>JANRMT010062845.1:13480604-13497865 GCA_026402145.1 Polypterus bichir lapradei | reverse complement strand
ATATATATATATATCAGTGACCACAAGTGGGTGCCACAAAGCCCCAACCCTGAGACACAATGCCGCCCAGCACTGTCCTGGGTTCAAATAAAGTATTTTATTACAAATAAATCACCCAACATGCAAAAGCAACCAAGCCACAAATATAAACAAGTAAATCTTTTCTTTCCTTCTGTTGAGTATTTAAACTGGACCCAAAATGGTTCTGGTGCCACAGTGTGTCCTCTTGGAAGCACTTCCGGGTCATGTGAAAGCCAGGGAGGTGCTCCAATGCCAGCACCCTCTCACAATGCCCAGGGACTCTGACAGGGCCGTACTTCTGAACTCCAAGTCCCACGCACCCCTGTGGGTGTCCGCCTCGGGAGGACTACTATCACCTGTTGTACTTGTGGTAGTGTACCTGGCCTCCAGCTTCCACTGGTCCATCCTTTATATACCTTGGGCTGGGTAATAAGTCATTTTTCCATTCAGTTGGCATACCCGTCTGTCCTTCATGCCATTTACAATATACATACATACATAAACGTACACACACCTCCATATATGCAAACATATGCAGTATATTCATACGTACACACTGACACACACGTTCGCATGGGAGGCAACTAAAGGTAATTCCACGTCAGACCAGGGGGTGGCGAAGTGTGCTAATCCTCTCTCTCTTTCCACTGCAGACCAGTTACGGGAAATTCCACCTGGCAGTGATGACATCACCTCTGCTTTTGTCATTCTTTGACAACACACATATAATATGTTCAGGTATGTGTGCATGTATTTATGCTACATAAAGCACATACATGCAAACAATTGTACAGTATTTTCATAAACATGCATATATTTATACACAGCACTACACACATACAGTATACTTGCAAACAAAGAAAGCATACTATTTGGGTATAGAACCATTTATTATACACATCATGTATATTTTATCAATGAAGAGCGGGGACAATAATAATGACCTTATAAACCTACAGTATAAACTTTGCTACAAACAGACAGACAGACAGGAAAGGCACTATATAATAGAAAGATGGAACTTTATTTGCCCCAGAGAGAAATTTGCCTTTTTAAAGATGCTCTTTAAATGATGTTCAGGGGGAAAGAAAAAGAAAGTAAAACGGTGATCATACATACAGACATACATAATACCGTATATACTTGCGGATAAATTCTCCCACAGATAAGTCAGGACTTAATTTTACCATATAATTACCGGTATTTTATAATGTCGGTCGTATAAGTCGAATGCGGAAAACTCCCGCTATTGGTCCAAGGAATTACGATATGCTAACGCCCACCTGAGCGAGTCACCACGGGGCACACAGCCTTGTTTTCTGTGTATTATGCCTATGTGACCACACAGTAATACCCGAACTATTCCGAAGAGACGCTTGCACGGTTTTGTGTTTTTTGTATCTCACACCCTCATACACCTTAATCGTAAGAGCATCCCTTATCTACGATGGAGCGTTCAATCAGAAGGAAATATGAAGCTAGTTTTAAATTAAAAGTCGTTGAAGTAGTAAAAGAAATTGGCAACTGCACTGCTACAACAAAATTCGATGTGTCTGAGAAACTGGTGCGAGATTGGAGGAGGCAAGAAGATGTAAAATAAAAATAAATAAAATAAATAAATAAATGTAAGTGTCATATTTTTTGAACGGGTGTATAAGTAGGGGTCGGATGTTATGATTGATTTTTCGGGTTTCAAGACCCGACTTATACGTGAGCATATGCGGTGTGTGTACGGCCAGGGCCCTTGCCTGGCCAGGACGTCTCCATGCTGGCCGTACACCACTATCCATCCATCCATCCTCCAACCCGCTATATCTTAACTACAGGGTCACGGGGGTCTGCTGGAGCCAATCCCAGCCAACACAAGGCGCAAGGCAGGAAACAAACCTTGGACAGGGCGCCAGCCCACCGCAGGGCACACACACACACACACACACTAGGGACAATTCAGGATCACCAATGCACCTAACCTGCACAAGGAAACCCACACAGACACTGGGAGAACATGCAAACTCCACACAAGGAGGACCCGGGAAGTGAACCCAGGTCTCCTAACTGTGAGGCTACACCAATATATATTTACAAGTATATACTAATATATACAACAATAATAATAAATTACAAATATAATACAATAAATACAAATATTTTACAAATACAGTATGAGTCAAAATTATGTTAACATTAATGGATTATTTATATCGTGACCACACCTTTCCAGGCTGATGGGCTATTGCCACGGCCTCCACACTCCCCCGATTTCTGGTTATGGTGTATAGCAGGAAAGTTAGTGATATCAATGACCAGAAGGACACATTACAGACTGTGGTATCATCTATTCCCTGCGAAATGTGTGTCCGGCCTTTAAATGGCGCTGTTGCTCGTTGGTTTTTGTGTGTTGAACGTGATGGCGAGCAGGTTGAGACATTCCTGTAAATCATCTGGCACATATCAAGTATGTTTTGTGAATAAATTATTTCCACCATTCAAATGTTAAAATAATTTTGCCTCACCCTGTGTATACATGCACATATACTGTACATACACACATTATTATATATTATCTCCATAAATAAACACACACACACACACACACACACACTAACCACATCAAGAAATACATAAAAAGTGTGAAATCATTTCCAATCGGTTAAAGCACGTCTTTTTACTTGTAGTGGAGCTGAACTTAAACATATGCACTTTGAGCAACATTACTGGTATGAAAATGTGCTATATAAATAAAGGTTATTATTATTATATTCTATACTGCACACTGTAACTGTACTTTATTGGTTTTCCTATGAATTATGAGAACTTACTGAAGTGACATGATGTGTGACGGGTTTGCGTCTTTCCGGCGGTCAGTTCTAATGTTACAGATCTCCTTTTTGATAAACTCATTTCTACACATATGCACAGACTCTCTCTCATACATTATATTTTTTTTTTATATATATATATATATATATATATACACACATATATATATATATATATACTGTATATTTATTTATATTTATGTCTACACACACACACACTGGATTGTCTCCAATTCATATTCAACTTCAAGCCCCTACCAGAAACACCTGAGCATTCAAACTGCGCCATCCTGCTGCTTAGCCATTACGCGCGGCTCCTTTCTAGCCATGCCCACCTGCTCTGAACCGCTCTGGTGTGAAGTCACAAAGTGGAAGGTGGTCTTGCTCCTTTCCTTATTAACACTCTAATCACAGCCCGGGATGTCTCATTAGGGGGCTTGCAGTGGCCGCAGGGAGATTGTTATCCGGTGCTCGGCTAAAGCTGTCACTAGGCGAGCAGGCTGATGCCTCCCCAACTATTAGACAGCAATTAATTTAAGCCAAAATGTAATTTCCAAGTTTAAAAAGTGGTGTCAGAATATAGAAGAAGCTGTGTGCTTAAGGATTAACATTTAATCATAAAAAAAATGTTAAGACTCACCATGAAACATCTGACTACTGTTCAAGCAAGAGCTGCCATGCCTTTAAAATAATTACTGTCTAACTGCTCAGTTCATGAACTGCGTGGCGCTCTGCAGCAGAAGGGCGCATTCTCTGAAAGGTATAAAAGGTCCAAACAAATGAGCGCCGTGTAAGTGAAGGCTCTGGCGCAGTCCCACAGATGCATCTCATCCTTCATGGAGGTGCCAATTACTGGCAGCCACCCCCCCCCCCCCCCCCGGGTTCTCCTAAGATATCAATACATCGAACTCAAAAGCCCGTAATGGCTGCCTGGACACAGTGGCGCTGTACAGTATCGAAGGTGCCATATTGTGCAGAGAAATTCACAAATTCTGCAATGGCCTCCTATTAGACAAGAACTTGAGGCAAACATTTACAAACAGAAGTGATGCTTTTCAACTTCTCAGCATTACAATTCATACACGCCGTTAATTGGTTTATTCTAGAAGATGCTAAAAGCACCTTTGTTTCCCCCGCTGAAGCCGATTCATTGTAATGGATGCTAAATCCCACTGATGGGGGGAATTAACTGCTCCAGCTTTCCTCAGTTTGTCTAAATACAAGTGAACATTGCCGCGGTTTCCAATTATTATTAATGATTTAATTGTTTGCCATTTTTAAAACCTACTGTGTACTGTAAGCCATTGTACAGTAAGAATGCAAATTGTTGTTAAATATTTTCTGCTCTTTGCTCTAAAAACCACAGTAATGCATGCTAATGCTTAATGCAGTCATTTGTGACGGTCTTCAACAACTTTGATAATTCAAGATTACATTTTATTAACATTTGTTAAATTTACCAATAGGCGAATAAACCCCAATTTTCCCCCGCTTACCTACTGTTAACTATTAAACTCCTGTTTTCTAATGATATTCGTTTCAAAGTGTCCTTCACAGAAACCCGTTAAGAAAAGCTCAAGGCTACAGTGCCATCTAGTGGCAGAGACGAAGAGTTGTGAAATTGAATAAAAGGAGGCTTTGATGAAATTTACTGTATCAATCTTTGCGTTTCTCAACCAGAATTGGAAGCTATTAAGTATCCAGCCTTCTTCACTGATCTGAACACACATAAAAAATGTGACAAATGGCTACACTGCTTCACCGTAGCTCATGAATCTAAATAAAACGCCGTTCTTTAAGCTCTAATTCACCTCCTTGAATGACATTAAAACAACAGTTTATTTCTAGTTCAGGTTTATTGTCATGTGCAGGCAGTAAATACAGCAGGCAGCAGCATTCCTCTAACATGTAAATACCCTTAAAATCTGTCAAGATATCAAAGAAATGATAAAGGCATATTTGTCTATTTAAATGTAACTTTGGCAATGATTAGTTCTTAAACATATCAAAAACTTAGAGGCCCCATTTGAACTGAACACAGCCTTTTAATGGGGAAAAAAAAAGTGAAGTCTTGAATGAATTGTCTGTGTCCGAAAATGCAAAAAACTACAAGGAGTCAAATCAATTAATCTTTCATCACTGGTGTGGTATGGCGGCACAGTGCTTGGCGCTGCTGCCTCGAGATCGTTAAGGTTGAATCAAACGCATGCACCTTTCATGTTCTCCATGTGCCTCTTTGGGCTTTTCTCCCAATTTTCTAGATTTTCCTTTGATATTATGGTAGGTTGAGGGGCAAATCAAAAAAGCCCCCGAGCGAGTGTGTGCAGGAGTGGGACTGATGCCCAGTGATTCTTGAACCTTGTTTGGACCCCCTCTCCCCAGAAATATTCACATAAACACAACTTTGTATGCAATGAATACATATTGTACTTTATTTCTCTCCTTCTCATGGGTGGGGGTTGATTTGTTTCAAACCTAGTTTGGTTAAACTTGACTTGCTTGTATGCAATGTTATATGATTTCAATAAAGTAAATAAAATACAAAAAATAAATTATATTGCACTTTATTTATTGATATTTGATTGTCTCATACATATATGACATACACAAAGTATTATTAAACTTTAAAGTAAACAATCTAAAACAACACACACTCCTTTTTATGCAAAAAGTAATGGCCACTCATAATTATGAAATGCAATCCTCTTGTGCAAATTAAAACAGATCTACTGCAGCACTACTACGTTATCTACTACTACTCTAAATCAACAGTATGGTGGATATAAATGTTCATTTTTTATCTGAACCTCACGGACCCCCTGACCCCCTAGGGGTCCACAGACGTCAGGTTAAGAACCCCTGGTTTAGACAGTTACAGGAAATGCATTAAGCATAAGAAAGGCACTATATAAATAATAGGTATTGTTATTACTATGCCAACTTGAGGGGACACCACCAGCTATTGGTGCCAAGGGTGGACAAACTATTTACACAGGTGGGAATGGAATATTTGTTCACATTTCACCGAGTAAATTATTACAAATTGTCAAAATTTTCTTTATTGCCCCCCCAGTTGCATCACCTTTACCTGTAAATGCTGTCTGTGTAAGTGAAAAATCAAATCTCGATTTGCCCACATATGTTAAAAAGGGGTGCACTTACTTTTTCACATTGTTGTGGCCAGATCAATCTGAAAGGCCCAGTTAGACAGACATTAGGTATTCTCCCTTGTCTATTAGCCACAAGACTGTTTTGGAGGTGTCTGGTCATTTTCTTCATCTGATAGCTGCGGCTGAACTGCTCACGTCAAGATTGCTATTAAATAATCTTTCCGCCATCTTGAACTACAACCAGGTATTATTTTGTTGCTGAGCAGGCACGCATGAAGCCTTCCTTACACACACTGAAAAATCCTCTCCTCCTCCTCCCGGTGTTAAAGTACTGCAGAGGTGTTTCTTTTGCACCGGCGCCTCATTTCAATTTCTATCTCTCCCTAGTTATTCATGCAAGAAAGGCGGTCGGTTTCTCTAAATAAGAGTGTGATTCCTGGATCAGCAGCACGAGGAATTGAAAAAGAAAGCAGTTCAAGTCTCAAGATGGGAATCCAGGACATGAATTTAAAAGGCCGCAACTGCAAAGGCTCAATGGATTATCACAGTGAGGCGAGATCGGCTGGAATTAAAGCAAAGCAGCCTGCGTCTTCAGCTCCCATGAGGAATTACTGGAAAAACAAAAGACTGAAGCCAGTGACTGGCCGCCACATTCTTCACGGTTTCTTTGCACGAGTGAAGCCGGTAGGCCATCTGGAGTCAGTGATGTGAACGTCTTAACAAACTTAGAAAGAGACATTTATTTTTAATTTCCATTTAGATCTTTATTCTGTATCATGTAATCTTGCCAGCCTGTACACCTCAAGGCCAAAAATCTACAGGACGGTGGTGCGGCCAGTGGCCCTGAATGGAGCCGATTGCTGGCCGGCGACTGTGAAACACGAGCTAACACTGCCTGTCATGGAAATGAGGATGCTCCGTTGGATACTCGGATTGACGTGTTTATGCCATGTCACAAATGAAGATGTAAGGAAAATGATAGGAGTGACATCGATGGTTGAGAAGATGCGAAAGGCACACCTAACAATGGTTTGGCCGTGTGCTCAGAAGCAACGAAAATTCAGTGGCTAAGACGGCCGCCTTATGTTTCAGTTTGGACGGAAGACGACCATGCAGCATCGGATAAACAAGTTAAGAGAAGACGTGGCACGTCAAAGTCACCGCTGAGGGCACCTTTGACCGGGTCAAGTGGAGAATCGAGAGCAAACATGCGGGCCCCACACCTACGCGTTGACAAACACTAAGAAAAAGAAGATGCACTCTTATGAGCAATATGAACGAGGAGTAACAGAAGCATGTGATGCCCGGATTGCCCACAGCTGGCATACTCGTCCATGGACCTTGAACATTGATAGTCATGTAACCACAATGGACAAGGACAAATGAGGGTATGTTACAACACAGAATGGTGCAAAACCTGCAAAGTGCTGTTATTCCAAGAACAGTGTGAAGGATTGCCGTCCACATTAAAGAAAGCGTAAATGCATACGACGTAGACTTTGGCCTTCACTAGGTGCGGGTGCATCGATGGAAATTCCTTGACGGGACGGTGTAGCGAAAGTAACCGTCTTCAGAACTGGCGACGGTCGCCTTTATCATTCAATAAAAACACCACAAATGTTAAAGCGGCACTTAAAAGAAAAAGGAATCAACGCCATGTTTATTTGTGTGAGCATCGAGTATAAGCAGTCCACAGGAGAGGCCAAGGACGGAGGTTGTGGGCCCAATGTTGCACAGAGTGCGAAGTCCATTCCGCCATCTCTCACACCCCCAGGCTGTTACACTTGTAAGATTTTTATTAATGTAATTCAGCATTTCTCAACCTTTAAGTATTTGCGGCCCGAGTTTTCATAACAGTTTTAATCGCACCCCTTAACGTTTTTTTGAAACCCTAATAAAATATATTCCTATATTTTTTGCTGCCGATACACCGCTACAAGTTTTATTATACCTACTTAACTTTTATTGACATTTATCTAACTCTAAATTTATTTTTCTAGTATCAGAATGTAGTTTAAGTTAATTTGTTTTGGTTTCAATAAATGGATTTTTCATATTTTCGATTCTTGTTTTCTTTTTTTCACATCTTCGTGCCCCCTTTTTGGTTACTTCGGGGTGCGCCCCACAGGTTGAGAACCACCGATGTAATTGGTATTTCATTACCTTGTTAATAACTTCTGCTCAAAAAAGGCTCTTTGTATCTTTGACTTCCTCTAACATTTACCTTCCGTGTCAGATCCACCGATGTTCAACACGAGGTACTTAGATGATACTACAAGATAAATGCTTTTTGTACATGGAATATACACAAGTATTTGTTTAGTGAGCTCAAAACGCCTGATAAACAAACAATATAGACTTGATATGAAAAAAAAAGAAAAAATGCGAATCATTCCATTACCAATACGCAGACTTTGAGAGATTACAGCAAAAGTCGGTTTAAAAACTATACAGGTTGATGTGTTTATTCCTCTGATGCAAAGCATTTCAAAGTGGAACGAAAATGGTCTTAACCAGACAGATGAGTGCTTAGCAATCTGTGCAATTATCTGGCCATTCACAACGATTCTGTCTTAAATTACTCCGACAAAAATCAATTCAGGTCTGATTTTGTTTTTAGTCATTGGGAGTGACCCTCTCGAGAGTTGACAGCCAATGAATGCTCATCCTGGAGTACAATGCACAGAATGCAGTGATGAGGAATGAAGAGCGCAGTTGTTTTGGACCTCACAAACAGAAGACAAGCTCGTCTGTCTGATGTCTCATATTTTACATACCATGACAGAATGGAAAAAAAACACAGTGGAATACGGCTGAACTGGCGATAACCGTAAAGCCTTTGCACGGGCATCGGCTCCACCAGGCAGCACATAGGGGTCTGCTTGCAATACTTAGGGAATGTGAAACAGTGCTGGAAAGTTAATATGGAATACAGAGTAAAATCCTTTGCCACACCCTGCAATTTCTAGTTGTGTAATCCAACATACTGAAGCTTACTGAGCTTAGCAACTACTCTGGCTAGAAGTCGTGTAACGTGCCACTGGCTTAATCCATCTTGATTTTCCGCATACAGATATGAGAAAGGAGAAAGTTTACATAAACTTTCTAGTAAAACAAGTTGGGTGGTGTAAACTTCAAGACAATTTAATTCAAGCGTTCAAATACGTCTGAATTGGATTTATTGCCACAAAGGAAAATGTTTTAAATCTGATCAAAAAAGTGATACTACGAGGGACATTCAAAAAGTTTCCACACTTTTTTAAAAACTTTTTTAAAATTTAGAATTTCAAAAACAAATTTACATCACTTTTCTACATAGTCACCCTTATTTGCGATGCTATTTTCCTAGCATCGTACCAACTTTTTAATGCCCAAGTACTACTCCTCCTGCTTTTACCGTTTCCAATGAAAATATAAAAGTGCGGACACGTTTTGAACATCAGTTATATGTGTTTTGTTTTTTTTGCTGTTCACATTTCTCTAAAAAAGAAGAACTGCGCCACACATGAGTGAATAAAACTGGAACTGTGTTGTATTGAGAGTGTGGGTGTATGTATGGATGGGTGGGCCCCATGATGGCCTGCCTGGTTTCTATTCCTGTGTTATGGAATAGGAGTCCCAGGGCACACAGTTCCTGAAAATTGCAAAAGTACTTCCAACAATGTCCACTAGTGGGAGATATACAATCAAACCCCGGCTAGATAAATAGGCCAACACAGAAAAGAGTTATTCCTCAAAAACCATCCAATATGAAGTTCTGTGGAGCACAAAGGTTATTTTGCCTGCCTAAGGTAAAGTCATCCCTGATGGAGGATCGCAGGAATCGTGGGAAAGAGGGGTCCTTTCATCGGATTAGCGCTATTTCAGCTGTGGAATGACCAAACGGGGGAGGCAGCTTGATGGCTGAGGTCTTCAGGACTCTAAACAAGTCCAAATCATTATTATGGGATATCATCTACTGTTAAATTCTACTCCGTACTTCTAAAATTTTTATTTTTATACTGTATTAAGGATTTAATCTCTTCTATGTATTGTATTGACCCCTTTCTTTTTGACGCCCAAACCTACCTAGATAGGGGTCTCTCTTTGAAGTGCCTTTCCCGAGGTTTCTTCCATTTTTTCCCTACAAGGTTTTTTTGGGAGTTTTTTCTTGTCTTCTTAGAGAGTCAAGGCTGGGGGGCTGTCGAGGCAGGGCCTGTTAAAGCCCATTGTGTGATTTTGGGCTACATAAAAATAAATTGTATTGTATTGGCAAAATTGGAATTGCTTAAAACAATAAGGCAATCCTAAATTAACAAGGTCCCAATACAGATATCAAGGGGGTCAAAAGACAGAGCAAAAGAGTTAAAAATTCAATGAGTCACAAGAACAGCAAAATCACAGTAACACTCACCAATCTCCAGGAATTATGGAGACCTTCCAGATTTATAGGACAGAGAGGCAGTTCCTGGCAGTGATTGACAGGACGCCCCGCCTCTTGAGGGACAAAGCAGACATGAAATGTGACGCCCTGCCCCAGTGCTGCCAGCATAAGCTCGGATGCCCGGTCACCCTGAATGGGATAAGCGAGTTTGATAATATCATGGTATATGAGGTGAGACGCAAAAATAACCGGATTTGGCTTGGGGCTTTCCTGGAAAACCGTCTGGAGGTCGGACGGACATGAATCATTGAACTCTATCCCCTCCTACTTGCCCTCTCAAAGCGCCGACTGGCTAGGTGTATCCTGTGAATAGCCCAGTCGGTATTTGAACTACAATTGCTACACAAGTTGCTGCGATAATGTCAGGTGGAAAAAAAATTGGACAGCAAATCAACATCAAATTTTTCACAAATTTTCCCTTTTTCCGTAAAGCAGTTTTTGACTGACAAAAACATTCCTGTCCTCGATCATCCTCCCTATTCGCCCGATTGAGATCCCTGTGATTTTTACTTGTTCCCGAAAATCAAAAGTGACCCGAAGGGAACACATTTTTCTTCGGTGGATGAAGTAAAAACAGAAACGTCAAGCCTGTTGAAGAGCCTCAAGCAAGAAGACTTCCAGCTCTGTTTCAATCAAAGGAAGATACGTATGGAGCGGTGTAGAGACCAGGAGGGGGAGTATAGAGAAGGCGACAATGTTTAGAATGCTGGAATTCATCAAGAAATGAATATTTTTTTTAACCAATCCAGTGATTTTTGTGTCTCACCTCGTATTTATAGGGCCATTTACTGCCACGTGTACATGACAAATTAAAAACATGCTGTAATACAGTCTGGACAATTTTGTCTACTTTGTGCCTAATCATTTTTTTCTCGAAAAAAAAAGAAAAAAATTCTTCCAATGAAGTTGTTTAAAGAGTAAGCATTCCTTTCAGTCTCCAAACACTACACTCCTTGTTTAATAAAAGCACGACCAGGTGAAGCTCACAAAATCAGCTGATAATTTAATTTCTCTCAAATGCCAGCATCTTATTAAACAGTTTGTTTTACCGTCAGAGCACAAGCTTTGAACACCAGACAATAACTCACTGCTCATTTGAACACCACAGCGGGGGGAAAGAAATCACGACGTATTACCTGCGGTAGGCTTGTATGGAATAAACATCTAAAGAGCCATGGATCAAAAAGTAAAAAAATCAGAATTTCAAGTGCATTATGTAAATCAAACTGAAGTAACAAACAGACTGTAGAAGAGTTACAGAAATTGATAAAATGATTATTAAAGGCTAAGCAAAAATTATGAAGTATTACTTAAACTCACTGACAGAAATGTAAATTCAATATTACAGTATGCACAACCGCTTGGGGAAATATAAGGTTTAAAACAGGCTTGGTGTAGCACTTTTACAAATAATGAATTTAAAACGTTCTGACCCTCTGAAGAGAGTGGCCAGCTCAAATTAAACGTTCAAACAGCCATCTGTATTGTAAAGGATGTGGATTGGCTGGCACCCCTGCCAAGATGGATGATGCTTCCTTGCCAGCCTATTAAGCCCTAATAACGGATGGACAGTACAGATGCATGGCTATTACGGCCAAGATGGTTGCTGTTCCAGTTCCCAGTTGGGAAGCTGGTAAATTGGAAGGACAGAGGGGGCACTGCCTCCCGGGGTCACAATATGAAGTGGCAGCATCCTTCTGGCATAGCTCCATACATGGTGACACAAATTGAAAGGACACACGGGGACTGCCTCCCGGGATCATGGGTGTCCCAAAATATGAAGGGTGGCAGCATCCCTCTGGCACAGCTCCAGTTAGGACACCCATTTTTGAAACTCATTGGCACTTCTGAATTGCTGCATTCCATGTGTAGTGCACAGAGAAAACCTAGCTGCACACAAGCGGCACACAGAGCATGCCTTTGTGTCATTTTGGCTGCAATGCCCTGACATAACCTACCCTAACCTCAAGTAACCTAAACTAATATTAGCATAATACATACATGACAAAAATTAATAGAAATTATTGAAAAAGAGTATTATGGTTATTAATAATAATAATACATTAATAACCATATCAGTACCACAATACAAATGATTATGATGGCGTTTCAACAGCATTCGATTTCATTTACTGTATCTTTATGCAAGCTCCTTTGTTAAAGCACAACGTTGTTAGTCGGGACATTGTTAATAAAATCATGACTGTATTCTTTGTAAGTAGCTAGAGCTAGGTAGATACAGTTGAGGCCAAAAGTTTAAATTCAAAGAGGCTCAATGTTTTTGAACTCTCTTCTTATATTTACATTAGTGATGGATCGGTACTAAAATTTTGACTTTGGTAACAACACCTACTTTCACACCTCAGTACCAGTGACAAAACAATAGCAGATGACAGTTTTACTTCCTACATGTAATACCAGAGCTATGGAGTCAGAACATAAAACTTTTACCTCCGACTCCTCAAATGCTGGTACCGCTGATTCCTCAACTCATGGTACAGATGACTCCTCAACGATTAATGGTAAAGATGACTCCACGATTAATGGTACCGCCGCCCCCTCAACTCATCGTACCGCCGACCCCTCAACTCATTGTACCGCCGCCCCCTCAACTCATCGTACCGCCGCCCCCTCAACTCTTCGTACCGCCGACCCCTCAACTCATCGTACCGCCGACCCCTCAACTCATCGTACCGCCAACTCCCACTCCTCAATTTGTAATTATCTCATACATTTACTATGTTGACTGAAAGCACATAACATACAAGACTCAAGGCATTTCATTACTGGCATTGTGAATAATCAGGCTTCTTTTTAGCACCCTAACCTGTTGAAGTTTGGGTTTAAAGGTTGTAGAGATGCTGCTGGGGCTTTTATTATTTATTAAATAACAGTTTAAAATATCTGGCTAGAATACTTAAAATTGTAACACATTATATTAAAATTTACATCCAGTCAGAGTCTGTACATTTTTAGCGACTCAGACCTCGTGAACGACTCCAACTCCACGGCCCTGTGGAATACTTTACATTATCTCAGATTAAATGTCATCTGACATAAACCCGTTGAAGTCTGTATGTTGTCCAAACCTCTGTAACAATTTAGCTGATTCTCCATTGTCTACCCTTCCCCTAATTTGGTATCATCCGCAAACGTAACCACTTTTTTGAATATATTCTTGTCCATTTATGTAAGTTACAAAGAGCAGCAGTGTCATTATTGATCCCTGAAGGACATTCATTTTAACATCACATAATTCTGTAAATGGTTCCCTTTTCCTTCCAGTGTTTGTACTCACTACAGACTGCACCCTGAATTCCCCCTTTTAATTTGATCACTAACCTTTCATGCGGCACCTTTGGAAAAGCCTTCTGAAAAGGAAGATAAATAACATCATATGCATGTCTGTGATCGTATCCTTCTGTTGCTTCCTCATAGAATTCCAGCATATTAGTGAAACACAACCTTCGTTGTCCGAGCCCATGATGAATACTTGCTGGTACTCCTGTTATTGACATGTGCTGCTCGATGTTTTTGCTCCCGTTCATTTTCCCGTGACACACGTTAAGCAAGCTTACTATCCTACAGTAACTTGGATCAAACAAGGTAATGATGTCAGCTAGCCTTCAGTCTTTAGGAATCTCCCCAGTGTGAAGACATTTGACAAACAGTGTAATTGCTAACTATAAATATATTATTATCGGTGTTATATTTTAGCCAGGGTCTGGGATTTAATTCCTTATTTTATGTCCTTCTTGTTTAATTTACATTAATGTTGCTTTTGTTGATCGTATGCTGTATTCTTTGTTTTTTATATCGTCTGTGTATCTAAGCCTTTGTGCGCCTTTGCATTTTGTGGGCGGTTCCACCTGCCAATCACAGCCAGGCACCGCCCTCAGCCCTATAAAAGGTCCCTGGTGATTCATCTGAATGCATTTGGGAGTTTTTGTTGAGTTACTATCATTGCTCTGTGCCTTATGTTTAGTGTGATTTTATGTTTTTTTTTTGACGTTTTTTCCTTGGTTGCTCGTGGAATTGCAATCTGCAGGCACCATATTGCGTTTCTTTAGAACTTTACAGTTTAACAAATCCTTTTGTGAAAGGTTGGCAGCATATGCTCATAGCTCCTTGCCGCACCCACCACACAATGACCCAACATGTTAAATCTTTTAATTCTATAAAGATCCTGCATTTGCCCAGGTATCAAGCCAAGGTTTGACGTTAAATACCCCTAATAGTGGGCATTTTTGGAACTCTTTAGTGTTTTGGAGTTCTCCGTCCTTAACAATCTGCCTCTGGTGATTTATGAGATTTCAGCCTATTTAATAAATATCTCCTTAGTAGTCCCTGTTACTTTTGGGATGTTATTGACTTTTTCACATGTATAAACTTCAAAAACCATTTGCGATCTCACTTTCTTGTTTTTATTTTTTCAAAAATTAAAATCAAATCAACCCTCACCCATGAGGAAGAGAGGAAGGCCAATAGCCCAAGTAAAACTATTGAGAGTAGTAAAGAAAGAAAGGAGTCTTTTCCCCAAAATAAATGATTTTTCTAAAATATTATTGATTAGGTCCTGCCAGGTTTTAAAAAAGTTTTGAACAGATCGGCTAAGTGATCGCACTTTCAATATGTATCTTCTAGCTCATCTTTAGCTTTACCTAATACTCTTCACCTCCTCCTTCATTGCTTTTTACTACTAAAATTTTGAAAGAATCTCTTAGGGTGATTTTTCACCTTTTCTCTCATATTTCTCTCCAACTCTCTTTTAGCTTTCCTAATACCTTTTTTTTTTCCACTGTTGCTCTCATACGCCCTAACAATCAAGCATGGGACTCAAACCCAAGACGCTGCACCCAACAGAGCTCCCCAATACTTGACAAAGCTGCCCTGTTAACTTCATTCATTCTTTTATTAAGACATCAACAGTTAAAATTGCACAGAAAGCTAAACACTTCACTGGCCTCTGGGGATTACGTCAAGAATGCCAAGGTATAATTTCGCATTAATATTTTAAAACTTTATTTTTAGTAGTTATTAAACAAACCCCTGGATCATTTTTCTCCTTAAACATATATGCAGTCATCACTAGTTATTAGACTTGACTATTACTTCACTCATAACAGTAATAATATTCACAAATATGACTTGGGGATCTTCAGAAGAATCATTAAAAACTTCTCCAAGGTATTTAATAAGAACCTTACCAGAATATGATATTAAAGCAGGCGATTTAAATATTCACCTGAAGAAATGGAGACGTACACAAAATTCAATATGCTCGTTCGATTTCGAAAATGGCATAAATGATTTGTATGATACTCAACAGTCACACGCCCCATTGTTTAATCTAGCTGGTGGAAAACTCAAAGAATCAGAGTTCACATTCTCCAGATCGTAATTATAGAAAAACTCCATTAATTTGTCAAATGCCAAGAGTATGTCACCCAACTATGCAACATGGAATGCAAATCAGTGGTAAATGAGAGGAGATTTAATTAAAGCCCATAAAAGCAAACAGGAGTGTCAGATTCAAGTTATCTGCTGTTCCAGGGCTTCTGTCATTATTTTCAAATGAAGTCTTTGTGAAACTGATTGATTGTATTACTTAGGAATTCGAGCATATCCGAGTTTGCCTCATGAGCGATGCCTAAAATGACTTTAATATTCTCTTTTTCAGACGAGTCAACAGCCTCACTATTTGCCAAGTCCTTAGATTTCTGTGTCCACGTTTGTTCACCGTCTGCTATACCCACGTTCCTTTTCCCATTTGCAGCCGGAAGCCATCCCGCCTGCATTTCAGAACAGTTAGCCCACCTCAAGCTACGTATGTTTGGGCCCGGCCTGTACTTGGACGGGACGCCCAATAGGAAAAGCTTGTGTTGCTGTTGTTGAGGCCAGCAGGGGTGCTTACCCTGTGGTCTGCGTGTGGAAAAACTGGTGTCATCATTCAGGTGCGATGTAAAGCCGAGGTTCTGATTCTCTGTGGTCCGTGGACATCGATCAAAAAAAAAGAAGGATGTTTCCCGGAGTCCTGGTCAAACTGCCCACCACTGCATGGCCATTCTGGTTCCTTAATCATCTCCTATTTTTTACTGGCTAACTCCCACTCTCTCATCCCTTCACCATGCAACAGGTGCAAAAGTAGGTGGCATCTTTCAGGTAGAGGCTCCACATTGGTGGTGGCTGAAGTAAAGCCCTTTGAGTTGGTTAAAAAAGTGCTATGTAAATGTAATTATTATCATCATCATCTACACTCACAGGCCACTTTATTAGGTGCACTTTGCTAGTACTGAGTAGGACCCCCTTTTTCCTTCAGAACTGCTGTAATTTGTCATGGCATCGATTCAACGAGTTGCTGGAAACATTCTACAGCAGTGTTTCCCAAACTCGGTCCTGGGGACCCCCTGTGGCTGCAGGTTTTTGTTCCCACCAGATTCCTAATCAGTGACAACACCTGATAGCACTGAGCTCATTTAATTAGCTGGTATATTTTTTCTTTTATTCGACATTCAGAAAAGCATAGCAGCATGATTTTAACATTTATAAGACATTTATAAATATTTTTGCTTTTGCTACAGATTTAAATGCTTAACTCTCTTTTGTTGATTTCATTATACTTTGCCCTTTCTCTGTGCAGTTTTTCCCCCTTCGTTGTATCTTAATAATGACAATTTAAAACAAGCAGATCACACACCCAGACACACTGAATAATCAAAGGCTGCAACTACTTCAGAGTCAGACCCACTAATTAGTAAATAATGGATGAACTAAAAAATTAGAACACCTAGAAAAGTAGAATGAAAATCAAGATGAAAATACTGTTAAAAAGAAAAAAAAATACATTATTCCTATATAATATACATTTTAATATTTTTTTTTTTTTTT
>JANRMT010062845.1:13405374-13480504 GCA_026402145.1 Polypterus bichir lapradei | reverse complement strand
CATCACTCAGTTGCTACGGATTTGTCGGCTGCACACCCGTGATGTGAATCTCCCGTTCCATCACATCCCAAAGGTGCTCTATTGGATTGAGATCTGGTGACTGTGGGGGCCATTCGAGTCCAGTCAACTCCTTGTCATGTTCAAGAAACCAGTCTGAGATGATGTGAGCTTTGTGACATGGTGCGTTATCCTGCTGGACGGACCCATCAGAAGATGGCGGTCATAATGGGATGGACATGGTCAGCAACAATGCTCAGGTAGGTTGTGGCATTTAAATGATGCTCAATTGGTACAAAGTGGCCCAATATGAGCCAAGAAAATATCTTTCACACCATTGCACCACCAGCAGCAGCCTGAAATGTTGATACAAGGCAGGATGGATCCAGGCTTTCATGTTGTTGGTGCCAAATTCTGACCCTACCGGATGTTACAGCAGAAACTGAGACTCATCAGACCAGGTAATGTGTTTCCAATCTTGGTCAGCCCATGTGAACTGTAGCCTCAGCTGCTGAGTGGCACCGGTGTGGTCTCCTGCTGTTTTAGCTCATCTGCTATAAGGTTCGACATGTTGTGCATTCAGAGCTGCTCTTCTGCATACCTCAGTTGTAACAAGTGCTTATTTGAGTTACTGTGGCCTTTCAATCGGCTTGAACCAGTCAGGCCATTCTCGTCTGACATCAACATGGCATTTTTACCCAGAGAACTGACACTCACTGGACATTTTCCCTTTTTTTTGGACCATTCTCTATAAACCCTATAGATGGTTGTTTGGGAAAATCCCAGTAGATCAGCAGTTTGTGAAATACTCATAGCAGCCCGCCTGGCAACAACAACCATGCCACGTCCAAAGTCACTTCAGTCCCCTTTCTTTACTGTTCTGATGCTCGGTTTGAGCTTCACTAGGTCGTCTTAACAATGTCTATATGCCGAAAAGCACTGATTTGCTACGATGTGATTGGCTGATTAGATATTTGGGTTAACAAACAGTTAAAATAGGTGTACCTAATAAAGCGGCCAGTGAGTGTATTATTATTATTATTATTATTATTATTATTATTATGATGATACAGCCATTCTCCAGATTCACGCCAAGCTGCATTGGCTAGTTTTCCTGATGCCTTCTAAGCAGCGTAGGGCTTGGCAAAACGACCAACTTACTAAAAGCTTTGGATGGTTAAAGCCAATTGATGTGTGCCATTATATATCTACACTACCAGTCAAAAGTATTAGAACACCTCAATTTTTCCAGTTTTTCTTCAAACTTCATCAGTTGAAATACAATAAATGACATAAAATTGTGAAAAGGTTAAGAAGTAAACTGCCAGAGGTTCAAACTTAAAGATTAGGTGAGCAAAAACTGAAAGAGTAAGAACATTTCAGAATATTACACATGGGCCTTATTCAGGGAACAACTAATAGGTTACAACCTACAGATGTTCTGCAGAAATTAAAGTACAGTAAATGAAGCCTTGCAAGTTGAAGCAAACAATTTGCACAGGTGTCCTAACTTCTGCCGATTACTTAAAAACTCTCGGGCTATCTTAATGTGTTACTACACCCTCTTGGTGCCCGTGAATAAACTTTGTTAAACACGTAATAAAGGAACAAGTAAACATACAATATTTCTGATTCTCAGTAAAGGTTTTATAGGATACTAAGAAATATTTGATTTATTAGTAATATTTGGAATTGCTATGTTTGCATTTTTATTAACCATGTTAACTGCTCATTCTGATCCTCATCTGCAGCTCGACTTTCTGTACCACACATCAAACTCTGTGCTATGGGAGCTCGAGCGTCTCTCATGCTGCACCTCAACTCGGGAATTCTCTTCTCTCTCATATACATCAGCTCGATTCAAAAACACATTTTAAAACTACCCTCAAAACTTATCCTTTCAAACTGGCATACCAATTGTGAATTTTGAACTGTTACTGCCAGTTATCTTTGTTTGTTTGCTAATTATTGCTGTTTGATCGAGAGCGACGGTGGACGCGGAAGTAGGATTAGAGATGGCGGGCGGGACTCTGTCGTGCATATCCCATGGTCTTAGAGTTGGTGGGCGGGGCTCTGTGAGTTGGCAGGCATGGATCTCTGTCTTGTGTGCCCTTAGTGAATTATATATATAGATTCTACTTCTTTATTGTAGAAAACTCCTACATATATAACCATCTGTTTAACTGCCTTATAAAGGAGACAGCAACTGTAACGGATTACCTTCATAATCGATTCATAATGCATTCTTCCAACTCACTCGTTTTCCTCTTTTCAGCTTCCTACTTTCTCAGAAATCTCAGATCTCGTCTGTAAGTCTAAGCCACCCACCTGTCAACTGTTCCCCCTCCCTACAGTTCTGGTCAAAGCCTGCCTCCCCTCTCTGGTCCCCCTTATCTCTGCTATAATCCACTCTTCTCTCACTACTGGTTCTGTTCCTTCATCTTTTAAAACTGCTGTAATAACCCCAATACTGAAAAAACCTGGTGCCGATCCGACTAATTTCAGTAATGTTCGTCCTATTTCTAATCTACCCTTCATTTCCAAAATTCTTGAAAAAATAGTGGCTATTCAACTTCATTCTCATTTATCTCAAAATAATCTGTATGAACAGTTCCAGTACAGAAACGGCACTTATAAAAATTACTAATGACCTCCTTATGGCAGCTGATTCTGGTTTAATTCCTATTCTCATCCCCCTTGATCTGAGTGCAGCCTTTGGCACCATTTGTCACACAACTCTTCTCAATAAATTATCTTCGATTGGCATTACCCACACACCACTAGACTGGTTCAGATCCAACCTCTCAGGCCGCACTCAGTTTGTTCAGCTTAAAACTTTCACATCCCAACTCACCGCTATTACTTCAGGTGGGCTCTGTCCTGGGGTCCCTCCTTTTCATTATTTACCTCTTTCCCCTCGTTATATTTACGAAAGATATTACCATGAGCTTCCACTGTTATGCTGATGACCTCCAGCTCTATCTCACTAGCAAACCTACTGCTTCCTTTCCACCCTCCTCACTTATTGATTGCATAACAGAAATCAAATCCTGGTTTTCTTCAAAGTTTCGTAAATTAAATAACAAGTGACAAAATTGAGGTTCTCCTCATTGGTATAAAATCAACATTATACAAAACTGATAACTTTTCATTTATTATTGATAATTCCTCTGTCTCCCCTTCCCCACAGATGTCATCCTTGACAGTACTTTATCCTTTCAGTCCCACATCAATAACGTCTCCCGGTCTTCATATTTCCACTTGCCTAACATTAATCGTATTCACCTCACACCACTGCTATCCTTGTTCACAGCCTTGTCACTTCTCGTCTGGATTATTGCAATTCCCTTTTCTTTGGTCTTTCTCGCACATCTCTTTATAAGCTTCAACTGGTCCAGAATTCAGCTGCCTGTCCGCATCATTACTAGAACCCCCCTCTATTCACCATATCACTCCTGTTTTGCAGCAGCTTCATTGCCTTCCAGTTCAGTTCACATTCAATTCAAAATTCTCCTACTAACTTTTAAGGCTCTCCACAACCTCGCCCCTCCATATCTGTCGGACCTCCTCCACGTACCCTTAGATCCTCTTCCTCCATCCACTTGACTGTCCCCTTCAACCGTCTTACCACTATGGGGGGCACAGCATTCAGTTGCTCTGCTCCCCAGCTCTGGAACTCACTACCACCTGAGCTTAGAAATATTGAATCATTTTCACTTTTTAAATCTAAACTTAAAGCTCATTTGTTTAAGACTGCATTTTCTCTTTGATTACAATTCCTCTATCTGATTTTAACTTTGTATTTTACTTTTGTTTATAATCTGTGTTTTGTCTATTGTTCGGTGTCCTTGAGTGTTTAGAAAGGCACCTACAAATAAATAAAATGTATTATTATTATTATTACCCACCAACTGCTTTAATTGACAACCTGCTGCGAATGCCAACTATTCCTATACCAACAGTAAGAGCCCCCTAGTTACTTTGCTTCAGGAGTTTAATTTGGCAGGTTTAACTTGTGGTGGGTCAGTATGGTGGCCTAACCTACACAATGAAGATAAAAGAATGAGACAAGAGACTCCATGAAATACCCAAGTCAAAAAACAAGTCACCGAACATCCAGTAAAATCAAATCAGCACCCGGGTTTGGATCCGAGTGCAGCTGCAAGGCAGAGCTGTAAATCTGCTAGAGCAGGCCGTCTACAAAAACTGATGCAGTTGAGTGAGGTAGGTCACCAAGAGACCTCGGAGAACTTTGAAGGAGTCACAAACTACAGTGACTCACACTGAAGAGAATGGGCAGACAACACCTGAGCCCAGGGAATTCACCAGTCACAGCTTAATGGAAGAGTAGCAAAGTGAAAAACAAAAAACACCTGGGCGAGTCTGAAGTTAGCTGGAAGAAGGTTCTCTGATCTGATGAAACCAAAAGGGAGCTTTATGGCCATCAGACTAATGTCAAGTTACATGGCACATTATCAAAGACACCATCTCCACCGTGAAGCACCAGGCTTTGAAGATGCTTATCTCTGCAGTAACGGCTTACTAGGATAAAGTGATTAGATAGATAGATAGATAGATAGATAGATAGATAGATAGATAGATAGATAGATAGATAGATAGATAGAGAGATAGATAGATAGATAGATAGATAGATAGATAGATAGATAGATAGATAGATAGATAGATAGATAGATAGATAGATAGATAGATAGATAGATAGATAGATAGATGTGAAAGGCACTATATAATAGATAGATAGATAGATAGATAGATAGATAGATAGATAGATAGATAGATGTGAAAGGCACTATATAATAGATAGATAGATAGATAGATAAATAGATAGACAGACAGATAGATAATGTGAAAACGTCCTTTGGGGGTGTAGACTTTTTTTTTTTTTTTTTTTAAATCGTCACTGTACTGTTTCTTTGAGGGCTTTTGCACACGTGTAGTTATGTGTGTGTGTGCTCAATTCTTGTGTCACACGGTAAAAACAACATTAAGCCCAATATGCCTTAACGGTTTGATTAACAGAAGCCACCGGACTTGCATTGCTCAAGAGAAAAGTAATTTAAGAGTTTCATTTTGACAAGAGCAACTAGCTGCCCTGTTCCCAAAACGAATATTTCGACTTTTATGCCTCCATTACTTCCTCTTGGCGGCTTAATGTGATTTTTGCTGTGGACTCAAGTTCTTTTGGAGTGTCACAATAAAATTAAAATATACCTGCCATTAAAGGAAATGAAGATGGCAAGAGAGCCTGAATTCATATGCATCATCCATAAATGATGCTCGATAATAAGGATCATGATAGTCTTTAATCAAGATGTCGACTCAAGCACAGCAGCAGTTTGCCCGCTTCTCCTTGTGTATCGGCAACAGTGTGCTGGGAATAATATCAATCCAGAGATCCGAGAGGTTATACACACCTCTCCGTCTGTCCACGCAAGTGACAAATTACTTATTGGCCATGGAGGGGGAATTTACTTTTAACTCTGGTAACTCTTGCTCACACTGCAAGATAATAAGTGATGAAATTACGTCTGTGCTGTTACATAACAACTCCTGTCACATTCTCTTAGGTGTCAAAGCTGGAATCAAATCAAAACCTGCAGACTGCAAAAGGCAACTGATAAAAGGCTGCGCAGGGAGGACACGACCTCGGGATGTGCGTTTTGAAAGTGTACCTCCATAATGTTTGGAACAAAGAAACAATTTTCTTTGGCATGCCCCACATGAAACCCTTACTTTAAAATCTGTAATCAAATAATTCAAATGTGGTTAAAGTGCACCTTCTCAGGTTTCATTCAAGGGCACTGATGTATGGTTCGGTGGCAACTGGGCGACAGTCAACTCGGCGAAAAGACATCTTGGCGACATCCTTTACCAGTTAGGTAATAGTTAGGTTCAAAGAGATTTTTTGATTATATTTAAATGACAACGAGATTTAAAATGTTGAAAATAAATTTATATAATTGATGAACAAACTTTATTCTGCAGATGGAACAAACTCGATCTTGCATTACATTATCTTCTGCAACCAAAATTGCTAATTCTTTATATAAATTGTATTGATTGTAATCGTACGATAACGATATTTAGAATACAAAATGTTACCTGCGAGTACGGCTTAAGGAATATCTTTACTCTCGACGTATTGGGACTCTCATAAAGCAGGTGATTCTGTGGATTTTTGGTTGCAGAAGATAATGTAGGATAGAGTTTGTTCCATCTGCAGAATAAAGTTCGTTCATCAATTATATAAATTTATTTTCAACGTTTTAAATCTCGTTGTCATTTAAATATCATTAAAAAATCTCTTTCAACCTAACTATTACCAAACTGGTAAAGGATGTTGCCGAGTTGCCCCTGAACGCTGATGGACGTATTCCTATACAACCAGTAAGAGCCACCTAGTTACTCTGTTTCAGGAGTTTTATTTGGAAGGTCCAAATTGTGGTGAGTCAGTATTGTGGCCTAACCTACAGAATGAAGATAAAAGAACACAACAAGACAGTGCATGAAATACGCAAGTCAGAGCATGGAGACAAGTAAAACCAGTGGTGGGTTCACTAGTGTCACACACGACAGCATGGAGAGTGTTTTACAGGTGATTGTCAGGGGGAAACAAAGGGGGAAGGTTAACAGCGTGACACCAGCACTAGCCTCACTTCCATTTCCTGTCTTGGAGTAGAGGTCTGCAGCTAGACTTTAAGCGAGAAGGAAACTGTACTTTTGTGTGTTTGAGAGGGGCAGACCTCCACGATTCACAAAATCGGGATAAGGTGAGTTAACCCACTTAAGGCGGAAACCTGGTTTCTTTAAAAACCTCCAATTAACACGAGCAAGTCTGCTAAAAGACTTGGCAAAACCCTCCGACATCATTAAACTGAGCCAAGAGTTAAACATCATTACAATGCCCAAGTTATTTTTTTTATGTAGTAAACTTACATTTATTCAAAATTATTGTTTTATTAATTAATGCTAATATCCAATTAAATATGGCATATCTTTATTGTTTTTGTTGATTAATCTATGGAAAGCACCTTGAGTTGGATGTACGAGGGCGTACCCAAAAATAACTGGACTTGGGGTTGGGAAATTTTTTACTTACTAAAACTTATGTGAAAGAGGGCACTCACCCCAACGGTTTTTCTGACTGGTGGAAACATTTTTGGGATTGCTGAAGATGAACGTTGTCCAAGGCCTGCAGGGATTTTTTCTTTGACTTCCTCCATGGTACTAAAACGCGTTACTTTGAGTTCTTTCTTCATAAGTAAAAGTTGCACGGAGCAAAGACCAGGCGAGTAGGGAAGGCAGCAAGAACCCCGAGACACACAAGTCAGTTCAGAAATCTCTTCAATAGTCCGACAACGATCTTCATCAATTGCACTAAAAACTTTTTCAAGATTTTCGTCGTTCTTAATTGTGGAAGGTCGACCAGATCTAGGTTGGTCTTCAAGTGACATTTCTACTCGTTTGAAACGTAAAAAACCACTCTTAGACCTGTGTTTGACTTAAAGCTTCCTCTTTAAAAGCAGTTTCAAGCATCACTACAGTTTCCCTAAGAGAAAACAAAATTTACTGCAGACTTGCTGCTCTTTAATGGTCATCTCATTCATCACAAAAATCGCAGAAGATGTTCAATAAGCACCAAGAAAAACCGACATGGAATGGCGTACAAACAATACACAGCAACACCAATTGGCAGACTGGCACAGAATACTGTAAGTAGGCTACACCTAGAAGTGAAATTCGGAACTAAGTCGAGATTGCATGCCAGGTACAAATTCCGGTTATTTTTGGTTACCCCCTCATAAATGTCTGATAAGGTGCCTTATAAATAAAGTTATTATTATTATTATCAGTCAGCATGAATCTAAAACCAAGCATGAAGCCAGTGGTAATTTTTTTGTTTTAAATTCTGATGGTGCAAGCCAACGAACCAATCAGAGTAAACATCAGATGAATATGTAAGCATTAATTCAGTACTGCTATTTAAACTCAGTTACCTACAAATATAGCTCTCTGTCTTTACTTTGTGACCATTCAATCACAAGCCATTGTGATGATGGAGTGTATCCCTCTTCACGATGAGAAATAAAAGACACAATGGATAAGCTTCCTCCCACCCAATTCTTCGGGTTGATCATTTTTATATCATTTATTTTTTAGGTTAACAGTTTGCAATTTCTCTACCACAGATTCATCCTGTGTTTTACTTAAAGCTTCCTTCTTAAAAGCAGTTTCAAGCATCACTACAGTTTCAGCAGCCGTTTTCCCTAAGAGAAAACAAAATTTAATGCAGAATCGATGTTTTTTATGATCACCCATCACAAAAATCGCAGAACACGTTTAATAAGCACCAAGAAAAACCGACATGGAATGGCGTACGAACGATACAGAGCAACGTTACTTGGTAGACTGACACAGAATACTGTAAGTATGCTATACCTAGCAGCAAAATTCACAACTAAGTCGAGATTGCGTGACAGATACAGATTCTGGTTATTTTTGGGTACCCTCTCGTAAATGTCTGATAAGGTGCTGTATAAATAAAGTTATTATTATTATTATTGGTCAGCATGAATCTAAAACCAAGCATGAAGCCAGTGGTAATTATTTTTATTTTATTCAGATGATGCAAGCCAACAAACCAATCAGAGTAAACATCATATGAATACGTAAGCATTAATTCAGCACTACTATTTAAATTCAGTTACTTACAAATATAGCTCTCTGTCCTTACTTTGTGACCATTCAATCACAGGCCTCTGTGATGATGGAGTGTATCCCTCTTCACGATGTGAAATAAAAGACACCTTGGACAAGCTTCCTCATGCCCGATTCTTCGGGTTGATTATTTTTATATCATTTATATATTTAGGTTAACTCTCTTTATCTCTACCACCGTTTCATCCGGGGTCGGCAGGTGATCCACCTGCGATTTCTGCCACTGTGAATCAAGCGTGATTGTCATCTAGAGTCGGCTGTGGGCCACAAGTTGGGAAGCGCTGCTCAAGACAGATCATTCGTACTCATGAACTACACTTGACATTTCACCATACTTATCTTAAGCAATAGAGCCTGTTTATTATTTAACACTCTGCTGTTAGAAAAGGGTTGCAGAACAGATAAAAACCAGAAGATTTCCACCACTAAGGACGCTGGAAAATTCCTGAACATTATTTCAAGAAAAACAGAAAGAAAAAACGAAAAAAATCAAAGAAGTGTTTGTCTATTTTATCGCACACACTGTCTAATTTCAGTTTTCAAGTGGATGACAGGCTAGATACGGCGTAATTTATTTTCTATAGAAGCACAGAGTAATATACACAACTACATTAACACAAAAAGCCCAGGCGTGCACCTGTGAAGTCAGGCGCCAAGGATCAAAGCAAATTCTGTTTAGAATTTTGAAACAGTTGCCATATTGATCCTCTAGACAGATTACGTCCGACATCCCCAGGGAGCGGAGTGCTTTATAACATTCTGGCTTCTCTTGGCCCTTGGGAGCAGAAAAGCCTCAATAAACAAGTCAGGCTATGAACACCTCATTTCAAACAGATCATGAAAAATACAATTCCTCCACCCTCCTAGCGTCCACCTCTTTCAGAAAGTGTTTTACACTTGCACTGGCTCTTTGAGGCGCAGGCGGAACCGTACGACACAAGAGTATGTATGCGTTTTCAAAAAAAACAGAAATGAAAGCGAGACGGGAGAAGGTCTGACAGGCTTCTCTCTCTCTCTTTCTCAGACACAGCGTGGCGGGTACAGCTTAGCAGTCACGCCGCCGCTTTATTCGCAATGACGAAACATCAGTGCCAAAGACCAAAAAAAATAGAAAAGATTTCAAATTTATTAGGCCGTCTGTGTCTCTAACCACAAACACACGGAGGGGCTCTACAAACAGTAATGACATTGTTAAGAGTCCATTTTTTTTTAAATAAGGTAACCGTGTCTCTCATTAGTATTTAACTACTCACTGGGCCTTACAACAAACAGCAGCATTTCTATTTCCCTGCACAATATTTAAAAGCCTAGCAGCAAATGTCAACTTTAAAAACAGCAGGGGGAGAAGAAAATAAATAAATAAATAAATAAATAAAGACAAAGGTTACCTTTAAATTCAGAGCATTATTATTTTTTTTTATAACCTGTCAGTAAGAACTTCCTGAGGCAATTCAATAAAAGCAGCAAACCTAATGCAATTTTTAGAATGCTGGGCGGTGTGTGTGGGTCTTTCTGCTTTCCCAATAATTAAAGTGCAAGTAGAAAATGTTTGCAAACTTACATGTATAAAGCCCCCTCAAAACAGTTGCTTTACGGCACTCGACTTTCACACAATTACACACAGGAGCGCCAAGAAAATGGCCAAGCTTTTTATTTTAAAACCTTCAAGCCAGAGAAGTGAAAGATGAAACGGCCAGTAGCTGACCCCCCTTGAAAATGTACATTCTCAGGACTCTTTTTAAACAAATTGATTAGCTAAACTGTAATTATTCAAAGACTATGATGCAAATTAATTCAGTGCTTACTTCAAATTGATTAGCAGTGCCCCGTCACTGAATAATAATAAAAAAAAAATCTTTAATCCCAGCCCGTCTTAACTGTCCGTTAACTGAATCGATACGCTTTGTAGTTTGTGGTTAAAATTTTAAAAAACGATGTGCGGTTACATTTCTGAACTGAGAATACAGTGCCCACCATAATCTAGTTAGGGCACCATAAGGTTTGGGACAACTGGCGTCACAGGTGTTGGTGGGTTTCAGAGCTTCATAAGGCACCTCGGCCTGTGTCGATAGATAGATAGATAGATAGATAGATAGATAGATAGATAGATTAGAATTTGGTGTAGTTGGCAGGATTAGACAGACAGACAGACAGACAGACAGACAGACAGACAGATAGACAGATAGATAGATAGATAGATAGATAGATAGATAGATACTTTATTAATCCCAAGGAAGAGCCGTGCCAGTGAATGACAAAAAAGCCATTATGAGGCTGAAAAACACAAATCAAAGCATTGGAGACATCGGGAAAACCTTAGGATGACCAAAATCAACTGTCTGGAATTTCATGAAGAAGAAAGAAGACAATGGTGAGCTCAGGAATCACAAAGGGGCTGCTAGGTCAAGAAAGACCTCCAACTGCTGATGACAGAAGAATCCTCACTGTGGGAAAGAAAAAACTCCAACGCCAGTCCAACAGATCAGAGACAGACTTCATGAGGCAGATGTGTGTGTGTGTCAGAGATGACTATCAGCAGAAGAAACACAGAGGCCACACTGCAATATGCAAACTACAAAAACAGGATGGCCAGATTTATGAAAAAGGACTTCACAGAGCCTGCAGAATTCTGGGAAAAGGACAGACAGATGAGACAAAGATGTTGAGAGCAAAGTGTGGAGATCAAAGGAACCGTCCAGGATCCAGAGCAGACCACCTCATCTGTTTAACAAGGCACTGGGGTATTATGTCATGGGCATGAACGGCTGCCACAGGTCCTGGCACACTTCTCTTCCATTGATGATGGAACTGCAGATGGCACAATGAATTCCAAGGTGCATAGAAACATCTGATCTGCTCCGGTTCAAGTAGATGCCTCCAAACCTACTGGACGGCGCTTCATCCTACAAGAAAATTACCCTAGACATACTGCTGAGGCAACACAGGAGTTTAGCAAAGCTAAAAAATAAAAGGGAAATTCTGGAATGGCCAAGCCATTCACCCCATTTCAATCCAATTGAGTGGGCCTTCCATTTGCTGAAGAGAAAACTTAAGGGCATAAAGCCCCCTGAAACAAGCAGGTGCTGAAGTTGGCTGCATTGGAGGCTTGGCAGAGCATCACCAGAGAAGACGCTCAGCGCCAGGTGATGGTCGAGGAATCACAGACTTCAAGCAGTCATTGAATGCGTGGGATATGTGACAAAATCCTAAATATGACCTGCCATTGCTATGTCCCAAATGTTATGGTGCCCTTGTATTGAGGGACCGAAATATCTGCAGACCCCCTGAAATGAAAGTCTGCAATGTGCACTTGAATCACATCTGAATTGTTTGACTTGTTAAAACAGTGGAGAGAAGGAAATCAAGGAAAAAACGTGTGTTTGTCCCAAGCATTGTGGAGGGCACCATATAAACTTGTATGCTTACATACTGTAACTCCTTATATAATTAAATAACACGTTTTAGCCATTAATACTTCTTTATACGCGATATAAGGAGTAAACACGGTGTTTCCACTGGGAATTAGTTTCATTTGCTTTTCTGTATCAAGAACTTTTGATTTTTACTTTTGCTCAGCAAAGACTCGAACTCAACTGGAATATAAACACCTGGGTGTCCACAATATGCACAGAAGAGACTCTCAGAAGGCTGAAATAAGACGGATAAACCCTTTGATTCCAGCTGTGCAAATGCAAATCTGCAAGTGACTCTACGCACAAGAAAGTATCAAGTCAGAAATGAAGATTGTTTTTTTTTTTTGGCAGTTAAGTCATGCATTAATGGAAGAAGTACGCCACACCATCTTAAATTGCAAATGTCAAAGGTTGCAGGCCACCTCCAATATTGAAAATCTTCAATCCATTTGTCAGGAGTCCTGTCTTCAATTCAAAAGCTCAGTCCTACGTGAACTGCGTTTTCTGTTTTCTCCTAGTGTTGCTTTTTTCCTAAAGCATTTAACATTTTAGCAGAAACTGCATGTGTTTGGTCGTAGTGAGCACACAGCTGGATACCTGACATGTCAATTATGAGAATTGTTTTTTTTTTTTTTTTTCGATGGATATTTTGATACTGTTTGCTATTGTTTGACACCCTGTTGTTTTTTTGATGCAACTGTCCTACTACTCATATTTCAGCTTTCCTCAACAGTCTTATGAGACCACTGGCTGAAGGCCTCCCTTTATATTTCAAAGATGCTAAACATGCTCTCCAGTTGTTTGATGCTCTTTACCACGGACATCACAGTCATTACTCACGATGAAGGGCACATTGCCTGGGCAGACGTCTAGTCCAAGATCTTCTTACAGATACCCTCATCAGACTGGCAGAACTGCTTCTTACCCTCAATGCTGTCTCTTTGGATAACATCTTTTTTTCACCAGGTCAGTGGAGCTGCAAGTGGGTATTAGAATGGAACCTAGCTATGCCAACACCTTGGAATGCTGGGTAGAAGAGCGTTTCTTTTCTTCCTACTTAGTCTTTGTATGGGACCTGAACAAAACATATCTCGATGATTGTGCTGGTGCCACTTTCTGCTCCAGAAGCCAGCTACAGGAAAGGTGGTTGTTGTTGCAGGCAGTGTTCTGCTGGGAAACCTTGGGGCCTGGCATTCATGTGGGCGTTACTTTGACACGTCCCACCTACCTGAACATTGTGGCAGACCACATACAATACTCCCTGATGGCAGTGGCCTCTCTTGGTGGGATAATGGGCCCTGCAACACTGAAAAAGAAAATGTTTCAGGAATGGTTTGAGGAGCATGACAAAGAGGTCACGGTGACATCAACCCAATCAAGCATCTGTGGGATGTGCTGGAAAAACAAGAGAGCCCACCTCACAACTTACAGGATTTAAGAGATCTGCTGCTAACATCTCGGTGCCAGGTCTGGTGGAGTCCATGCCTCGACGGGTCAGCACAAGGGGGACCTTCACAATAATCAGGCAGGTGGGTTTCAATGGTGTGGCTGATCGGTGTATTCCTCTAAGTATACATGACCGACTCAGTTTTTAACCTCTCCCTCTTCATCTTCATCTTCTCCAATGGCTGCCATTTCTCACCTAATCTCACCTCTTCTAGCTTCATCTGCCTTGGCTTTCTTCCCTCCTACATGCGTTTTCTGCTCTTTCCTTTTCAGTTGCACACCTGATGAACGCTACACACCCAAAACCTCCTTTCCTGTTCAGCATGGAAATAACCTTTAACCCTTTTTCTTCTGTTTGTTGTTGTCCAGCATTGGTCACCATACAGTAGGCCAACATCCTATTAAACCCTTTTTGTATCTTCATTCTCCATGAAAAGAGGAGATAAAAACTTCTCAAGTCATCACTACAACACACGTGGGGTAAGTAACATATAAGACGGGAGGATTCCGTTAACACAAAGGAGCTTTCTGAGGCAAACGGTGTGGAAGTGGCCAAATTTTTTTAATGGTGGTGTTAGTTTCACAGGCATTTTCACTGCAATAGTAAAAGATCAATACGAAAAGCAACAACGGACGGACACAAGACGCTATGAAATTGAAACAGACATTTAAATGAAACCATTAATGAAATGGAGTCAGAGAGTCATTAAAAGGAAAATGAGCCACAGATCTCGGAGGGAATCCACACAAGGCCGTCCATGATCTCCATCTCTAGATGTTCTTTTCTTTTCCTGAGCCCTTTACAAGTGCAGCTTTTCTATTCTTAACAACAAGACACACACACTGAAATTTAAATCTGCAGAAATGGAGTTACAGATCGGGACGCAGATTCAGACATTGGCACACACGTTACTGCACTAATATCAACTCAAGTCAAAAATCCTCCAAGGAGCTTCCTTATCTTTCCAATTTTAACACGATATTTGCCACCAAGATGGAAAGGAACATAAGTAATAAAACACACACTGGGCTAAATTGTTTAAACAAAATTTTTCATCCCGGATACAGATTCCTTCATTCCCCTTGCAGCCTCTTACAAGCCCGATATGAAAGTAGTGACGCTAAACAAATAATCTCTTTAATATGAAAGATATCTGCATGTAGCTCAGCCAGCGCGTTATTATTATTATTATTATTTTAAAGCTATGACACACAGATTAGCGTTGCATTTTGTATATTCAAAAGCTGAATACATTTCAATAGGAGAAATATTAAAGTCATTTTTTGAGTGACTTTCTTCTAAGTTAATAATGGAGCATTATAAGTTCGGGGTGGAACGACTCCCCCATTACATTACACAGCCCAACGACGGACGGACTTAGGATATGAGCAATGGCAGCAGAGAGGAACGAGCTTCATTACTAGCCGGGAAGTCTTCCTTTAAAAATGCCTCCGAGAACGTTACTTCAATATAAGAGAGTACACACTATACTTCAATTTAGTGTCAGCAAGCATGAAGGGAGCCTTTTTTATATATGTATAACTGAAAGGCTTCAAGTGAAGGCACATCTGATAAAAACGTGCAGTACTCTTACAAAAATGAAGAAACAAAGAGGTGTTTCAGCCAACCAAAACGAAAAACGCGTGCCCCGCATACTCACTCGTCACATACTGCATGCTGTGTTGCGATAAGGGTCACAGTGGCTATGTGCCAAGCTGAAAAGACCACCCTAGCTAGCTCTAGCATGTGGCTCTTCTAGGCCGGCTGAGAAATGTAAACCCTCCAGGGCGTCTTAGTTCTGCTCCTGGGCCTCCTCCCAGTAGACCGCCATAGGCAGCACCAGCGGGCTTTGCTCCATGCAGGTTTATATAAAACTACATTTTGTGCTGCATTACAGACGAGGCTGAAAACTATGGTGGCCTTTTCACAGAACTTTCTCTGAACTGAGCTGAGCTGAGCGGAAACTGACAAGGATCTGCTACCTACAGTTCTTTACATCACATTTAATAGAACAGAAACTTTGCAGCTGATTTACGACTGATTATCCATCCTGCTATATCCTAACTACAGGGTCACGGGGCTCTGCTGTAGCCAATCCCAGCCAACACAGGGCGCAAGGCAAAAAACAAACCTTGGACAGGGCGCCAGCCCACCGCAGGGCACACACACACACACCAAGCACACACCAGGGACAATTTAGGATCGCCAATGCACCTAACCTGCACAGACACTGGGAGAACATGCAAACTCCACACAAGGAGGACCCGGGAAGTGAACCCAGGTCTCCTAACTGCGAGGCAGCAATGCTACCCACTGCGCCACCATGCCGCCCTATGACCGATTATGTTAAATAATTCAAGAAATGAAAATGAGAAGTATTGAGTCCCCTTAATCTAATACAGTGGAACCTTGAATTGCGAGTAACTTGGTTTACGAGTTTTTAATAAATTTTGACTTGATAGATGAGCGAGGTCTTGCAATACGAGTAGTCCGTATACGCTTTGTATGCCGAGCGTCACGTGATCACAACTGAGCTGATGGTTCTTCTCTCTCTCTCTCGCTGCGGGATTGTGGGAAATCGTCTCCCATTCGCGGGCTCAGTCAGCGTGCCTCACTCATATACAGTCAACATCCGTACGAGCGGATACTGTTTGCTATAGCATTGTAACCACGTGCGAGTCTCTGTCTTGCACCCCAAAACACAAAGCTGAGTCCCAGTACTTTAGCGACACCAGCGTTTATTCAGCTTGAAACAGGAACAGTGCGGTTAGTTATTGTAGCGGATCTGCTGCTGTACTATACACAGCACAGCAATCAGGCAAGGTCGGGGCCAGGTTAGCGGCCAAGTAATACTGTGCCCTGCGCATTTATAATGTTCCTTGTATCACCCATCGACGGCAGGTGATTATAGTTTGTCCGCAGTCTTTTCGGATTCACTTTTACGGCGAACTGCTACAGCGCTGGGAGCCTACGATTGCTTTGAGACGCTCTTCCGCATGTCATCCTGTTAGGTGGAATCCCACAAGAGTTTAGAAACTCACTCACACCAGCCATGATTCTTTTCAAAGGTAAAGTGTAGGTTAATTTGTTTTATGTATTTTTACTTTATATTTTGTATTAATCATTTTTATATGAATAGTTTTGGGTTGTGGAACGAGTCATCTAAGTTTCCATTATTTTTTATGAGGAATTTCGCTTTAATATACGAGTGCTTTGGATTGCGAGCACGTTTCCGGAACGAATTATGCTCGCAAACCGAGGTTCCACTGTGCACAACAGCCTTTGTAGGCAATAACTGCCATCAAGAGCTTTCCATAGCATTGAGTGGCACTTCTACACTTCTCGACTGGATGCTTGGCCCACTCTTCTTCAGTTCTTCTCAGGTTGGATGGGCACAGACTATGGGGCCAGACTGCAGTTTGGGAGGCTCAAGGACTGTGTGAGCAACACTACAGAACCACAAGGAACAGGCCTGTCTGCTTCTGTCTTCACATCTTTTGCATCTTCTGACTTGAAACATCACAGCAGGTCATGTCACTTGCAGAAATTCTCAGATGATTCTAAGCTTTGGAGGAGGAGAGGAGTCAGGGAGAGGACTTTGAGGATTGTCTTCAACTCAACATCAGCAAAAATCAAGGAAGTGCTTATTGACTTTCACCATCCCGAAGAGCCTCTGCACTCAGTCACGGTTCAGGTGGTGAACACCTACAGTCGTGGCCAGAAGTTTTGAGAATGACCCAAGTGATGGCGTTCACAAAGTTTGCTGCTTCAGTGTTTTAGATCTTTATGTCAGATGTTTTTGTGGTTTACTGAAGTAGAATTACAAGCATTTCAGAAATTTCAAAAGCTTTTATTGACAACGACATGAAGTTTATACAAAGAGTCCACATTTACAGTGTTGGCCCTTCTTTCTTTTTCAAGACCTCTGCAATTCACCTTGGCAGGCTGTCTGTCAATCAACTTCTGGGCCAAATCCTGACTGATGGCAGCCCATTCTTGGACAATCAATGCTTTAAATTTGTCAGAATTGGTGGGTTTGTGTTTGTCCACCCACCTCTTGAGGATTGACTGCAAGTTCTCAATGGGATTAAGGTCTCGGGAGTTTCCTGGCCATGTTTTGTTTCCCGAGCCACTTAGTTCTCACTTTTGCCTTATGGCCGGTGCTCCATCATGCTGGAAAAGGCATTGTTGGTCACCAAACTGTGAGAAGTTGCTCTCGGAGGATGTTTTGGTCCCATTCTTTATTCATGGTTTCGGGATCGGGGGGCACCACCAGTGCAGAGCTTTGTCAGGAATGGCAACAGGCAGGTGGGAGTGAGGCGAAGACCTTTGAAGGATGGCCTGCTGGGTGTCAAGAAGGGCAGTAAAGAAGAAAAACATCAGGGACAGACTGATATTCTGGGATTGGACTGCTCAGGACTGCTGGGGTCAAGTCATTTTCTCCGATGAATCCCCCTTTCCGATTGTTTGGGGCATCCAGAAAAAAAGAAAAAGGTGAGCAGTGCTACCATCAGTCCTCCATCCATCCATCCATTCATTATCCAACCTGATATATCCTAACACAGGGTCACGGAGGTCTGCTGGAGCCAATCCCAGCCAACACAGGGTGCAAGGTAGGAAACAAATCCTGACCAGGGCACCAACCTACCGCAGGGCACATACACACACACACCAAGCATACACTGTGTCACTGTGCCAACAGTAAAGCATCCTGAGGTCATTCATGTCACGTGGGGTTGCTTCTCACTCACAAAGTTGGCCTAAGGACACAGCCCTGAATAAAGAATGGGACCAAAATATCCTCTGAGAGCAACTTCTCCCAACCATCCAACAACAGCTTGGTGACCAACAATGCCTTTTCCAGCATGATGGAGCACCCTGCAATGAGGCAAACGTGATAACTAAGTGGCTTGAGGAACAAAACATCGACACTGTGGGTCCATGGCCAGGAAACTCCCCATTGAGAACTTGTGGTCAAATCCTCAAGAGGTGGGTGGACAAATAAAAACACTGCAAATATGGACTCTTTGCACAAACTTCATATCGTTGTCAATAAAAGCCTTTGAAACTTCTGAAATGCTTGTAATTCTACTTCAGTACACCAGAGAAACATCTGACAGAAAGATCTAAAAACACTGAAGCAGCAAACTTTATGAAAACCAATACAGTGGTACCTTGAGATACGAGTGCCCCAACGTACGAGTTTTTTGAGATACGAGTCGTCACTAGGTCGATTTTGTTGCCTTGAGTTATGAGCCATCATTCGAAATACGAGCCATCAAAGAGCTTTCCGAGGAACTGACGACAGAGGAGTTGACGGAACTACAGACGCAGCAACATACGGAGGTTCTGCAGGAGATCGGTATCGCAGAGGAGGTTAACTCTTCAAGTGAGATAAAGGAAGTGTTTGCAATGTGGGAAAAAGTTTCGAACTTTAAAGAAAAGAAACACCCTGAAAAAGTTACAACTGATTGTGCAGCGGCGCTATTTAATGACACTCGCGTAACTCATTTCAGAAACATTCTAAAGGGGAGGACTAAACAAAGCTCCTTGGACAGATTTCTATTGAAACGCCCTGCGGATGAAAGTGACGAAAGCGTGGCAAAAAAGAAAAAAACTAGTGAAGAAGAAAATTAAGTTAAGCAAAAAAGTGAAGTGAAAGAAAAAAAACATTATAATACGCTAATCGGCTCTGCCGACATCTGTTTATTTCTTTAGATTCTCTTTTACTGTATGTATTAGGTTTTATTTTGTTTGTATACAATATTTGTTCATTATAAATACATTTTTCTTAAGTTGAAAACATTTAACAAAAAACTGGGGTGGTTTTTTTGAGGGCTGGCACGAATTCATCTCATTTCAATTCATTTCAATGGGGAAAACTGATTTGAGATACGAGCATTTTGACTTACGAGCTCGGTCAGGGAACGAATTAAACTCGTATCTCAAGGCACCACTGTACTTGTGTCATTCTCTAAACCTTTGGCCACGACTGTACACGTATTTAGGGGTCCACATCAATGACCGGTTGGACTGGTCTCAGAAGAAATGGCAGAGTAGGCTCTTTGTTTTTTAGGAGACTGTGCTCCTTCAAGGTGGGAAGTGACATCCCAGTTACGGAATTGTCAGTTTACTCTTCTAAGTGGAACAGAACTATGCAGATACTATTTTTTTTTGTTTTTATTATAAACCTCAATTGGGTAAAAAACACTTGACCGAAATCCCAACTTTTTTTTTTTTTTTTTTTTGCAATGGTTGGCATATTAATTAGAGAAAACCATCTTCACACAGAAAATCCATTATTTCCATGGAAACCCATTACAATAATGAAGACACAGTTATGATAGGTTTCCATGGAAACTAAAAGTTGAAAGCAACATCGCAGCTTTGAAGGTGGTGATCTTATAAGGCGGCCTAAAACAACGTTTCAGATTTCATCTTGACGGTCATTCACATCCAACGCGCGGAGCCCGGCTTTCATTTTATGTGGCTAAGTGACTCGGATCATTAAGGGGTGTCACTTCTCATACAAATAATAAACACGCCTGGTTGAGTGCGAGGACTCCAGAGTTTTCCCCTTAAAAAAAAAAAAAAGCCAAGTTATGCCACTGAACTCTAAGAGCCCGACGGGCACTTCTCAAACGACACCTCCCAGATTACACATACAAACACGGCTGACCACCCAGTCGTCTGCAGAATGACACGACGACGTGCCCTTTACGACACTTGAGCTTCTCAAGTGTGCCAATGCACCTTTAAATACCTGCCGATGTTGACCTGGCATTGTGTTGCTCCTCTACCAGCTACACACGCACACAGAGTCTGCGGAGTGCTTCACTCAAGATGTCCTCATTCCCAGAGTTCACGGTGGCACATTCTGAAATGAAGCACTACAAATGACTGATGGGTAACAAGCACTTGAACTCCAACTCCACTTGAAAAGGCACGGGCGCCTTCTTGTGTGCCTGTTTTATGTGACACGCACCGCACTGAGATGAGGACATTACACTTTTAAAACAATAAAAAAAAGAGAATATTCTCAAGATTTCCTCAGCCTCTCTCAAGCACATTTTCCATTTCAAGTCACCCTTTGGAGTATCTTGGTGTTTCAAGCATCTTTCGTTCTCCAGATACCACGAGGACCATGCCAAGTCAACAGTGCATATTCACAAAGCCCCCCTACTGAGGCAGGGAGAGGAGATGTAAGCTTTCATGTGCAAAGCAGCTCGTGAATCATGTTTATGGAAACTTTCAAAAACTCGCACGTGATCTTTTCACTGCACATTTGAAAAATCTACTTTTTATCTGATTGGCACTCATCGCAAAAAAAAAAAAAAAAAAAATATATAAAAAAAAAAAAATTTACTGTGACAGATGTCTATAGAGTCTCAGCAGTACGTTGTCATGGGGGGGTTCCAATGCCATTGTTTTGTCTGTTTTGTTCCTCTTTCCTTCCCTTCTCTTTTGAGAAACAAGTAAATTCTGTAGTCAAGAGTTGCTTTTTCCAGCTTCGTCTATTAGGTAAGACCAAGCCTTTTTTTTATCTTCTAGGGATCTTCAGAGAGCTACTCCTGCTTTAATCTTCTCTCGCCTTGATTACTGCAACTCGCAGTATTCTGGGATTAGCAAATCTCTGATACGCAGGTTACAGTTGGTCCAGAATGCTGCCGCTCACTTTCTGGTTGGGGCAAGAAAGTCTGACTCAATTTCTCCAATATTCGCTTCTTTACACTGGCTGCTGCCTGTCAGTTTTCAAATTGATTTTAAAATCTTGTTGCTAGTTTTTAAATCTTTACATGGGCTCGCTTCTGCCTATTTATCTGAATTGTGTGTTTTACACCAGCCATCCAGAGTGCTTAGATCTTCTGGTCAGTTGTCTCTGGTTGTCTCTCGTACCGAGTGTCAAACTAAGGGGGACAGCTGTGGCACCTCGCCTGTGGAGCTCTTTACCTCGTCACATAAAGGAGTCGTCTACAATTCAAAACGACATTAAAGACTCATTTCTAGTCACTTGCATTCCATGACCTTCAGTAATACTGATGGTTTCCTCATTGTGAGTTATGTAACATTATTTCTGCTTATTATTTACTATATTTATGGTCATGTATTTCATTTCTATTTATGTAATTTTCTTTTATTCTATTATTGTAAAGCACTTTGGCCACTATGTTGTTTTAAATGTGCTATATAAATAAACTGACATTGACATTCCTTTGTTTCTGTTCATATTGTTGGTCACATTTCATTTCTACGTATCTGGGTATCTTCCTTTCTGTTCTGTGTGTTATGTGAGTGGTCCTTCAAGTGGTGGGACCACCAGCCCGTCACCGTCAAGGGGTTGCTCTCAACCGGGTCCTTTTCCCCTTTGTGGTGTGGTGGGTTTCTTACCTGATTATCTGTTACTGTGATTGTTGTTTTTTTTTTTATGAATTTTGGGATGTTCTGATGTCTGTGCTCTGTATTTCAAAATATCTTTGGATTTGTGATTGGGATATTGTTTGCCTTGGATTGCCTTTGCCTTTTCAGGCATTCCCTGTGGTGCTTTTTGTGCTCTTCTGTGCTTCCCTGTAAATTAACAGAGCTTTTTCTGAAGAATATATCTTTTATTTATAAAGATTTGAGGTTGTCCCTTGTGTGACTAGCCGGGGTTTTGATTGTATTTCACCCTCTAGTGGGCATTTTCAGCAATTTTTGGGACATCTCTAGGTCAGAGGTTCTTCAACTCCCCCCCCCCCACCCCCACCAGATTTTGCCTTTATCGTTCCTCCGAGACTCTGTCATCCAACCACCTTGTAGAGTCGCCACCAAATGTCATCTCATCCCACCCCTTTGGAGAATCAGTGGCAAACATCATCCCAGCCCCTCTGTAAAATCACAGGCGGAATTATCAAACCTCACCTCTCCACAGAATCACAGCTGAACGACATATCGACCCCCTTGAGTGTCAACAACAAAATCTGAAACAACATTGCTTGTTTTCAATGGCCGTGTCAACTCATTGTGAGACGCTTTCCCATTAAGTACTATTGTGAGCCTTGACTGTGTCCAGCCCTTTCGACAACACATTAATAAGTATTGATAAAGAAACAAACGTGTCAAAAAAAAAAAAAAGTCAGAAAAATTTTCATTTTTCCATAGCATCACCAACATCAATCAAGGCATTTTTGAGATTTTGGAATAATTGCTTTATTGTTTTATCCATAAATGTTGATATATCAAAATGTTCTTTTTAGTGTGTTCCTGCACCCAGGACTCCAGATGAGGCCTCACCAGTGTGTTATAAAGTTTGAGCAGAACCTCCTGTGACTTGTACTCCACACATCAAGGCGCTATATAACCTGACATTCTGTTAGCCTTCTTAATGGCTTCTGAACACTGTCTGACAGTCGATAGCTTAGAGTCCACTGTGACTCCTAAATCCTTCTCATAAGGTGGACTCTCGATTTTCAGACCTCCCATTGTGTATTCAAACCTCACATTTTCACTTCCTTTCTGTAATTCTTTACATTTACTGACATTAAATTTCATCTGCCACAAATCTGCCCACGCCTGTCTGCTGTCCGAGTTCTTCTGTGATGATATAATGGATGTGCCAATCCACCTATCTTGGTATCATCTTTAGACTTAACCAGCTTGTTACTTATATTCCTATCTAAATCATTTAGTCAGTCAGTCATTATCCAACCCGCTATATCCTAACACAGGGTCACGGGGGTCTGCTGGAGCCAATCCCAGACAACACATGGATCAAGGTAGGAACAAAGCCCCGGGCAGGGTGCCAGCCCACCGCAGGGAACACACACACACACACACACACACACACTAGGGACAATTTAGGATCGCCAATGCACCTAACCTATTATTAAAAATAGTAGCGGCCTTAGCTGGTCACCACTCTTAACATCGGCCAGTCACCGTCAGCCTCTGATTCCTGTGTCTGAGCCAATTTTGCAACCGTCTACACCCCACACCCTGAACTGCCACTTCTTTTAGTTTGATACCCACCCTCTCATGTGGCACCTTATCAAATGCTTTCTGAAAGTCCAGATAAATAATATCATCTGCTCCACTTTGATCGTATGCTTTTGTTGCAACCTCATAGAATTCCAACATGTTAGTAAAGCACGACCTCCCTCTTCTGAACCCATGCTGACTGTTCAGAATAACTCCTGTCCTTGCCAGGTGTTGCTCAATCTTATCCTTAATAATTCCTTCCATTAATTTTCCTGTGATGCATGTTAAGCTTACTGGCCTATAGTTGCTTGGATCTGCCCTGTCACCCTTTTTATATAATGGGATGATATTTGCCATTTTCTATTCTTTCGGAATCTCTCCAGTGCGCAGTGACTTCCAAGTAGGGTAGCAGCCGCTCCTCAAACTTGCATGCGTTGCTCCAAGTTTCTCCATTATGCCTCTTTTTTCTCTCTGCTTCGCAAAACTGCAAAGCCCGTAAATGTGTGCAGCTACCAACGCAAAATGAAATCACGCGAATACACGATGCCGCAGAAGCTAAACATGTGAACGCTGAGGATTGACTACAGTGTGATAAGTGATCTCCAGCAATTTCTGCTTCCAATGCTCGAGTTTCAAACTAATGATCATCTGATATTTCTACTCTCAATCAATTTGCATATTGTAATAAATATTACACAAAAAAAAATAATGAAACAACGTGAAAAAAGTCATTACTCCATATTATGCCAAGAATATTCTTTATTCTTTTAAAGAACATCAGAAATTTAACAAATGCAAGGAGACCATTCAGTCCATGTGCCACGTTTGTTGAGCTAATATCTCATCCAGGTCCATTTTAAAAGTTCTTAAGGTTTCTCCTTCAACTCCACGGCCCAGCAGTTCGCTCCAGATTCCCACAGTCCTTGGTATAAAGAAGTGGGCCTGGGCTTCAGTCCTAAATGCCTCTTAATTTTCACAGGTGTCTGTCAGTACGTGATTCACCATTAGTTAAAAGGATTCTGTTGGATCTGCTTTATCGATGCCATTGAGGATTCTAAAGACTTGGATTAGGACCCGACGCAGTCTCCTCTGCTCGAGACTAAACAGGGTATTAATACAATGAAAGGACCTCCAAGTGTGTACAAACAAATTCATTTCTCTCTATTATAAAAAAAAAATCTTTGGGAGGGAGAGTAGGGAGATGAGATGTGACCTTTTCGGAAGACAATTTGAAGTCCCGCGAGAGACACTTTAACTTGCTCCCAGCTCTTAAAACAACGGCAAGCGACAAGCAAAACACGCAGCTCGCCAGCAGCAGAACACCAGCAGATGATCCGACCGCTTCTCCTTGCGTGCGTTCAGCCACCCCAATCTCCCCCCTTCACGACGCGAGCAGCAGAGACGCAAAGTGGCAAAAGGACAGCTGCTGTACAGGCTTTGAAATGATCGGGCAGCGAGACAAGCGGAACAGGCAGCTCGCCAGCAGCAGAAAGACAGCAGATGATCCGACGGCGTCTCCTTAGCGTGTGTTCAGCCGCACCCCCTTCACAACACGAGCAGCGTTATAAGTCCTGCGAGAAAGAGATGTAACCACGCCCGGGGCTGGAAATAAAGGACCAATATTGTTTTTACAAAAATTTTAAAGTAAAAGTGAAAATAATGTATATGTAACAATTCCCATGAAAATAACAGTCTCTTTAAATTGTATATCCGGTAAACCAAACACGGGGGTGGGTGAGCGAAGCAAGCAGGAGGCGGAGCCCCCTAGTATTTCAAAGTTTTAAAAAGTAAAGCAGACTTTATTTTGTATTCCACAAATTGTAATTAAAACTACTAAGATACCAGAATAATCTTTCAAATTTCCTTACAAAAAATGACTCATTTTTAAAATAAAAATCAAGCATTGCTCAAAAGTGAGCATGATTAAGTTTGACATGCTGCACTCTGATATTTGCCTCTGTTGTACTTCAAGAACAATTAAAATTTTATGTTACACTTTCGCAAACTGAATAGTGGAAGCATTGTCAACATAGCTGCCATGCATACATAAAAAATGAAGTGGCTCAAAAGTGGAGACATGCACAGAATTATTACGAGCATTTTCCTCTCACTCGGACTGCTGAGTGCACAGGATCACGTTAAAAGTTGACTATCCCCCTGAGTGCAAAACATCAGAATCACAAGAGGGCCTCTGAATAATGGAAACTGCTTTGACCCCGATGGGCTTCTCAATATACATTACTGTTAGAAGGCCCCCACCCCCCCGTCTTGTTTCTCTCCCAAAGCTCATATTATTAACATTAGTTCTATCTTTTCCATGTTATGGCTATTTTTCAAAGAAAGCTCAGAGGGCCTCCCTGCTGACCCTAAACTGCTGGCAAAAATAAACTTGAATTATTGAGATTTCAAGGATTAACAAAATAACAGTAGGAGGTCGACCTTTTAGTTACTGGAACCCAAAACTGTGGAATGGTCTGCCTGCTACTAAGAGATGCCCCTTCAATGTCAGCGTTTGATGATTCACAAGTTACATGTATATTTATTTGCTTAGCAGACGTTTTTAACCAGTTTAGCATACCCTGACTAGAGCTGCTTATTAGCTGTGCATACTGTAGGTCTGTTATTAGTCATTTGTAGTAAAATATTAAAGTTACTGTATACAGTATGCTCACATATAAGTCGGGTCTTGAAACCTGAAAAATCGATCATAACATCAGACCCCCGACTTATACGCCCGTTCAAAAATGTGACCCTTACATTTTTATTTTTTTTAACATCTTCTTGCCTCCTCCAATCTCACATCAGTTTCTCAGACACATCGAATTTTATTGCAGCAGCACAGTTACCAACTTCTTTTTCTACTTCAATGACTTTTAATTACAAACCAGCTTCATATTTTCTTCTGATCGAACACTCCATCGTAGATAAGGGATGCTCTTACGATAAAGGTGTGAGATACAAAAAACACAAATCAGTGCAAATGTCACTTCGGAATAGTTTGGATATTACCGTGTAGTCACGTAGGCACAATACATAGAAAACAAAAAAGAGGCAGTGTGCTCCATGGTTACTCTCTCAGCTGGGCATTAGTATATCAAAATCTCTTGGAGTTTTCCGCATTCGACTTATACGACGGACATTATAAAATACCAGAAATTTTACAGTAAAATCAAGTCCCGACTTATCCGCGGGTGACCTTATCTGTGAGTATATATATGATATTCATAAATTGTTACTACCTCTCTCCTATTCTGTTTCTCTTCTAAGTATTCTAGTGTGAAATGTGGTGCCACTGCTATACCACCAAGTTTTTTTGCCAGCCTATGGAAAAGTCACCTCAGATAAAGGAGCACTGGAGTCATGGGGTGGAAGGGTCCTTTCATAAGATTGGCCGACCGACTCAGCTGTAGAATGGGCAGTAGAGGGAAGGCGGCCAGTTGGCTGAGGTCTCCAGTTTTTCTGTTAGCAAACTGGCAGGTAAAACTTATAAGCACAACCGGTAAATGCGCATAAAAAAAAAAAAAAACAAAACAAAACCAAAAAAATTAAAATAAGCAAAACAAAACCAAAGTCAATACGAGAGACAATAATCGTGGTTGAGAGAGTCAACAACAACATTTATTTCTATAGCACAAATAATGTAGCTCAAAGTGCTTTACATATTCCAAATCGTAACCTTAGATCTTCAAATGAGTTTCTCCTTAGAATTCCAAAAGCTAAACTTAAAAGAAGTGGTGAGGCGGGCGTCCTTCTGCTGTTATGCACCTAAAATCTGGAATAGCCTGCCAATAGGAATTCGCCAGGCTAATACAGTGGAGCACTTTAAAACACTGCTGAAAACACATTACTGTAACATGGCCTGTTTATAACTTCACTTTAACTTAATCCTGATACTCTGTATGTTCAATTCATCATAATAACTATTCATAGTGGCTCTAAAATCCGTACTGACCCCTACTCTCTCTTCTGTTTCTTTTTCCGGTTCCTTTATGGTGGCGGCCTGCGCCACCACCACCTACTCAAAGCATCATGATGCACCAACATTGATGGACTGAAAGCCAGAAGTCTACGTGACCATCATCATCAGGTCCTTCCATGAAAACCCTAAATACAAAGAGGACTATTTCATTTATGTTAGGTAGATTGCTCAGAGGGGACTGGGCGGTCTCTTGGTCTGGAACCCCTACAGATTTTATTTTTTTAATCCAGCTCTTGGAGTTTTTTTTTTTTGTTTTTTCTGTCTACCCTGGCCATCGGACCTTACTTATTCTATGTTAATTAATGTTGACTTATGTTTATTTTTTATTGTGTCTTTTATTTTTCTATTCATTTTGTAAAGCACTTTGAGCTACAGTTTTATGTATGAAAATGTGCTATATAAATAAATGTTGATTGATTGATTGATTTACATGGTGAAGGAGAAAAAAGACAAAATAAATAAGAATTAAAATAAAGTCAAATAAAGTCAATACCGAAAGTACAAGTAAGAAAAGAGCACAAAGCTAAACTTTGAATACTTCAGAGATTTGGGATCTGCAGATCAGATGAAGTTTTATGCTCATAGCTGTCCTTTGATGCTGTTGCGTCAATTACGCGTGCGCTCACGACCCGAGAGGCCACGCCCCTAGAAATGCTGGAAACAAACACTGGTGGCCATACAGGAACCAAAATGATATCAAATCATGACATCAGCTCTCTCCGACTGTGTCTGGCTGCCCTCTGACTCCTTTAATACAATCTGGCCGTGGTTCTACAAGTAGCTGATGGACAGACATTGCTCTCTTCCATTTATGTTAATTAGTTACTACTTTGTTTGATGTATTGGAACAAATCTGTATTCTGATACGCGCTAGTTCTGTATTTAATGAGTGGCATCATCTATTCTTGCATTTTGCCTTGAGAATTGAGATTGGTGAGGAGTGCCGTGCGAGAACAAAGTCATTTGTACTGTTGTCTTGTATTTCGGAGGTGGCCATGGAAGACTGGCCAACCAGCTCTGGGGATAGGATTACCACTGTTCTGTTTTGGCACTCACTGCACACCCATCCTACCTGAAGGGGTTTTTTTTCTTATCTTCTTACAGAGTCGAGACTGGGGGACTGTCAAAAAAATAAGGCCTCTTAAAGCCCACTGAGGAATTCCTTGTGTGATTTTAAGCTGTACACAAAATTAATTGTTGTTGTTATTGGCCTGCCTAAGCTGACCACCTGCCCCTCTGATACAAGAATAAACTTCCAGGTGGCTATTGTTCCTTACTCAGGCCTTTGTCCCCTCCAACTTCAGATTTATTCTGTAAAATCAGAATCACCGAGCCTAAGAATGTGACCTTTCCTGTTCCTCTTAGTATTCTGCACCAGCTACCCCTTCATGTAAGCACTTTCAACCCTGGCTGCTGTTGCCAATTCATGAATCGGGAATGTCTAATCCTACAAAAGTCAGTGGCTTTCTAGTCACTAGGAGTGCACACTATTGAACGCATGACTATCCACTTTATCAGCTGCCTGTCAGCAGCTACACCAGATAGGATTTTCATTTCAGACAAGAAAAATTAAACATTATATACGCAAACAGAAGCTCCACAGGAACGAGAGATAAATGGGAAGGTCGAAATAACCCAAATAAGTACTTTAACTAGTTAGAACTAAAAAGCGAGGAGCAATAAACAAAAAAAAAAAGCATTTAGGCTTCCACAGAATTTCACTTCAAAGTATAAAACGAAGAGAAGAGACTCAATCACCTTGTTCTTAACTAATTAAAAAAACAAACACACACAGGATATGAAAATTCAACAGACAAAATGGTAAATCTCTGCAGAGCTATCTGATATCAATATATTCAAATCTCTTCATGATGATGGGCCTCTAGGAGAAAGCCTTTTGTGGCAAGCTGTGCACTTCAAACAAAAACAAGTCAATATGGATTCGTTCCTTCACATTCATGCATCCCAGGAGATGACTGCTTTAGTGAAGGATTAGGAGAACTACTCCTTCCGATGCCTTTAAAGCTTCAGTTGATCGTTTGCTAAAGCCCTGGCACTTCTGGAACCACTGGAACACGAGAGACGCTCGATCACAATAGAGTATGCAGATGGATTTGTTACATTTGCACATACTCGGCTTTGCCATTCATTTAAAACTTGTAATGTCTGGGGGTGAAAGGCGTTGAAGAAAACAAAAATACAATTTACATAAGGCAGAAGGAAAAGGGAGCCACATTAGACGACGATGAGGACTTTTATTATGATACATCGATGGATTCAAGGTCTACCAATGAAAAAAGTCTGGAATAAATCTTGGGAGTTTTGAGTCGTCAATATATCCATCCCCCTTACGTCATACGTGGCTTACTTGCTGGTGTGGCAGACGCCTGGAGGATGAGAAGACCGGGAGAGAGACAATACCTCCCAGGTCGGCAGAGGGTACAGTGGAAGCAGGCTTCTTCTCAGACACAGGAAGGGCAGCCATCGTTCCAATCCAAAAATAAATTCCCGTTAACCTCTTGTATACGTTTTGCAATAACATCCAGTTGAGATTAGCAAAGGGCAGAAGGCTATCCCTGAAGCATCAGAACAACCCTGGGCAAGGTGCCAGTCCATCACATTGATGCCGCCACACAGGGCCAATTCACCGGAACGTGCTTGGGATGTGGGCATCTGTATAATAACCATGAAACTGAAGCGCCTGCCCATCAGTCATTACAACATACCGCCACATTTCTGCACCACTTTGAGAAGCAAAATCCTATCAGGAATCATTTTGAAAATTAAAGCTGTAGCTAAACATTTCGGGAATGTGCTGCTATCAGTTGACCGAGGACTGTCGATACCAGCATAGTTATTAGCTGTCTGCTGGCTCATCATAAACGACGCTGAACACCTCTGACACCTTGACAGCAGTTTAAATTGCAGCTAACCTGTGGCCCCACGGTGATCCAATGACACTGACGGTAATGATGCTGTTAAGACCTACAGGAGGTAATGGATACCTATAGGCACTTTTAAATATTCAGCTGTAAATGCATGTTGAAGTTCTGGAATCAGACACAATTTTACCCACTGCCAACAGAACTACTTGGTAAACCACCAGTGCTGCCAATAGTTGTTTTTTATTATTTTCAAAATGATTTAAAATACATGGCCCCATATTATGTTTTATTTATTAGCAAAGGGAGTACAGGTAAGTAGTCGACTCCACGAGATATTTTTGTAAAGAGTAGCAATACTTCATGTTACTTTAATTCAGATTCTGTTCATCCCTTTACTGTTGGCAAAGGCAAATGCAGAAATGCATGTTCTTTTATAATGTGTTACGATACAGTTTCAAATTTTATTAATTGCCATTCCTTCTAGCTATTTTGAGGCACTCCTGCACTTGCCACGTTAGGTTTTTCAACTTGAGGATTTTGGATTTCTTAAACTTACCATAACCAAAGTATCTTTAAATTGTTTCAACACCATGCTTGTTTATCATGGGCGCTGTCATTTTGTTTGGAGGTTGCTACCAGGCCACTAAGCAAACAACCCATAAGTGCGCAGTGAGTGATGTCAAGCTCAAGCTTAATGAGGAACCATGGAATCAGAATGAAAATTTGATTCCTTAGCATTAAAAGTAAAGGCGGAAGTCAAGAATTTGGGTTCAATCATGAACTCTGACCTAAACTTGAAATCGCACATTGACCAAATTACTAGGACTGCATTTTTTTTTTCTATTTAAGGATCATTGCAAATGTTAGATTTCTTGTATTCAAGCTTTTGTTTCTAGCCAACTAGATTACTGTAACGCACTCTTAAGTGGTCCACCTAAGATGGACATCAATCGGTCGCAGTGCGCCCAGAATAAGCAGCATGAATCTTAGCCAGACAAAGAAAATCTAAGCACATCACCCCAGTGTTGGTGTTGTGACACTGGTTACCCGTGTCTGTTAGAGCAGGTGATGATACGGCACATTGCCACACCCACCAAATGACAAACCAAATTAGGACCGAGTGCAGCCATGAAACAGGTGACACTTCAGCACCACACCAGTTCAGATGGAATGGAATCAGTGGGAGGTTTTTTATGGTGGCTGGAGTGCCAATTCTGCCACCAACCCCCAAGTTTTGCCCTACAGGTTGGAGGGCCTACTTGCATGGCTGGATGCAGATTAACATCATATCCAGAATGGAGCAATTGCAGGTTAAGGGCTCAAGTGCCCAACAGAGCAGAGTCCCATTTGAAATTTATGGGATTACTAGTGCAGATCCGTAACCTCAGAGCCACCATGTCTGTTAGAACTGACTAAACTACTGACTAAAATACTATTAATGGTATGTAAAGCTTTAATTAATCTTACACCTTCCTATATCTTGGAGTGCCTCTTCCCCTACATTCCAAGTCGCAACCTTAGATCTTCTAATGGTGGTCTGCTTATTATTCTCGGGTCAAGCATAAAAAGTGGCGAGGAGGTCTTCTGCTGTTATGCACCAAAAACCTGGAATATGTTACCAACCGAGATACGCCAGGCCAATGCTGAGGAACATTTAAACAAAAATAAAACTTGTGAATCCCAACTTCTTCTAATTTGGCTTTTTCATAGCCATATTTTACTTCTGCCCTTAAAACACCAGATATGCATAGAATTATCATACTCTTCAATAAAACTGCATTCTTTAGTAATTTTTACTTTTCTCGAATGTTACTTTCTGGTTATTCTATGGAGATGTTCTGCACCACCACCACCACCACCTGATCAAAGTCCTGTGCAGCCACCTGGGATGTTTGAATGAAAGCGGATACCCCAACTGGCCAGAAGACCCACTGTGTTGAATCCTCTAAGACGAAGCCTTGAAAAAAAAGCATTAAAGATCACTGATCATAAGTAGAATGCCCAGTTGGGGGGTTCTTGGACTGGCACCCCTATATATTTTGGGGTTTTTTTCCAGCCTAATTTTAGTTTGTTTTTTTTTTTTCTGTCCACCCTGGCCACCTGAACTTATCATCAGATTGTCATTTAGAGAGACTTAAAAAACACATTCTATGTGCATTATCATCACTCTTTAATTTAATATTGTCTTTTTTATCAGTATGCTGCTGCTGCTGGAGTATGTGAATTTCCCCTTGGGATTAATAAAGTATCTATCTAATGACTTTCTCTTAATTATATATCTATCTTTCTTACGCAAGTGTGCATTATTTATTTTACATACTATTGTCACACACATGCAGCCAACAATTCCTGAGGTGAGTGACTATCAAGGGGCAAGGGGATAATATCAAGTATTAATGTCTCTCTCCTTCTTCCACCAGAGTTGTCAAAGAAAAGCCATAAAATAATTCACTCAAAATCAACAGGTCCTGATTCTCAAAATGGCTCCTATTCTATTCCATCACTTCCGCCTCTGAAGAGAATGTCACTTCCGGTTGCAATTCGATGACATCACCCTTCCGACCCTACCTGATGACGTCACTTCTGATGACATCAATTCCGACAACGTAACTTTTCCGGTCACCACCTGATGACATCACTTCTGCTCGTCTCCGTCTCCCAGTTATGACATCACTTCCGGTCGCCATCTTTCTAGAAATACGCACCTTCAACTTCTCTTTATCATCAAATATTATGATTTTGATCACCTTTATTCACTCACTTTTGTGCAAGATCGCCGGACATTAAAAGGGGCCAATTCCCCAACTCTTCTTTGTGTCTCTTTTTCCTACACTATTTATCTGTTATTCTTATGTAATTTGTATGTGATGACTTCTTTGACATCTTGTAAAGCACTTTGAGCTCCTCCTTTTGTGCAAAAATTGCCAGAGAAATAAACGTCGTTGTTGATGTCACCAACTAGACAGTATGAAGATGCATGCTGTGCATATCTTAATCATCCCAGTTTATGACGATTAAAATTAATTTCTGAACCAAGTGCTCCTGGCATAAGACGTTAGCATTGTCCTCTCTAACATTTGATTTTAGGGTTTTGTTTTCTTGGACTCTGATGAAAGATGGGTTTCACCTCCCATTCATTAACTTGACACAAATCTGGTCTTACATCTACCTCCTGGTCCTCCTTGAATTTGCAAAAACACCTAAAGTGAGTGATGCTCGATGAGAGAAAAGATGAATTTCAATGATTTTAATGGTCAACAAGCATTTTGCTACTGGGATTCTTTCGCCTGTACTTCAACAAATTTCACTTGTCGGCTCCAAATCTGAAAACCATTTTCGTCCAGCACATCCTATTTTTCAGTTATGATGTTCCAGGTCTTGAACAACTAGGGTGACTGGACAGTAAAGGCGATGCGTTTCAGCATTTGAGAAAGAAGTTTGGACTCGAGAAAAGTTAGGCCAAAATGAAGGAAGGTGTTTTTGTTGGCCCTGAAATCCGTGAACTGATGCTTGACGATGAGTTCAAAAGGAAACTGAAGCCCACTGAAACAGCACCCTCATTCATGCGGGTTTGTCCAGAATTGTCTTGACAGTCACAGAGCAGAGAATAACGCTGAGCTTGTGGAGAACCTGCTGAAAGAATATCAGCTTACGGGAGCCAGAATGTCACTCAAGACACATTTTTTACATTCTCATCTCGACCTTTTTTCCCACCAAATCTGGACGATGTTAGAGTTGAGCATGGGGAAAGATTTCATCAAGATACAAAGATGATGGAAAACCGATATCAGGGAAAATGTACTCCGAGCATGATGGGTGACTACTGTTGGTTCATATGCAAAGAGAGATGGATGTGCAGTACAAGCAGAAAAAGCAATTGACTCAGACAATTTTGAGCACTCTGACCTCGCTCTTATATTGAGGTAAATTGACATAAACAAGTTTTAACGTGTCTCTGGTATCGTCTTCTGGTTTGGTTTTCAGAATAAACACATTCAAACCATTTTGGTGGCACAGAGTTCAAACTCCAGATATCATGTTGATATATTATATTGATATTCAAAAGGGTCAAAACAGCAATGATGTGTATCTCAAAAATCTGATGTGATAGCTTAATTCCGATTTCATATATAATAATAATATTAATACATTTTATTTATTTGTAGGCACCTTTCTAAACACTCAAGGACGCCAAACAATAGATAAAACACAGATTATAAACAAAAGTAAAATACAAAATTAAAATCAGATGGAGCAATTGTAATCAAAGAGAAAAAGCAGTCTTAAACAAATGAGTTTTAAGTTTAGATTTGAAAAGTGAAAATGAATCAATATGTCAAAGCTCAGATGGTAGTGAGTTCCAAAGCTGGGGAGCAGAGCAACTGAATGAAGACGGATGAAGGGGACAGTCAAGTGGATAGAGGAAGAGGATCTAAGGGTACGGGAGGGAATGGCAACATGGAAGAGGTCAGACAGATATGGAGGGGTGAGGTTGTGGAGAGCATTTAAAACTAACAGAATAATTCTGAATTGAATGCGAAACTGAACTGGAAGCCAATAAAGGTGCTGCAAAACAGGAGTGATATGGTGAATAGAGGGGGTTCTAGTAATGATGCGGGTGGGCAGCTTAATTCTGGACCAGTTGAAGCTTATAAAGAGATTTGTGAGAACGACCAAAGAAAAGGGAATTGCAATAATCCAGACGAGAAGTGACAAGGCTATGGACAAGGATAGCAGTGGTGTGGGGCGCAGGGCTGTGGAGTCGGTAGATAAATGCTCCGACTCCGACTCCTCAGTTTCTAAATCTTCCGACTCCGACTCCTCTGTATGTACATACTATGCTAATGTATTTTCTACATCCATTGAAGGAAAGGAAGGCAACATACATGTCATTTCACCACAGAACTACTGGCTAGGAAGCCAACACTCTACTATAATGCCAGATTAAAGACAAACACAATGAAAACAAGGTTTTGTTTATTTTTTTTTTTTAAACAAGTGTCTGGATAGTAATAGCAGGCATAAAAATCAGGAAAAGGAAATGTATTGGTTCAAAAATACAAACCACATTCTTTGGTAGTTTTAACTTTTAAAACAAAAAAAAAAGCTTAACTATATGAACTAAAAACAATATCTGGAAAACCTATATTAAACTTGGAATACAGTTATAGTTAAAGGAAAGGAAATAAATATGGCAGCCTCCATATTCCTCTGATCTCTGTTTCCCTTTAAATGCAATCTAAAATCAGTGTAGAGTTCTAAGAAACAGAATTGCTTCAGCCAGATCCTTTTTCATAGAGGCTCTTAAATCTGATTTGATTATTTTCAGAGCTGAAAATAATCTTTCAACACTGACTTGGGTGGGTGGCATTGCCGTTACAATTCTAGCCACATCACCAATGATCTCTGGATACACAAGGATGGCATGCTTCATGGTTACATGACATGTTCGTTTTGTGGTAACATTATGCACTGCATGCAATGGGCTTTATTCTTACAGCAGAGAAGTAGTTCATTATGACTGTTTGTGAATTGGGACATTTCAACTTACTTTTTTAATTTCCATTTAAATTTAGTAGGAGTCGGAGTCGGTTAACTTTTTCCCCGACTCCAGGTACCCAAAATTGTCTCCGACTCCACAGCCCTGGTGGTGCGAATACGATTAATGTTAGGCAAGTGGAAATAAGAAGACCGGGAGATGTTATTGATGTGGGACTGAAAGGATAAAGTACTGTCAAGGATGACATCTGTGGGGAAGGGGAGACAAATGAAAAATGATCAGTTTTGGATAATGTTTATTTTGTACCAATAAGGAGAATCTCAGTTTTGTCACTTGTTATTTAATTTAAGAAAATTTGAAGAAAACCAGGATTTGATTTCTGCTATGCAATCAATAAGTTAGGAGGGTGGAAAATAAGCAGTAGGTTTGCTAGTGAGATAGAGCTGGGGGTCATCAGCATAACAGTGGAAGCTCATGTTATATTTACGAAAGATATTACCGAGGGGAAGGAGATAAATAATGAAATCAGTGTAAAAAACTTAGAGAGCTGGTCTGAAGTTCCCAGTAGCAAACAAAAAATATCTTTTTGTAGCCCAGTGATACAGCACAAGGCTGCAACAAACCTAAATGTGTAAAAGCGAAGGAGGCCTGAAGATACTCTGAATCCACTCTACTTCAACTAAGCTGCACTCCTATACTCACATATTAAGGTTATTATTGGGTCCTTCTGTCATGTGTTCAGGGTCCAGTGAAATTCGTACCTGCATGTGCCAGTACCATGATGAGCGAGTATAACAGCAAACGCCGCTTCGAAAACCTCGGTCTCCCTTGCACATGAAATTTTAAAATAAATGTATTAAAATTATATATCTTTGTAGGCAAATCATTTTATGCATGCAAGTTCCCTTCCTTTAGTATCCCCATGGGGATGGTCTTATAAATTTTAAATCTGCAGCTAAACATAAGCCGTCACCTACCCGACAGCTAATTGGAATGGGCAACACCTCACGCGTCTCACTTTTAATGCGCACATTTACATGCTCCACCTACTCCTAATTTGAGTCTCAAGGGCCCATCTACAAATGAGAATTGAAAACAAATGACTTCACCAGAAAAATGCATGAAATATTTAACAGTCTGCAGACAATAAGTTGTTCCCTGAATTAAAAAATCCAAAGGGGTCCGGCAATGCAGAAGACCGTATTTTTGTCCAACATGGTCACGGGGTGCAGGACCTGCACTTATTTATGCTGCCAGCACCCATGTCAAGGCACAGAGAATAATGCTATTTAAAAAATTTCAATTAAAAAAAACATGTTCAGTGAAAAAGATACCTCAGTCAAAGAGACAAATGTACAAAGAAAATAAAGCAGAAAGAAAAACTATGACTAAAGAATTACAACTTAGATGGACGAATGCAAGACAGACCTACAGTGCTTGAAAAATGTTCCAGCGTCTTATACTGTACATCTTTCGTCACATACCGTGGATATAAGAAGTCTACACACCCAGGTGAAAATGGCAGGTTTTTGTGATGTAAAGAAAACAAAACCAGGGTACATCACGTTGGAACTTTGTCCACTTTTATCGTGGAATTATAGCCTACGCTCTTCATAATTCCTGAAGAGCAGACCACCGAGACTTCCTCTTGGTCCGGTGCTTACTTACGCAGCCTTGCTGAACAATGGCTCTGGCAATATTGGGAAGATTAAATAAAGGACACAAATGACTAGAAGACGAGGCTCTGTGATAAGAATCATAAAATCCATGGCTACTAATTCACATTGCTAGACGGTGGGGTTGAATCATTACTTAAAACAAGCAATGATGATCAAACGCTGCATGCTTGATTTAATTCAGACCTGCTTTACTTCAGCTTTGCAGATATTGATTTGTTTTATACTCAACAATTTTCAATGACCAAAGGCCGCGGCACAGCACACGCTTCATTACAGCAAACTGGTCAAAACTGTTACAATTCTATGTGGAATTTCATTTTTTTTTTTTTTTTGTTGCCTTTGAGATATTTTAGCCCTTAAAACACTGGTGGGGAGGACTTTTTGAGGAGATGGAATTCATTTTTCACATTTACTCTGTGGCCACAAATATTTTTAACAATTTAGAATTATTTTGGCAATGTTTTGGATGGGGCAGCACGGTGGCGCAGTGGGTAGCACTGCTGCCTCGCAGGAAAGCCGGGTTCACTTCCCGGGTCCTCTCTGCGTGGAGTTTGCATGTTCTCCCCGTGTCTGCGTGGGTTTCCTCCCACAGTCCAACGACATGCAGGTTAGATGCATTGGCGATTCTAAATTGTCCCTAGTGTGTGCTTGGTGTGTAGGGGTGTGTGTGTGTGTGTGCCCTGTGGTGGGCTGGTGCCCTGCCTGGGGTTTGTTTTCTGCCTTGCGCCCTGTGTTGGCTGGGATTGGCTCCAACAGACCCTCGTGACCCTGTAGTTAGGAAATATAATGGATGGATGGTAAAATTTCCTATGTGTCACTGGTAGATTATGCATAATTAGCTGCTCCACTGAGGCCCCACGTACTGTACAGGCATTTCAAAAACCCAAAAAAAAAAAAAAAAAATCATCTGGTGCAATTTTCACAAAAGTCCAGTTCATGTATATAGATGTGAAGACTGGTGCGGACCGAAACAACTGTACCAGGACCCAAGTGGTCCCAGTGCGGTACCAAGAGAACCCTGGAGTGGTATGAATGTGACCTATCACAGGATCGATCTAACTACATGAAATACGGTGTATGATGGGTGAAACTGTGCATTCTGTGCCAGTCATGCCAAGGTAATAGGGAATCTCAGTCACAGCATGATGACTCAGGGGGTTACCGTGGAGCATTAAAGACAATAAAAAGGTACAAATACAAACGCACACAAATACAAATGTAACACAATTCACACAAAACAACTGACACAATTCCCAGTCAATCAGTGCAAACCCAGAACCTGATCAGGCTCTTCGCTTCTCATCCACATGGGATCAAATGGCAGTTGTAAATTCACTTGTGATCGGCTCGATCAAAACACATACAGACGGCAGTGCCTGCGAGACCAACAAGCAAACCCCCAAATCTTACACTATGGACGCAAACAAGCCAAACTGAAAATTATCATCAAAAACAGACAAATCGTTAAGAGAGTAGATGTGTGATTTGAGATAAACTAAACTGAGGTTATGTTCATATGGTGGCTACTGGAAATTAAATAAGAACATCATATATTTAAATGAAACTTACCTGCTACGTCTACTACCATAAAACAGACCCATGTGCCCTTGGCAGCTGGCTTTCTTTTGTACACAACTATTTCAAGCGTGTCCTTTTCACACCAAGCGTAGCAGTGTGTAATTTCCAAGTAGTCTTCCACTTGCTCAATAATAAGTTATTTGCTCACACAGCTGTGTTTAGTACATAAACCAAATAATTTGGGCTAAAAGCAGCAGTGAGCAAACACACATTTTGTCAACCCTCCGTAATAATTTTTCCCTGGAATGAATGAATTTCACGACACGGCCATAGGGTGTTTATTGATACGCTTTATTTGTTTAGAAATTTTGCAGTGTGAAACACCACCGAACTAACTGGAAATTGAAATAAAGTACCGTATATACTCATGTAGAAGTCAAGTCTTGAAACCTTATGTGCCCGTTCAAAAATACGGCACTTCATTTTTTTCTTTTTTTACATCTTCTTGCAATCCTCCAGTCTCACACCAGTTTCTCAGACACATTGAATTTTGTTGAAGCAGCGCAGTCACCAATTTCTTTCGCTACTTCAACGACGTTTAAATTTCAAACCAGCTTCATATTTTCTTCTGATCGAACGCTCCATCGTAGATAAGGGATGCTCTTACGATAAAGGTGTATGAGGGTGTGAGATACAAAAAACACAAATCAGTGCAAACATCACTTCAGAATAGTGCGGGTATCACCGTGTGGTCACATAGGCACAATAGAGAGAGGGGTTAGGAGCGCACGCTGGCACAGCGCATTGCCACACCCACATAGTGTGCTCTGTGGTTCCTCTCTCAGGTGAGCGTTAGCTTAGCGTAATCCCTTGTACCGACAGCGTGAGTTTTTCGCATTTGACTTATACGACTGACATTATAAAATATCAGAAATTATACTGTAAAAGCAAATCCCAACTTATCCGCGGGAGAACTTAGACGGTAATAAATCATCCCTTAATTTGGAACAAAGCAAAACGAAGGAGTACAAGAATGCCTTATGAGTGCAGAGCAAATTTCTTGTGGTGGCTGTAGTTTTGAGCTCTGCAAATGTTTGGAGTCCACCGACGATTTTCATTTACATCGGCAATGTGGTCTGCCAATCGATGATGGACAATTTGATCGACCATGAAATGAGCCCTATTATACAGGGGTATGAAATGACATTTCCCTGGGCCGCAGTACAATATTTAGACAATAAACATGACAATAAAACAATACAGGAGATGGGTAATTGTACATAATAGAATGTAGAACAAGGAACAACATCTGTACCAATGGACAAACAGCAATCAGGGCTGACAGGAGATTTACAATGGGCAAGGAATGCAAAGAAATACAGCAGAGACATGGCAATTAGAGTCTATGATTTGGGGCACACGCAGGGACAGGGGCTAACGCTGTGTGTTAAGGAGCTTGACGGTCTTTGTGAAGAAGGTGTTGCTCATGACTAGGACGCCGTTATTTGGGTATTCCTGTTATGACATGGGATGCTAGGGATGTGGCCTCAGGAGTCATCCCAGGCAGCCACTTACTGTCAGAGCTCGGCGGATAAACTCAGAAAGGCTTTCTTACGTTTTCTTCTTTGGTTTTGCAGCATTCTGGCAACAACCCCTTAACTACATTTTCAGCTTGGATTCTCATGTTTTGTTTTATGGTTTAGATGAAAGCGCGGTTTGATTTTCAGGTTTTTGATCATCACACTTTCAGTTTCAGGGTCTCCTCTCAAAAATACTATTCCCACCATGACAGAATAGTAAAAAAACAATATTTATCATCATAGCTGTCTTAGAGGAACACCTGCATAAGATGATAAGGATGTCAGAAAGTGTGTAGTGCAGGAAACAAAGACCTCACAGGCCCTCAGATTGGCATCTTCCTTAAATACCAATGTCAAATGCAACAGTGAAAACTGAAGACTAAAAATGACAAAAGAACACGGACACTGGTGGATTTTTTTGGGTGACTCCAAAACTTTCCCCATTCTAACCCTTTCTTAAGGCCAGCATTCCGGAGTCGACGTTTCACTGTTGCAGAACTGCCATATAAATTAATCAATTACAGTCTGAGTGAGAGGATTCAGTTTTTAACTTTTAATAAAACTAGAGGGCTTCACCCCCTGCTCACTTTGCTCACCAACCCACCCCGGCGTGCTCTACACGCCAGCCCCTTTGCGTCTCTGTCCCTCGTGTATGTGGATTTCACTTTCACCAAACAATCAATCTTTTAATTCTTGCGGATAGGCCTCTTCATGGGGAAGAAACACTACTTTTCCCTGATGGCAACACGAATTAGACGATCTACAAGTCTCCAACTTAAAGTTTAAATCCGAACAATATATTCAATCTCTTTTCGCTGTTCCGTTATTTCACTGAGTAATAATTTCCGTTTGTTTGTGCTAATGCGATCTTTACCATCACTTTTTTGAGACTTTTGAATTTTCATACTTTCTTTACCTCTAAACCTGCTCTGCATGTGTATCGCGCCAATGTTTTTTGAACCTCTTTACGACATTCTACTTTGTCATCTACTCTTGTCTTTATTTCTGGACCTGGGTGTGGTTAAATCTCTTGGCATAAAGTCTTGTCTCGCGGGACGTGAAAGTGTCTCTCTGAAAAAGTCACGTCTCGTCCCGGGCTAAACAGTCACGTCTCGCCCCAGGATTTTTTCATTATAATATTTGCAGACCTTTCTGAAAACAGGCTTTCACTTTGTCATTACGAGTTATTCAGTGTAGATTAATGGACAAAAATGGCAAAAAGTTAAATCTACAACACAATCGGGTGTGCACAAAGTGAAGGGATCTGAATATTTTCTGAATCCACTGTACCTTGTCAGTTGAGTTAGTCAGAATAATGATGGCAGCGTTCAACATTATGGTCTTTTTATAGACCTCCTGACAATCTTACAGAATGTATAAACTGCCACTTCTTTTCGCCGGATTGAAAACTTTAAATGGCATCATCCTAAAACAAGCTGCTATTTATCTGAGCACCTTCTCCATCTGGTTATATTCTGACAGAAATCAATTCATACAAAGCCAGTGAATATTCCAAGTGCTGCCTTATCCACTGCATATGACATACTGGGATATTCTCATTATAAACAATGCGGATGACTTGATAGTCAAACATCCTGCAGAGAGAAGCCACTTGCATCTGAAAACAACATGCCTCTTAAATTTATAGCCCAGCACACTTTGGTATACAGAATTAATCCTATGCACATGTGAGTTCTTGTATCAGGCGTGTTTTTTGACCATCATTCATTACTGACCTATCTGTAAACAAGAATTTAATAAAATGTTATTGAACAACGAAGTTTCATTGGCTGGGCTATCAAGATTTCTATTGATCAAGAGGACCATCCATTTCTGTGCAGAATTCAAAGGGCATTTAATAAAACGAAAGGCCAGTACCTTCATCGAAGTCAGCATCTTCCTCTGTATGCTGAGGAAAAGGAAAGCAGTTGGTGATTTCCAGACGGTCTTCTACCACCAGTCCAAGCAGCACTCCCTGAACCACTTCACTGCCTTGCCCTTCTTCATGGTAGTGCTTGATGATCTTCAGGACCACCTAAAAAGCAAGACCAAAAATAAATTATGAGAAAAAAAAAAAAACTTGACCTGAAACAGGGCAAGTGTCCAATATTTTTAAATAAATGTAATTACACTTGAAGCCTCTTGAGTAATGGCACCTCTGATAGAGCTTTATAACTCTTCTAAAATGCCTAATTACAAACAAATACAACACGCCTATCCATCCACCTGGTCACACACGTGCACATGGGAGGCAGCTAAAGGGTCCAAATAGCAACAATAATTCTTTGCATTTATATAGCGCTTTTCTCACTACTCAAAGTGCTCAACAATTGCAGGTTAAGGGCCTTGCTCAAGGGCCCAACAGAGCAGAGTCCCTATTGGCATTTACGGGATTTGAACCGGCAACCTTCCGATTGCCAGTGCAGATCTCTCGCCTCAGAGCCACCACTCCGCCTCCATGCCTGACCGGGAGGGTGGCGAGGTGAACTGACTTTTTCTCTCAATCCTCTGCAGACCATTCATGTGAAATCCCACGGGGGTTCCGGCGCCCGTGATGACATCACTTCCGGTTCCGGCACCAACAAGGACACCACTTCCCATCCCGATGACATCGCGTCCAGTCCAGACCTTTAAAGCCGCCATCTTTGGCATGCCTTCAGTTCTGTAATGGACTTTGAACGAGACAAACTCGTAAAATTTAACCCTTTTGCAGCCAGGGCATAATATACGAGGGGCTGTGGTGTAAGCCAAGATGCCCAGACGTCCCTTAACCCCACCACCTACTCCAACATCTCGGATGGGATACAGAGGTGATCTCAGCACCTCTCAAGCGTGTCCTGGGCCTGCCTTGAGGCCTCTCCGCCGGTTGGACATAACCAGAATATCTCCCCAGAAAGGAGTCCAGGAGGCATCCTAATCCTGCACCACCTCACCTGGGCTCCTTTCGATGTACATCGGCTCAACTTGGAGCTCCTTTCAGCTACTATGAGCTGCCTTTTCAACTTTCTTTGTCTGCATCTGTGTTTCTGCCAACAACCTCCTAAACTCTGCGCTCTACTCATTTCACCCTTGCGGCTTCAGAAGTGCATCAGAATGTTTTAATTTGGGGAATCATATTGTGGCTTCAGACACACACACACTCCTCAAAATCAGCCAGTTTGAGCTCAGAGAAACACCTTGAGTTGCAGGCCTCCAAGTCTGTGGAGAGACTCATGACAACAACACCAAACTAGCGGTGTGACTTGCAGCATTGCCACCACGTTATCCCTCTATGAAGCACTAAAACAACAGGTGAGCAACTTTTATTGTTAGAACTATGCATACATTCGTGATAAACCATAAATAAATCTAATACAACTTTACTTTTATATTGAACCAGATCTTGGCTTATCACACTGTGCTCTAGGGAGCCTTCAATGATGCAGACATTATTTTGTAGCCTTCCCTAATGTGTGCCTCGACATAATCCTGTCTCTGCAGGCACTTCCTTCAACCTCATAGCTTGCTTCTTCCTCATCTGTGGACCTTCTATAGACTGACAGGTGTGTGCCTTTATTAATCAATCCAGCCGAATGACTTGACCACAGGTGGACTCCAAACAAGGCGCAGAAACATCTCAACAATACTTCTAAACCAAAGTGCACAGTGACATCTCAAGATGGCGGCCTCCTTAAGAGTACTAGGATTAATCAGAGAACAATGGGCCCCAAAGCTGTGTGGAATGATCTCTTTGCTAATCTAAGGGATGCAACTTTTTTTTTCTCTGGCTGAAGACTTGCGACTTTAGTCCGGCATACCCTGACTAGAGCTGCTGATTAGCTGTGCAGACTGCATTTCTGTTTGTTACTCGTTCATACAGAAACAGAAGTATCACAATATTTTTAAACCATCACTAACCCTCCTCTAGTATTTTCTCTTCTTGGTTTCTGGATGTGGCACTTAGTAACATTGCTCTAATGCAGGGATCTCAACCTCCGGTCCCGGAGGACCACCGTGGCTGCAGGTTTTCATTCTAACCCTTTTCTTAATGAGTGACCTGTTTTTGCTCCTAATTAACTTCTTCGGAATGAATTTTAATTGACCTGCTCTTGAGAACTCAGGACCCTTAATTGTTTATTTTTCCTTAATTAGCAGCCAAACAATAATGAGATACAAAATGAGCCAAAACAACTGGTGTCCATCATACAATATCTGAAAATAAAGTAAGATGAAGGTCTCAGGAATGTCAATCTGCTCAGGTCCCCAGAACTCTTAGAAAAGAGAAAATCGACAATGTCAGAAATAACTGCTAATACACCACGAGAGCAGCAACAAGCCACGGAATTAAGGAACGAGTTTAATTAACAACAAGAATTCGGTGCCTAATTAAGCCACTGGTTGGAGTTTGAGGCCCTGTCTTAGTTGGTCTTCTGTTGGCTCACTCGCTTCACATTTCATTTCTGTTTGGGTGCCAGTTAAGGAAAGTAATGAAGCAATTGAGAGGAACGATGAAGTTATTCAGGGGAACAAATCTCAAGAAAGCAATTCAATTAAAATTAATTCACAAGAAGTTAATTAGCAGCACAAACAGGGCACTCATTAAAAAAAAAGGGTTAGAATGAAAACCTGCAGCCACTGTGGTCCTCCAGGTCAGGAGTTGGCGATCCCTGGTCTAATGCCAGCCTACCCTTCTGCATATAAAAAAAAGTCATCTCGGATAAATGAGCATTGGAATCATCGGATGGGATGATTCTCTCATCAGACTGGACGGCCAGCACAGATTGTTATAGGAAACCTAGCAGCGGGTAGGCGGCCAGTTGGCCGAGGTCTCCAGGACTATGACTTTGCATTTGACTTTCTCTTGTATGATTTTAATCTCCGCTATTGTCAACCGACCATAGTTCATCGATTAATTAATGGGTGAATATTGTTGGTTTCCATTTGTGTGTACAGTGATCCCCCGCCTATCGCTGAAGTTACGTTCCAGACCCATCAGCGATAGGTGAAAATCCACGATATAGAAAGACCATATAAAGAAACATTTTTTTATAGTTTAAGCCTTAAAATACCCCTCCCACACGCTTTAAACACATAAAACACACTCCGTAAATGCATATGATATGTGGATGTCGGGCTAAGTATATGAGTAACATAATAATAATAATAATGTAGCGTACCGAAGATTCATTCAAGCCATAATGGTGTGCGACATCCGCATAACGCTTTCCTTTTCTTCTTAGAAGATGCAGGACGCTTGGGAGCCATCGTAGGGCTTAAAACAAAACGAAAAGTTCACAAAAGGTTTGCTCACAACAAATCAGACCACAAGCAGGGTACGCAATACGCAGAGAACTGAGATGCGTCAGGGACCCCCGCTCGCTGTTCTTGCGAGATTACACCACGTTAGCAGCAGCCAATCAGAGCCCAAGAGAATGAAAATCCCGCTCTGATTGGTCGAGTCTCCTCTTTCAGCCAATAATGGGCCTTGTAAGAAATCATCTGAGTAACGTAATGCAAAATTCTTTGTCTACCGTAGTGACTGCTGAAAACTGTAAAACTGTATGCTTTGTTATGAATTGGCTGCAAAGTACACTAAAGGTAGGATGTACTTATTGAATTTTTCCGCGATATAGCAGGGGTGCGACAGCTGAACAGCGATACAGTTGGGGACCACTGTAACCAGTTTCTGCCTTGTTCTCGGTGTGTGTTAACAAGTCTGCATTTATATGTGTGTACCAATTCTGTACAGTTGTGCTTGAAAGTTTGTGAACCCTTTAGAATTTTCTAGATTTCTGCATAAATATGACCTAAAACATCATCAGATTTTCACTCAAGTCCAGTAAGTAGATAAAGAGAAACCAGTTAACCAAATGAGACAAAAATATTATACTTGGTCATTTATTTATTGAGGAAAATGATCGAATATTACATATTTGTGAGGGGCAAAAGTATGTGAACCTCTAGGATGATCAGTTAGTTTAAAGGTGAAATTCAAGTCCGGTGGGATGCCAATCAGGTGTGAGTGGGCACCCTGTGTTATTTAAAGAACAGGATCTATCAAAGTCTGCTCTTCACAACACGTTTGTGGAAGTGTATCATGGCACGAACAAAGGAGATTTCTGAGGACCTCACAAAAAGAGTTGTTGATGCTCATCAGGCTGGAAAAGGTTACAAAACCATCTCTAAAGAGTTTGGACTCCACCAATCCACAGTCAGACAGGTTGTGTACAAATGGAGGAAATTCAAGACCATTGTTACCCTCCCCAGGAGTGGTCGACCAACAAAGATCACTCCAAGAGCAAGGCACACATGTAATAGTAGGCGAGGTCACAAAGGACCCCAGGGTAACTTCTAAGCACCTGAAGGCCTCTCTCACATTGGATAATGTTCATGTTCATGAGTCCACCATCAGGAGAACACTGAACAACAATGGTGTGCATGGCAGGGTTGCAAGGAGAAAGCCACTGCTCTCCAAAAAAAACATTGCTGCTCGTCTGCAGTTTGCTAAAGATCACGTAGACAAACCAGAAGGCTATTAGAAGAATGTTCTGTGGCCGGATGAGACCAAAATAGAACTTTTTGGTTTAAATGAAAAGCGTTACGTTTGGAGAAAGGAAAACACTGCATTCCAGCATAAGAACCTTATCCCATCTGTGAGACGTGGTGGTGGTAGTATCATGGTTTGGACCTGTTTTTCTGCATCTGGGCCAGGACGGCTTGCCTTCATTGATGGAACAATGAATTCTGAATCATATCAGAGAATTCTAAAGGAAAATGTCAGGACATCTGTCCATGAACTGAATCTCAAGAGAAGGTGGGTCATGCAGCAAGACAACGACCCTAAGCACACAAGTCGTTCTACCAAAGAATGGTTAAAGGAGAATAAAGTCCAAGTCAAAGTCCTGACCTTAATCCAATCGAAATGTTGTGGAAGGACCTGAAGCGAGCAGTTCATGTGAGGAAACCCACCAACATCCCAGAGTTGAAGCTGTTCTGTACGGAGGAATGGGCGAAAATTCCTCCAAGCCGGTGTGCAGGAATGAGAAAAAGTTACCGGAAATGTTTAGCTGCAGTTATTGGGGGGTCACACCAGATACTCAAAGCAAAGGTTCACATACTTTTGCCACTCATAGATATGTAATATTCGATCATTTTCCTTAATAAAATAAATGGCCAAGTATAATATTTTTGTCTCATTTGTTTAACTGGTTTCTCTTTATCTACTTTTAGGACTTGAGTGAAAATCTGATGATGTTTTTGGTCATATTTATGCAGAAATATAGAAAATTCTTAAGGGTTCACAAACTTTCAAGCACAACTGTATTTTATAATTGGTATAATCCATACTTGTATTGCACTCTACACAGATAGAATGCCTAACAATGGTCAATAGAATGGGATGCACCTGAGCCAAATTTCACATGTCACATCAAGGGGATCTGAATACTTGTATCAAGGCGAAATTTCTGTTTTTTTTACTTTTAATAAATTTACAAAGTTTCCTAAAATTCTGCTTTCACTTTGCCATTTTGTGGTACTAAATGTAATTTGATGTGGGGAGGGGGTATAACTTTAAAGAATTTTAGCAAAAGGCTGCAACATAACAAAAATAAATTCTTGAAGGCACTTCTGTACCACAGAATAATGTTGGGGGGGGGGGGGAGAGAATAGTATTTGAGGACGCCGGCGACTAAATCTCCGGGAGGACCAGCAGCAAGCATTATTAGACCCGTAGAGACACCAGTGCTCTGTACGACAATCTGCTTATCCTGTGTTGATTCCACATTGCATTACATTACAGACGCCATCCCAAGATTTAGTCAATCCGCACCATCGGTTAATTACACTTAAACAAGACATTGTGCAATGCGGAGAGCAATGAAGAGTGATGAATTAGCTGGGAAAAAAAAACAAAAAACAAATGGCCAAAGGCAAAGACACGAGAGTGTCAAGGCGATAAGGATCATGCTAAGTCAAGCACAACAAGTGGACCTTATTTCGCAGAGGTCTAATCCATCCAAGCAAACCCAAGCAGAAAGCACTTGATGGCCTTGTTGCTAACAAAGCGCTATTGATTTTCATGTCTGGAGGCACTCATAATACTCTAATGGATTTCAGCATGAACACAGTAGGAAAACACATTTTGCATAAATATTGCACACAAGCATCCAAGTAAAGTGTTCTGAATCGAATAAAGCGGCGCCTATTTTCTAACAGGACAGTAATAAATATTGTGGCAAACAACAACTCAGAAATATATTTCTTCACCCACACTTGTTCCAATGAGACTGCAGCTTGACATCAAAGAGCTATTATAACAAAAAGTGAAACAAGCTGCCCTGCTTTTCTCTGATTATATAACGATAAATAAATGTACAATTTCAAAATGAAAAAAGATGCATTAAGAGGTGGCACGCAACAGCGCTCATTTTAATACCCTAAACTAAGTAAGCAAACAAACACATATAATCAAATAACAATACCTATAAATTATTCCAGGCGGGGGTTTCAATCGGGGCGTGAAAGGCCCTGCCAGGCTGGGCAATCAGAAATTAAACTTGAATATTAAGCGGACATCTGCAGCGCACAACCAGGCCCGTTGGTTGGCACTCTGCATACCATTAAAGTGAAACAAAAAAACGCAGACGTGTTCCTGCTCAGCTGGTTTTGTGAATCAGCAAGGATTTCAATCAGGATGGCTGCCAATGAAATTGCTCAATTTGCTCAAAACAAGGGAAAAGAAAAAAGAAAAAAAACCAAACACACCAATGGTAGACTGGACATACAAGCCTTCAGACATCTCAGTTTATACCAGTACATGCACGTGTACAGTTATGAGGCTGAAGGACAGCGTGAGAGACAGTGGGTCACCGCCAGGAACGGTGCGGCCCCCCTTCTCTGCTCATTCTGAACACCTCGGACTATAAATGTAGCGCCAGGTCATGACACGTGCAGGAATCCTCTAATAATTCTGCACTAATCGGAGGTATTGTCAAGGTGGATGAGACGGAGGAGAGGAGATCTTTGAGGATTGTCTGCAATGCAACGTCAGCAAAAGCCAAGGTACCAGTCAAGTGTCAGACCAGCAGAGCTGCGCTCCGTCGAGGTGCCAATCAAATTGAACACATCGGATGATGCTTAGCGGCCCTTGTTGCATACGCCGGTGATGTTATGTGACATGTCCAGTTATATACGTTTTTCTCTACGCACCCATTTTACGATTGCAAACAGGAACAATCGGCCTTTCGTATAACGTATAACTGTGACAAGTGGTCTGTGGCGTCATGCATGTTTTAAATAAATAATTGTGCTCGGAATGGGCGCCGGCATGCACAAGATGGTGCCACTTCAGGGTAGGTTGTGGTAGCCTGGCTAATCACGCACTCACGTGCAAAAGAGAGGCGGATCGTTCAGGTGCCACATTCACACCTTCAAGTCAAGACAATATAAGGAGTCTGTACGGCAGAGAGAAAGAAAGGGAATAAGAGAAAGGACGGAAACGGAGCAAAGGGAGAGAAAGGGGGAAACGGAGGATAAGTGGAGAGGAGAAAGAATGAAAGAGGGAGAGAGTCCATGCTGAAGAGAACAGAAGCAGGTGATCAGGTGCAAGCCTTAGGGCCGTAGCAGGCAGAGGCTGAGGAAAGGACGCTGTTACTGAGCAATTTCAAGGGAGTAGGAGCAGCAGATGTGTGCGGCCCGGCATGGCATCTCATGGTTTGTCATGGACTGGCAATGGGGACCCGAGTCAGGAACAGACGGTTGACTGCAGCTGTCGGCTGGCATCCCCTTTAACTGTGAGGTCTGGACAGGGTAAGTGGAGGAGAAGGCAGCTTTTAGAGAGAAGTTTTGGGGCTCGTGATTTTTTTTAAATAGATTTTAACATCATTTTTAATGGACTGTTTATTTATTCATTGACCTGTTTTAACCTCCGTACTGATCACCTTGCTTTTATTGAATTAGTTATTGATTGACTATTTAATGATTTGCACTTTTTGAGCACTGTTAATTTTTTTGGATGGATTTTTAATAAAAAGCACTTGACACTTTTACACTTACCCTCCACGTGTGTGTCCTCATTTGCCCGGCTCATCTCGGTACATGACTATCAACAATTCGGGGTCAAGAGGCTCCCAAACGCAACAGGAAGCATGGAGCCGACCGATAATAACCGTGGGCCAAATATAAACACGATTTCAGGAGCAGGTTGTTATTTCACTCAAGTAATCTACTGCAACCGAAATATGATAAATGAATACCGTATAAAATCGCGTATAAGTCGGGTCTTGAAACCCAAAAAATCAATCAAAAAAAAAAAAAAAATCTGACCGCCGACTTATACACCCGTTCAAAATTACTTCTTGCCTCCTCCAATCACACACCAGTTTCTCAGACTCATCGAATTTTGTTGCAGTAGCGCAGTCAATTTCTTTCGCCACTTCAATGACTTTTAATTACAAACCAGCTTCATATTTTCTTCTGATCGAACACTCCATTTCAAAGGCATATGAGGATATGAGAAAACACAAATAAGTGCAAACGTCGCTTTGGAATAGCTCAGTTATTACCGTGTGGTCATGTAGGCAGAATACATGGAAAAAAGAGGCTGTGTGCTCTGTGGTTACTCTCTCAGGTGGGCGTTAGCATATCGTAATCTCTTGGACCAATAGCGTGAGTTTTCCGCGTTCAACTTATGCGACCGACAATATACAATACCAGAAATTATACAGTAAAATCGAGTCCTGACTTATACACCTGTTCAAAAATACAGTGATCCTTCGCTATATCGCGCTTCGACTTTCGCGGCTTCACTCCATCACAGATTTTAAATGTAAGCATATCTAAATATATATCATGGATTTTTTGCTGGTTCGCGGATTTCTGAGGACAATGGGTCTTTTAATTTATGGTACATGCTTCCTCAGTTTGTTTGCCCAGTTGATTTCATACAAGGGACGCTATTGGCGGATGGCGGAGAAGCTACCCAATCAGAGCACGTATTACGTATTAACTAAAACTCAATGATATACGATGCGCTTATCGCACGGTGCTTCGCACACTTAAAAGCTCTAACAGCCCGTATTGATTTTTGATTGTTTGCTTTTCTCTGTCATTCTCTGCTCCTGACGGAGGGGGTGTAAGCAGAGGGGCTGTTTGCACAGAGGCTGTTTGCTTAGAAGATACGGACGCTCCTCTAAAAAATGCTGAAAGACTACCTTCACATTAATCCCTTCATTGCGGCCGCTTTATCGGTGCTTTGTATACTTAAAAGCCCAACAGCCCTATTGATTTTTGCTTGTTTACTTTTCTCTCTCTCCGAGATACAAGAAACACAAAACAGTGCAAACAACACTTCGGAATAGTGCGGGTATCACCGTGTGGTCACGTAGGCACAATACACAGAATAAAAAAAGGCCGTGTGCTCTGTGGTTACTCTCTCCGGTGGGTGTTAGCAGATCGTAATCTCTTGGACCAACAGCAGGAGTTTTCTGCATTTGACTTATACAACCGACATTATAAAATGCCAGAAATTATACAGTAAAATCAAGCCCCGACTTATCCATGGGAGAACTTAAATGTGAGTTAACCCAGAATAACCCAGAATATAACAAATGTAATAATAATAATAATAATAATAATAATAATAATACGTTTTAGTTACGTAGCGCCTTTCATATACTCTAGGACACTTTACAATTCAATAAACACATTAACAAGACAGTAGAAATTACATACAAGAAAATGAATAATACTCATTAAGAAGATGTGTTTTTAACAGGAGTTTGAAATGAATAATAGATTTTTCCTCGCGAAGGCTGAGAGGAAGAGCATTCCGAATTTTAGGGGCTATATAACCACCAATATGCACATATACAAAGATAGGAATTATAAATGTTCAATTAATAAATTCTACAGGTCTAAAAAGCCACGCGGCTAAAATCCTAACAACAAAATCCCAGAATCGAGGTGTAACATCCAGTCAGTGGAACAGGTTTTTCATATTGGATTTTGTTTTGGCCGTTGCTCATTCTTGGGTTGCCTTTTTTGAGGCAACATTCTGCCTCCTTTTTGTTTGAATACTGAACCACCTTTTAGTTAATAAACTTTTATTATTTTTGTTTCTTACGGGGTTAGTTTACACACCACTCCCTGCTTGAAATTCATAGGTTGTGTGTGTGTGTGTGTGTAGGCCACAAGCCTGCTTCTTGAGTTTCAGGGCCAGGCCTGCTTTATGCTATTGAGGTCTACTGTACTTGCATTTTTCAGGCCGGTCTCGAGTTTTGTGAGGCCAGCAATCCTAAAACATTTTTAGACAAGATGGAGTTTTAATGGCAATATAAGAATACATAAGCTGCCATTTTCTAAATAATCCATAACCCTCGTTTACATAAAGGATTCTTTGATTTTTTTTCATCTCCTGTAACACCAAAAGGCGGCCATCAATAGTAATCAATTTACCTCTGGCTTCTCTTTTGACTTTAAATAGAAACTCGGCTCTTCTCCTGCCAACTGTTCTCATCACAGCTGCTTTCACTATTCCTTCATTAATGCAGTAAAATTGTGAAAAACAAGAGAGCCTTTAATGTCTGCTCGATCATTTTATGTGGCAGTTCTATAAAAGTCTCTCAAACCGAAATTGAGTTTGGTGTCAGAGGTCCGTCTTAACAACAGTCAGGAACTGACAGATTCTGCGTCCTCTGCAGTGCCAGCACAACAAGCAGAAGTTTTATGAATTTTGTTTCAAAGGTAAAGCAGTATTTAATGGGGGATAAATGGCCTTTAACTTCCCCATATTTAATATCTGTCAAAAACATGTAATGCAATGCTTCTTTAATCACCATTGATAATAAAAACAGATCCCTCTAGCGCTGCATGTGTACCAATGGGGGGGTAATGTGGACACAAAAGGCTTTGTCACACGCTGCAGGCCTTTTGTGCTGATGATCCTTGGTGGGGAGTTACTGAAGCCCAACAGCTGCAGGCCAAAGGACAGGATGAAAAAGCATCGAGCCGCTTTAAAACCTACAGTATGGACAGTTACAGCATCACTAATGAGGTTCAAGCGGTGCGCATCCCTCAATACGTGCAGCGTGCAATGTTAAACATCTGTCTGGTTAAAATTTAAAAATGCAGCATTGACACCAAAGGCGCTTTGCCATTTCTGCACATTCGTTTATACAGTTTTACAGTTTGAATTAGATATTTGGTAAAAAACCTTGACCATACAAAGAATTTAAAACACAGGTAAAATATTGGTGAATAATTTGAATGATGGAACTTGCATAGTTAAGAACACTTACTGAGAAGCCGAGCAGGATTAATGTCAATGTCAATGTCAAATTTATTTATATAGCACATTTAAAACAACACAGGAATGCTGTGGCCAAAGTGCTTTACGATAAAAGAAGGAAAAACATACAATTAACATAAAAAAACATAAATAGAAATAAAATAAATGAACATTAATAAAATAAACTTGAAGTATAATACTTGAAGTATTACAGTTTAATGGTAGTGGGTCAGAGCTGGAGCCTCACAGACCCAGCATCCTGGGTTCAAATCCTAGGCGGAGTAGCTGTCTGCGTGAGTCTTCCCAGTCTCTTTTTAAAAAAAATGATTTTCTAAAACTAGGGGGCTTCGCTCGCCAACCCTCCGACCTGCGCTATGCGCCAGCCACTTCACGTCTCTGCCGCTCACATACAATATGTGCATTTCACTTTTACCAAACAACAAATCTTTTAATTCTCGCAGATAGGCCTCTTCATTGGGAAGAAACACTGCTGATGGCAACACAAATTAGATGATCTACAAGTCTCTGACTTAAAGTTTAATTCCAAACAATATATTTGATCTCTCTTTGCTGTTCCGTTATTTCACTGAGTAATAATTTCCATTTGTTAGCACTAATGCAATCTTTACTATAATTTTCTTGAGACTTTCGAATTTTCGCACTTCCATCATCTCTAACCTGCTCTGCATGTGTATCGTGCCAACGTTTTTCAATTCTTTACGACGTTCTACTTTGTCATCTACTCTTTGTCTTTTATTTCCGGCCCCGGGCTTGGTTAAATCTCTTGGCACAAAGTCTCGTCTCACGGGATGTGAAAGTGTCTCTCTGAATAAGTCACGTCTTGTCGCAGGATATAAAGTCTCATCTGCCAAGATGTTTTTATTATAATAGAGAAATTTCAAAAAATTGATGTTAAAAAAAAAAAAAAAAGATTTTATAGTTTCAACCTTTATTGAAAGTTAATTGAACCAAGGTGAAAGTTTAACCACCTTAACGCAACGGTCTCTTCAGCTCAGGTACACAAAGCACTAAGGAAGATCAACCCCCGTAAGGCAGCTGGACCAGACAACATCCCTGGGCGGACTCTTAAAGCATGTGCCAACGAGCTGGCTGATGTTCTCTGCTCCATCTTCAACCTTTCCCTCAGTCAGCGCATCCTTCTGTCCTGCTTTAAGACTACGATCATCGTCCCACCCACCTGCCTGAATGATTACAGGCCAGTAGCACTCACTCCAATCATCATGAAGTGTTTTGGCAGAGTGGTGCTGGCCCACATTCAGAACAGCATACCGGACACTCTGGACCCCCTGCAGTATGCCTACCGGCCCAACGTCATCGTGGCCACACTACGATATTCCCTCTCCCATCTGGAGAACAGACTCCTGCGTCAGGATGCTCTTTGTTGACTACAACTCTGCCTTTAACACAGTTATCCCCCATAAACTGTCTGCACTTGGCCTGCACCCCACCCTCTATGACTGGCTCCTAGACTTTCTGACTGGCAGGCCCCAGTCTGTCAGGATTGGTAATAGGATTTCAGCCACCATTATCACAAAGACAGGCACTCCACAGGGATGTGTCCTCAGCCCCATCCTCTACACCCTGTTCACCCAGGACTGTGTCGCCTCCCACAAAGATAACATCATCCTAAAGTTTGCAGACGACACCGCAGTGTTAGGATACATCACGGGAGGGGACGCGGTGGCCTACAGGAGGGAGGTGGACAGTCTGGCGTCATGGTGTGAGAACAACAACCTTACCCTCAACACAGACAAAACGAAGGAGATGATAGTGGACATGAGGAAGGAGAGGAGACCTCACCGGCCACTGTTCATCTGAGGGCTTGAAGTGGAGAGGGTGAGCAGCATTAAATACCTGGGCGTCTACATCAGTGAGGACCTCACTTGGACTCTTAACACCACACAATTGGTCAAGAGGGATCATCAGCGGCTGTACTTTCTGAGGAGGCGGAGGAAGTTTGGTACGTCGACTAAGATCCTCTGCAACCTTTACAGCTGCATTGTTGAGAGCATCTTGACCAGCTGCATCACTGTGTGGTACGGCAACACTACTGCTATGGACCGCAAACACCTGCAGAGAGTGGTAAAGACTGCGGAGAAGATCACCAGGACTCCACTGCCGTCTCTGCAGAGCACCTACAACTGCAGAGTCCGCAGGAGAACTGTCTCGATCCTCAGGGACCCCCAACACAAACTGTTCACACTTCTACCCTCAGGCAGGAGGTACAGACGTATGAAATGCAGGACTTCCAGGCTAAAGAACTCATTCTTCCCCAAGGCCATTGGACTCCTAAATAACAGACTGGAGTTTATAACCGTGGTCCACCTCATTGTGTCGACCTCACACAACTGTATTTGACTTGTCCATCACACACCTACCTGCACATTACACTTTATACTCCTATTCTGTTTTTATACTTTATCCTGCCTCTGCTACTTATTATTTCTGTTTATCATTATACGTTGGATTTGTCATTTGGTGTGGACAGCAAAGAAAGAATTTCATTGTACAGGGAAACGTGTTTCCTTTCTGTGCACATGACAATAAACTTGAACGTGAACTGATGGCAACACGAATCAGACGATCTATATGTCTCCGACTTAAAGTATAAAGCCTCACAATATCTACATGCTTCTGTCATATCACCTATGTCCATATATTCGATCTCTTTTCTGCTTGTTAGCGCTGTTTTTGAACCTCTTTACGATGTTCTACTTTGTCTTCTGCTCTTTGTCTTTGGAGACGAGAGCGCAGGATCTGTGTCTGACAATAGCATATACACCAATGAGAAGCGAGTGGATCGTGGGCGTGGTTGTAAATGTTTGACAGGAGGGCGGGACTTGTCAGAATCTCTTGGCAAAAAGTCTCTTCTCGCGGGACCTGCAATTACCTCCGAGAAAGTCTCATCCCAGGATTTCCTTTTATACTAGAGAGTTGTATGTTTAAGTAACTTATCTCGATGTCTTATCATATGAAGGGCAAAACTGAAAACATAAAAAGAACCAAACTATGAAATTGTCTGAATTAGCATAGTCCGCCCTTATTCAAGGTGTTTATAAGAAATAGAATGATGCATTTCATGATGTCGAACATAACAGAATAATAATAATAATAATAATAATAATGATTCTTTACATTTATATAGTGCTTTTCTCGCTACTCATAGCGCTTTACATAGTGAGTGGAGAGCCATTTCAGCAAACATTAACGTGGAGCATCCATCTGGATGATGTGATAGATTTTGTGCCAGTGAGCTCACCACACATTAGCGGTCAGGTGGTGAGAAAGTCAATTAAGAGATAATCAGGGGCCCAGAATGACCAGGTCATGGTGGGCAACTTAGCCAGGACATCGGGATACACTTCACTCTTTACAAAGGATGCCCACAGGGAGTCAGGAGCTCGATTTTACATCTCATCAGAAGGACAGTGGCATTTTAACAGCACAGTGTCCCCATCACTGCACTGGGGCATTGGGATCCACACACAGACAACAGGTTAAGTACCCCCGACGGCCCTCGCCAAAACCTCTTCCAGCAGCAATCCAAGTTTTACCTGGTTGGTCTCCCATCCAAGTACTGGGCGGGCCGGCACATGCTTAGCCACAGGCGGATGATGTGTTCTGAAGTGCATGTGGTATGGCTGAAGAGCTGCATCAGATATTTGAAACACCTATTGGTCTACTTTTTGTCATGAGGGTGTAATTACCTGCCCAAAATATGGTCCTGATAAGACCCAAAATCAGTGTTTTTCAGGACTAGAGGGCCAAACATAGTGTGGAACCTCAAAAAGCTTGACAGTTTGCATAACTAGCTGTCAAAATGAGTTGAATGGTGTCTGAATCTTGTCCAACAAGGTGTGATGGTCTGTTGTCCCATCAACTGTGCACCGCCACTGTCCAGCATCATGTTTAGCAAGAAGAACTACCTTACCTCAAATCCTCTGTCTTCCTCACTGTAAATAAACAGCCATATGGTGTCCCTTCTATGCTGAAACGCTTGCTGTACATACCGCATACTGGCATACCGGTACCTACTTAGCTCACTTAAGTAGAAAATGCATATATGTTCTGTTACAAAAAATATCCCACACAAACCACAAAGTTAACTGTAATCATGCACAGCACAAGTCAAACAGGAGGTTATTGTTGGGAAAGCACAAGTGGTCCTGTTAAAGCTAATTAGTTGATTACATGCAGAGTTTGTCTCGGAAGCCCACTGAATTCAAGAATGCTAAAAGCTTCTGGGGTGAGTAACCTTAGCTGCACTTTTATTAAACCAAAAACTGTCATTAAGCAATGATATCATGAAGCATGAAAGGCAACAGCACTGCGTGATCCATCACTGCAAAGGTATCCACCCTGATCATCTCAATAAACATTGGATGAAAGCAAAATATGATAATGAAAAATACTGAAAGGGATAAAAAAAAAAGTAAATACAATAAATGGCAGAATGAAATCTTATTGTGCTCTGCTCACCGCTGATTCGGACTACAGTGACATGCAGTTCAGTTCTTAGGTGAAATGTGCAAATCAGGCCAATAGGAAAGCCCTCTAACACAGTTGCTGTGTGTTCATTTAGCACTACCCTTAAAGGAGGAGAAATATGAAGGCAAAAACAGCTGTGATAATTTAAGTTTTACAATATAAAAATAATTTCCCCATATTATGCATACACACATTCGTTCTCACACCCACTTAATCCCAAATTAGACTGCGCAAATTTAAGAATATACTGCAAGCATTACAGTGGTTAAACTTTCGCCTTGGTTCAATTAACTTTCAATAAAGGTTGAAACTATAAAATCTTTTTTTTTTTACATCAATTTTTTGAAATTTCTCTATTATAATAAAAACATCTTGGCAGATGAGACTTTATATCCTGCGACAAGACGCGACTTATTCAGAGAGACACTTTCACATCCCGTGAGACGAGACTTTGTGCCAAGAGATTTAACCAAGCCCGGGCCGGAAATAAAAGACAAAGAGTGAATTACAAAGTAGAACATCGTAAAGAATTCAAAAACGTTGGTGCGATACACATGCAGAGTAGGTTAGAGATGATGGAAGTGCGAAAATTCGAAAGTCTCAAAAAAATGATAGTAAAGATCGCATTAGCGGTAACAAATGGAAATTATTACTCGGTGAAACAGCGAAAAGAGATCAAATATATTTTTTGGATTTAAGCTTTAAGTCGGAGACGTGTAGATCGTCTAATTCGTGTTGCCATCAGGGAAAAGTAGTGTTTCTTCCCAAAAGAGGCGTATCCGCGAGAATGAAAAGATTGGTTATTTGGTGAAAGTGAAATCACACTAGAGAAAATTTCAAGACTTTATGCAAAGAGATTTGGAAAAGTCCCGCCCACATCTAAAACAATTACAACCACGCCCACGGTTCAATCATTTCTCATTTGTGTGAATGCTATTGTCAGACACAGATCGTGTAGAGAGAAAGAAACGATATTCATTCACAGACAGTTATAGGTTTCATTGTCACGATGAGAGTCCAAACACGAAATCAAAATTTAATACGATATTGACGAAAAGGTAAAAGCGAAAAGAGATGGAATACAGTACAGGCCAAAAGTTTGGACACACCTCCTCATTCAATGTGTTTTCTTTATTTTCATGACTGAAGGCATCAAAACTATGAATGAACACATGTGGAGTTATGTACTTAACAAAAAAAGGTGAAATAACTGAAAACATGTTTTATATTCTAGTTTCTTCAAAATAGCCCCCCTTTGCTCTGATTACTGCTTTGCACACTCTTGGCATTCTCTCGATGAGCTTCAACAGGTAGTCACCTGAAATGGTTTTCACTTCACAGGTGTGCCTTATCAGGGTTATTTAGTGGAATTTCTTGCTTTATCAATGGGGTTGGGACCAGCAGTTGTGTTGTGCAGAAGTCAGGTTAGTTGGACGATCATTTATTTTTCAACAGGACAATGACCCCAAACACACCTCCAGGCTGTGTAAGGGCTATTTGACCAAGAAGGAGAGTGATGGAGTGCTGTAAATGGTCATTAAAAGAAAGAAAACACATTGAATGTGGAGGTGTCTTTTGGTCTGTACTGTATATGGACGTAGGTGATATGACAGAAGTGTGGAGATATTGTTCGGCTTTAAACTTTAAGTCGGAGACTTGTAGATCGTCTAATTCACGTTGCCTTCAGGGAAAAGTAGTGTTTCTTCCCAATGAAGACGCGTATCCGCGAGAATTAAAAGATTTGTTGCTTGCAAGCAGCAGGCAAGGGGGAGTTGGCGAGAGAAGCGAGCAGGGGACAAAGCCCCCTAGTCTTCAATAAGAAAAAAGCAGAGAAACTGCAACAATAAATCCCACCACACTCCTCCTGAGCCTCTCAGAATCACCTGATAAAAGGTGGCCCTAAGGGACTGAAAGTTGTGGGTACATTTGTGGACGAGTGACACAGGCCTGTCAGACACAGCAATGCCAAAGGCGGGGAGAAGAATTAGGGATTAAGATCACTAGCAGGACATAAACAGGAAAAATCAGATTAATCATACCATACATTTCTACACATACTCTTAAATGTAATTGTCTTTCTGCATTGCAATGCCCAATACAGTTACAATTTTGTATTTTAAATTAACACATTTTATTACTGGTTACTTCCCAGTTCAAGGTTTTTTTTTTGGAGGTGCTAAATCAGATGTCTGCTTAAATTTTTTATCATCAAAATTGTTATCAGTTATTAGAAATTATTTTGCAGCATTTCCGTCACCATTTTGTTTATTTCCCCCCAAGATTGCCACCTTGCTGTGTTGTCATCATCAGCTGCCATGGTGTGTTGCCCAGGACATTACGTGATTGGCGTTCTAGATGCACCCTACAAGAACTGGCACGTCAGATGTGTCACTATTCAAGTTTGAGGCTATCAAGAGAAAAACGTATCTCCGTGCGTGCGTTAGTTCTGACTTTAACTTTGTGCAATTCGATGTTTGATGAATAGTTTGATGTGGTGAAGCAAAATGCCGACATACAGATTTGATTTCTCTTAATACAATTTGACATTTTTTTTATTTCATTTTAATGAGATTATTTGAAGAAAAACAACATTCCATACAATCATGTCAAAGTTAACAAACCGTAATTGAACCCCGCCAGAGAGAAAGAGAGGAGAGATGACAACGTGAACAAATCTTTAAAAAAACATAACAAAGAAAGGAGAAAGCAAATCTAAATGCTAACTCTACGATTTGATTAATTAGATCTTGACATATATTGGCTCCGGCGGACCCCTGTGACTCTGCAGTTAGGATATAGCGGGTTGGATAATGGATGGATGGATGGATGTTGACATATTTTTAAAAAAAAAAAATAAAAAAGGTTTGAATGGATCCCGTAAATGATGACTATACTATATGAAATTGGAAAAAGTCAAAAACATCAGTTAGCCACTAACTTATAACTCACTGTCTCTTCTTGGAACCTGAATTTGGATGGAAAAGAACTAAAGGGGGACTTCGCCTAAGGGCTCGTTTATACTTCACGCTCAGAACGCGTACGCGGACGCGCACGCATCATGGCTGCCATGCATTCCTAGCGTTCATTTGATGCGTCCTCTGAGCAGGTCCTCAGAAATTAACGTGACGCGTGAGCGAGTTGCAGTACCAGCAAAAACTCGGGGGGCGCAGTGTGGTAAAAGTTGGAATGTGACGTCAGAGTCTCGGTTTACTATCTACATGTGACAGAAAGCCGCTTTGTGGATCCTAAGGGATCGATGTGTGCAATTCGATGTTTGATGAATGGTTTGATGTGGTGAAGCAAAATGCCGACATACAGATGCATTCGTGATGCTTTTACATTCAAGCGTCGAATATTCCCGATCGTAATGACACGATACATTTTAGAAGTCTCACATACCATCTTTTGTGCCGTCTTTTTTGTCTGGGGCTTCATCCTGACTGGACAGGAGCGGCAAACAGCAACAGATCACCACACAGAACACAGCACGTCTGAAATTCCAACTCTCTGCACATTTACAATCCTTAGATTTATACTTGATATCACTTTCATGATGAAATGCATTAAAGTATGTATGTTACATTTTAAACATAAATCGTTAATTTTGTTTAAATAATTAATACAGTACTGTTAATAATTCCACACATGGGGGTGACACGGTGGCGGAGCGGTAGCACTGCTGTCTCACAGGGAGTCACATCGCTGGTATTCCCTGCCTGGAGTTTCCATACTTGGCTCCGGTTTCCTTCCAAAGACATGCAGATTTGGTGACACCAAAATGACGCCAGTGTGCATGTGTGTGCTTGTATTCAGTGAAGAGTTGATGCCCTGTCTAGGGATTGTTTCTGCCTCGTGCCCAATGCTAGCTGGAATGGGCACATTCCTGGATTGATGGATTTAGTCATTAAACATCCTTTTCAGAGATATTGCGGTAAGGTGTCATCGGAATTGAATGGGCGTTCCAGGCAATTCACAACACAGCGAAGTCGAACCTGATGATATCTCGCACTGCCACCTGCTGGATTCCTCCAGATTTACGTAAAGTACGCACGCAAGTATAAACAGTACAACGCTTGCGTAGCAGGATCGTCCGCTGGAGCATGCGTTGCGTCGCTTGAAGTATAAACCAGGCCTAACAATGAGGCGGCATCTTCAAAAAAAATTCAGGTGAACATTTCATTATGGTCCAGTTTGGATGAGCAGAACAAACTATAACAAGTCATGGCCAGTACATCTCACAAGCCTGGCAGGGGATCGGGTTTGATGGCGTGAGCTGTTCTGTAATGCCAACAAATGATCAAAGGATGGTCACACTCAGCAAAAGTACAAGAATCCTTCCAGTTGAGCCCTGCTTATAAGCAAACTGGCATGGATCAAGTGTTTGCCTTTCACTAATGATTTATAAGGACTGTCACAAGGAAATACAATACAATTTATTTTTGTATAGCCCAAAATCACAGGAGGAGTGCCGCAATGGGCTTTAACAGGCCCTGCCTTTTATCAGAAATAAGAATTAGAGCAGAAACAGCAGGTAATGAAAAAGTGTATTCACTCGAGAAAGACAAAATACAGTGGAACCTCAGGTCACGAATATCTCGGACCGCATACAAAACGGGTTAAGACCAAAAAGTTCGGCAAAGTTTTGCATCTGTTCACAACCACACACTCGGGTGACGAATAAGCCAGTTTCCCTTTTGGTTCGTACGCGCCGATGATTTCCGCACGCGTTCAGTCTCCCTGTGCATTCCCTGTGCAGCGACAGAGAGAGAGAGAAGGCAGTTAAAGGCAGCACTGGACTTATTTTTAAAGAGACTGATTCGAGCATTGTTTTAATCTCGTTGTATTCAATGAAGGCTTTTTTCTATTGGATTTTAACCTCCACTTCACTTCTGTTTACAGCAATCGATTCGTAGCGTGCATTGTTGCAATGTTACTTTTCTTGGTTGTTTATTAAATTACAGATTTTTCAAATGTTCATGTTTTTCCCTGTGCTTAAAACTCATTAAAAAAAGTGTTTACAGCGAGTGGTTCGTAAGGCTATAGCATGAATTCTTGCAATGTTACTTTTCTGTGTTCAAGGTTTTCTCAGTGTTATTCAATGTTTTTACATTTAGGTTACTATTACGCTGTGCATTCTATGGTATAATTAACTATTTTTGTGCTTAAAAATCTTTAAAAAATATATTTACATACAGTTCATACGGTCCAGAACAGATTAATTGTATTTACATACAATCCTATTGGGGAAATCACTTTGTGTCACGACCAAATCGGGTTATGACCAGAGTTTAGGAAAGAATTACAGTCATTACCCGAGGTTACACTTTAATAGGAAGCACTGCTTAAAAAATAAATAACTGGCAATTTTTAAAAAGGATTTTAAATATGTTATATTTTCAGTTCACGATTGTTCATTGATATTTAATTCTCTGTTGATGCCAGCACAAAAATGCATGCGTACACGCGCACACACACACACACACACACACACACTAGAAAATCAAATCCATTCATAAAGCCCAAACTATAAATATTAATTTCATGTTCTCTACTCATTTTTTGAAGTCAAAGGTTTCGAAGTTGAAGGCTAATAACTTGCTATCCATACTCATTTAAATCAGTTTTAAGAGTCTTTAGGTGTACTGTACTTTAGAGTCAAGGAGGCCTCTCTTTAATGACAGTGTTTTTAAGGCAGCTACTCATGAGAATTTCAAATTACAGGGTCAAAGGGGAAAACAAAAAAAAAAATAAAACCTGTGGAAATGCATGTCTGAAACTACAGGCTGGTAACAAAAAGGCAGAAACATTTAAAGTAAAAAAAAAATCAAAAGAATGACATGATCTTAAAAATGTATCTGAGCTGTCACATAACACAAAGACTTACCTGAGCATCGACTGGAAGCCTTCCTCTAATGCCACATTCCATTTAAACCGGGAAGTCGGAATTTCCGAGTTCCAAGTTAGGAAGCTTCAACTGAACAAAAGCACCCCACAAGTTGGATTTTCAACTCAGAAAGTTGGGAGAGCCTTAAAAATCCAAAATGGCTGCACCACGCATCAACAGGAAGGGAAAACTGTGGGATTCTACCGTTTAGTCGTACTTAACAAATATTGAATCATTGTCACTTTCAAATCTAAACTTAAAACTCATTTGGATGGATGGATGGATGGATGGATGGAGATAGATACTTTATTAATCCCAAGGGGAAATTCACAAGACTGGAGACAACTTAAGACTGCTTTTTCTCTTGGACTACAATTACTCTGTCTGATTTTAAATTTTGTATTTTAGTTTAGTTTATAATGTGTGTTTTATCTATTGTTCAGTGTCCTTGAGTGTTTAGAAAGGGGCCTACAAATAAATTAAGTGTATTATTATTATTACTTCTGTCTATTACTATTGTCTCAGTAAATGATTTGCACACACAGTATAGTTCAATGTCAGATATCTATGGACATGTTGCTGCAGTGTTTTGGGGGCGTAATGAGTGGTTTTGATTTCGATATCCTCTATTAATTACTGAGGAACAAACTTGTCTCATCAACTTGTTCAGTTAGTTGTTTGTATTCCGAAAGAACAAGCACAACAAAGGCTTTCCTGGGGGCGTCCATATTGGCTCTCCCAACGTTTTACTAGAACTTGGGTGTTGACCTGGACTGAGCAATTAAATTTAAAAAAGTGCCCAATAACAATAGATATAAAATATTAAAAGGTACAGATACAGGGATGGTAGTGATACTCCCATGATGCACTCTGCTAAGAGCACAACTCTCCACAGTGCTGTGTGGTCCATGCCAGGCAGCGATGAACAGGAGAACTTCAGGACTAAGTGGGTATGAGAATGTCATCCTAAAAGGACAGGCACCTAAAAGTGAAATAAAACATAAAGTGTGGTACATACAACACATGTTCATTCTTAAAGCCATTTTTAATCAATCTATTGTGCTCGGATTTTTGTAAAAATGGATCTGAACCCTTCAATACAGGATGCCTCAGCACGAATACCACAGCCTTTAGCGGTTTGTAATCCAGAAATCCAATATTTTATGAAACTGCATATATCTTTACTCAATTACATCGAATTGAATAAAATGAAGGCAGTTTAATAATTAAATGTGCATTAGCTCTGGTGAATAATACATGAACTGCCATTAAAGTAGGAGACAGAATTTACACAAACATTTTACCAAACACAGCAAACAATTAACAGTAGCTGTGCTGGGAATTGTAGCTCGTTTAAGGTTTATGGTAGGCTTTGTTGGCATCTAATATTTAAATTTGTTTTCATGTCTTCATAGTGTATTTTGATTGCATTACAGATCTGTTTATTTTTCTTTTCTTTTTTTTTTTATCTCTTCTCCTTCATCCAGGACTCACAGCAATCTCAGGTAAGTTATGTCGTTTCCATGGCTGTACGTGTGTGCTTGTGTCCGACACATTACTGCGACTATTTTATATAACACAGCATAGACTTCGTATGATGCCTCCAAAAAGCTTTTCCTGACCCAGGCCAGACCTCTTCTGCCTGCATGGAAAAGGCCTCACTTCGAGTGTCCTGTCTCAGACACAATAGGCCTCAACAACAAACTTAAAATGCCTCAAAATATCACAAAAAGCCCCAGAAGAGGAGGGCTAACCATAAACCTTTGGCATGTAAAATAAGGGGAAAACAGGGAGTCTTTATAACTGGAAAATTAGAAAAACACAAATAAAAGCTCAAAAAGGGAAAACAAGGACTGACCTAGACAAGAAATCCAAAACACATTCCAGAAGAAAAATATAGGAACAAAATACAAAAATAATCAAAGTTAATCCAAATTGAAAACACTTACATACTCTGCACAAAACCAAATGATCTCCAACTGCTGAGCCTTCTCCACACACCTAAATATCCGGGCTCAGGAGTGGAGATGTCAATGTGGCCCCGCCTCTTGGGGGACCACCGACAAAGCACACCCTGATATTTAACAAAGGAAGAACTACAAATAATTAAAGTGATGCTTCACAACTAGAAATGGTTAAAGGAATAATCCACCTAAAAATGATACATTTCTTTTAAATGTTATTTACCCTATGAAGGTTTGTACTGGTGGCAGGGAACAATTTTTAATCTCATGTTTTCATGAAGAAAGTACAGGTAAAATTCTGTTACAACGAAGTCCCAGGGACCTAAAAAATATTTCGTTGTAATAACAATTTTGTTGTAATGAGATTCTGTATTTGTTACTATAGTGCTTTCGTTAACTTGTATCCAGGCGTTTGCAATCATTTCAATAGCTTCTTTCGCGTTCATTTTAATCTCCTCCTGCCAAGTTATGCTGACGAAAATTTTTCTCAGTCTTTCCTTGCGATAATACACTTTCAGGGTGCGAATGATGCCCAGATCCAATGGCTGAAGCGCTGCTGTGCAATTGGGTGGGAGGAATTCAACGCGAATATTATCTGAATGTGGAAGCATGTTGTGGGCAGCACAGTTATCAATCAGGAGCCGAATCATTATTTCTTCTTCATATTGTGATGTTTCTGAACACTTTTGAGAATATATCCCCCCTACACCGGGAACGACAAGTTCAAGTGCGTCCTGAAGCGTCATTGCAGCGTCTGTGGAAAACTGTTTGTCCGTTGCTGTGGCAGGGCAATAGGAGGCTCACATTGCTGCAGTGAAGCACCACAGAAGCAAATCATAAAATATCGGGGTTGCGCTGTAAGTCCCAGTCTTGCACCCCAAAACACGAGGCTTAGTCTCAGTACTTTAGCAAAACCAGCTTTATTCAGTTTGAAACAGGAACGGCACACTTATTTATTGTAGTGTTATCTGCCACTCCGCTATACACAGACACAGCAGTCAGGCAGGGTCTTGGCCAGGTCAGTGATCAAGTAATCCTGTTACCTGCATTTACAATGTCCGTGCTCCTAACCTTGCATCACAACTCGAGATCTTTTCTGTTTACTTTGGTGGAGAGACGCAGCATATCTGTGAGCCTGCTATTGCCCCGTACAGACACGGTGATCGCACTTCGGGGACGCTCTTCGGCGTCTTGTCCCATTAGGGGAGGTCCCAAAAGAGTTTACAAACCTCACATTTTCTTGAATGAGTGCCACATTAATAGGAATGTTTCTTGAAGGTGTGTCACTGAACAACATCAAAACGGCTTTTTTGACGTCTTCAAATGCAGCAGTTCACATACGTTTGCAACCCGAGACTTTTCTACTTTTTTTGCTCTATCTTTCAAGAAAGTTCAGAGTGTCAATGGCGAAATTCTGAATTCACTGGCAATGTCTTTTTTTCTTTTTGATGCAAGCGAGAGCTGCAAAAAGTTAGTTTTTTTTTTTCTAATACGAACTGTTATCGTTTTTACGTGTCTGCCGTTTCTATAGGAGGGTGACAATGAGTTCAATTCCAATGGATGTTTTTCAAATGTTGACAATCAATAAGTAAAAGGTATCACTGAAAACCGCAGGAAACAAAAAAGGCAAAAAATAAACAGTACGAGGAAAGTTCGAAGAAAGAAAAAAAATTACAGTGTTTGTGTTTGGGGATCGTTGTGCACAACTGAGCTGCGGCCACAGAAGTAACTGCTCTGCGGACGATTCATTCAGGCATTTCAAGGTCTTTTGGGCACTTCGTTGTAATGAAAGTATCTGTTGAATGTACTTCGTAGTAACAAGATTTCTATAGACTCGTGCCATATGGGGAAGCTGTCAGGACCATGAAAATACTTCGTTGTATTGAAAGTTTCGTTGAAAAGATATTCGTTGTAATGGAATTTTACCTGTATAAAACAAAGATTCTAATGGAGTGGGGACCCCATAGAGACCAATGCTGGACAATGTAAAGAACAATGTGTAAAACTACTTCTTCTTTCAGCTGCTCCTGTTAGGGGTCGCCACAGCGGTTCATCTTATTCCATATCTTTCTGTCCTCTGCATCTTGCTCTGTCACACCCATCACCTGCTTGTCCTCTCTCACCACATCCATAAACCTTCTCTTAGGCCTTCCTCTCTCCTCCTCTTATCTCACAGCTCTATCCTTAGTACCCTTCTCTCATTATACTCAACATCTCTCCTCTGTACATGTGCAAACCAACGCAATCTCGTCTCTCTGACTTTGTCGTCCAATCGTCCAACTTGAGCTGACCCTCTAATGTCCTCATTTCTAATCCTATCATCCTCATCACACCCAGTGCAAATCTTTACATCTTAACTCTGCCACCTCCAGCTGTGTCCTGTGCCACCGTCTCCTACCCATATAACATAGCTAGTCTCACTACCATCCTGTAGACCCTCCCTTTCACTCTTGCTGATACCCGTCTGTCACAAATCATTCCTGACACTCTTCTCCACCCACTCCACCCTGTCTGCACTCTCTTCTTCACCTCTCTTCCACAATCCCCATTACTCTGTACTGTTGATCCCAAGTATTTAAACTCATCCACCTTCGCCAACTCTACTCCCTGCATCCTAACCATTCCACTGACCTCCGTCTCATTCACACACATGTATTCTGTCGTGGTGGTCCTACTGACCTTCATTCCTCTCCGCTACAGAGCATATCTCCATCTCTCCAGGATCTCCTCAACCTGCTCCCTACTCTCGCTACAGATCACAATGTCATCAGCAAACATCACAGTCCACGGGAACTCCCATCTAATCCAAAATCCCCGAGGAATGTTCTTCCAGCATCTTGTTGAATCAAGTTAAGCTGAGGGAATGCACTGGTACAGTGTGTTGCCGCACCCACTACACAATGAAACAACTCCCGGTTGGTATCCCCCAGGCAGACATGCAGTCCAGTCACACCCTCCGGAAATGACCCTCTATCTGCCGCAGCCAGGGTTTATGTGGGTGGCCCCTTGGCCTGGTCCAGCCACTCAGGTCCCATACATACATAGATTAGATAGATAGATACTTTATTAATCCCAAAGTGAAATTCATATACTCCAGCAGCAGCATACTGATAAAAATAGCACACTGATGAATGAGGATCTTACGAGCTGGATCACCCTCAGGGAAACGCGCCACATGGCCGTAGTGCCGTAACTGACACTCCCTCACAATGCAGGTCATGTGCCTCATTCAGGACTCCATGAGCAACACAAAGTCAAACCAACGGTACCCAAGGGTTCGCCAAAGAGACACAGTACCAAAGGAGTCCAGTCTTCATCTCAGGTCACTAGATAGCGTCCATGTCTCACAAACAGGGAGCCCCAGGACTCGAAAGACTTGGACCTTTGTCCTTTTGCATAGATATCGGAAGTGCCACACACTCCTTTCCAGTGACCTCATGGCCCCCCATACTCTCCCAATCTGTCTACTGACTTCATAGGAAGAGTCACCAGAGACATGAACGTCACTGCCAACATAAGTAAACCTCTCGATGAGGTCGACACTCTCTCCACAGACAGACACCCTGCTGATGGCCGTGCCCAGAAGGTCATTAAAGGCCTGGCTGTTGGTTTTTATCAGGACCCTGACAAGCCCAGACACTCAGATCACTCACTCAGCCTCTCGAGTGACCCGATCAGAGCCTCCATTGACTCCGTGAAGATCACAGCATCGCCAGCAAAGTCAAGATCTGTGAATCTTTCTTCACCAACAGATGCCCCACAGCCGCTGGACCCTACGACCCTGCCCAACACCCAGTCCATACAAGCATTGAACAGAGTAGGAGCAGAACACACCCCTGACGGACCCCAGAATCAAGCGCAGAGGTCCTGCCTCCACTCTACACAGAACTCACAGTACCATTGTACAGGCCGGCCATGATATCCAGCAACCTCAAGGGGATCCCACGAACGCTTTACGAAAATCGACAAAGGCTGCAAAGAAATTCTGCCGATATTCGCGTTTGCGCTCCATGAGAACCCTCAGTGCCAGAATGTGGTTGATGGTCGATTTCTTAGGTGTAAAACCAGACTGTTCCGGTTGCTGGTAGGTGAGCAAGTAATCACAGATCTTATTGAGGACAATGTCACGAAAAACTATTACAGCTCTGTAGGCTAAAAGGGGGGTTAAACCAGGTACTTGCAAGGTGTACCTAATAAAGTGGCCGGTGAGTGTATTTCCACAGTCTTATTCCCTAAAGCCAATGTGTAAATATCAATCGCTTGGTGGCGACAAAGAAGGACAGAAGTCATTCATAAGCACTGCGGGCCCCAAATGGAAGCCAGCGGTTAAAAAAGAAAATTTCATCTTTGCTAATTGAAGCCGAGTCAACTTGTATCAAAACGATGCGCGGCGTGAAAATGTCAATTGATTAGAACGGTTCTTAGCAAAGTGAATTTATTAGTCCCATATCACATTTTGGATTTGAAAACATTCAAAGCTGAAGGCATTTCATCCAAAGTTTATTATAAAAATACGATACTTTGCACAACAGATCAATGTAAAAGTAATCATTCAGCCACAGCTCATACTAACTCATTTACCTGAAATGGCAACGGGTGCCGCTTTTAAAGTGCAAACTCTTTCACCAGCCTGGCACTAATAGGGTGACTCATCCCCATCTCGACTCAGGGGATGCTGCTGCTGCTTCGCTTATATAAGCCTGCAGTAAATAATCAGGAGTGCCACACCACACACAAAACATGTCAGGGTCATTTCAAGCATCACTTGCTACCTGTCATCCTGGTGACAACAGCACACTGACTGACAAGATTAAGAAAGTGGGAGTCAAGTTTGTGTTTCCCCATCTTTTAAAAAACAAACAGGGCTTATGGGAATCCGAACATTAATTCTGAAAAACACAGTTTATTATGTTTGCTTTTTTTATATATTACCTTAAGGTCAATGGCAGATTCGGAAGCATGTAAATTCTATTTGGAAAGCCAAAAAAGCTCTTTTTATCTATAGGCCATTAAAAAAAAAAAAAAACTGTCATTTTGCTTTAGTCAGTCCCCAATTATCTTTTTTTAAAAATGGCAGAGCTGCAGGTTGAATGGGTGAATTCTACGTGGTGTGTGTGTCCACCTGGAATTCCTCCAGGCAACTCCACTTGCCTCCCACAATTTAAAGGCATATTGTCAGATTAACTGCAAGTTCCACATTGGCTCTGAGTGCTTGAACTGAGCAAGAGTTCTCTTTGTCAAACTCCCAAATGCCATCTTGGAAGACAATAGGTGTACAGGCACCCCCGGCACCCCCCCCCCCCAGGTCTAGGCCGCAATGTTTGAGTGGAGGCTGGCTGTCCTCTGGGTCTGCAGTGTTTTGTCTCGAGTGTCTTCATTAAAGTGTATCCAGCAGGTGGCGCTAGTCTCTGGGATGGCTGTTCTTATATGCAGAGGTAAGAGCCGTGACCTGATTAAAGAAAGTAAAACATGATGATAACTTACATTTACTTCCAAAGATATTTACCCTCAACTTCTTAAGGAGGTTAGCGAGTACAGAAAGAAACCCTTGATGCACATTTTCAGGAGGTCAACGAGCACTGGGTAAATTACTAAGGACTGGAAAATGGCAAGGCAGATCCAAGCAACTATAGGCCAGTAATTTTAATTATTATTTTAATTAATATATCTCTTTATTAAAATAAAATCTTGGGACAAGATGAGACTATTTATCCTGCGACGAGACGTGACTTTTTCAGATGGAGATACTTTCATGTCCAGCAAGATGAGACTTTGTGCCAAGAGATTTAACCAGGGCCGGAAATAAAAGACAAAGAGTAGATGATAAAGTAGAACATCGTAAAGAATTCAAAAACGTTGGCGCACTACACATGCAGAGCAGGTTTGAGATAATGGAAGTACGAAAATTTGAAAGTCTCAAAAAAATAAGAGTAAAGATCGCATTAACGCTAACAAACAGAAATTATTACTCAGAGAAATAACGGAACAGCAAAAAGAGATTGAATATATTGTTCTGATTTAAAATTTAAGTCGGAGACTTGCAGATCATCTAATTCGTGTTGCCATCAGGGAAAAATAGTGTTTCTTTCCAATGAAGAGGGCTATCCGCGAGAATTAAAAGATTGGCTGTTTGGTGAAAGTGAAATCCATATACGCGAGCATCTTAATTAATGTAATCCAATTAAGGAAAAGATTAAGCAACACATGGTAAGAACAGGGGTTTTACTGAACGGTCAGCATGGGCTCCAAAGACGGAGGTCATGTTTTACTAACATGTTGGAAATCTATGAGGAAGCAACAAAAGGGTACAACCAGAATGGACGACATGATAATATTTATCTTGATTTTCAGAAAGCATTTGATAAGGCGCCACATGAGAGGCCGGACATTAGACTAAAAAGTGCAGGGTGTGGTGTGCAGATGAGTGCAAATTTGACACAGAAGGTGATGTGTGAGGAACCTCATCAGAATCGGCTGATGTTAAGAGTGGTGACCAGCAGGGGTCAGTGCTGGGGCTGCTGCTATTTTATATATATATATATATATATATATATATATATATATATAAATCAGAGGTCCCCAACTCTGGTCCAGGGGAGCCACAGTGGCTGCAGGTTTTTATTCTAACCCATTTCTTAATTAGTGACCTGTTTTTGCTGATAATTAACTTCTTTTGAATTCATTTTAATTGACTGGCACATCCTCGTTCTTTAATTGAAGGCTGCGTTCAAGGGCCATGCATGCTGCACATCAGCAATGTCTGTTGATGGACTTTTTACTCTTGTAGGCTTGCTTACATGTCTACGACAAAAAAACTGAAGTTGAACACTGATGATGTAATGAAATGTCTATTTAATGCTCAAGTGTCAAACTGGTGAGTGCTGCACTGTTATGTGACACTGCATAAGGAAGGAAAACATTTTGTGGTAAGACCACCAAACTTTCAAGGTTAGGTACTTCTACTCACTGATTGCGGCGCCGGCGACTGGCATGTTAATTTCACTGGTCACCGTCCCCAGGACAGTAAGGACCATGTACACCACAGCAGGGCACTTAACATGGACTGCTACATCAGGTCTTCTTCAAACGTCCCAAAGACATTCTTGTTAGGTTAACTAGTCATGCCAGACTGAGGGCCCTGGCATCCCATCTAGGATTGCACCCTGGCTTGTGTCCAACACACTGTACTGGCATACACATTTTAGAAAATAAATGAAAAAGACACACACATTTATTAAGTGATAGGCTGGCAAATTAACACTGTAATATTATAAAGCTGAATGCCACGCCACACCTCCTGAGAAAGACTCAGTATGTAAACTGTGTAGCGTTCATTCTAATCTCAGCATAGCTAACACCTCTCAACAGCATGAATTCGATTTTTTGAACCATCGGGCCAGAACAGCAGTCGAGAAGAGCCCGTTTCCTTTGAAGCATGACACCCTTAAAATATGAGGGTGGCGCAATAGAAACAGCCAGGTAACAATTATGGGCCTGAGAGAGAGAGACAAGTCTTTACTGAGGATATGCCATCTATCTAAATTCAGCAGAAGACGAAAGAAAGCACCTTAAGTCTGCATCTGGAACAAGAATACGGGTGTAGCAAAGTGTCACACTGCACACATTCTGAAGGTCAAAAAACTTGTGACAATTTAGAATCAGAGCAAAAGGGAAAATGCACAATGAATGTTCAAAGATCCGCTCTGCTATAGCAGTGCTGTGCCATGAACAGAGCATGACATGCGTGTCTCACTAACGTGCAATTTCATCTTGAGTGACACCACACATTATCGCTGCTTTTAGGTAACGACCAACACTTAAATTATAACCCCAAAGCTAACTGAATTAAATTAGCAATCACTAGACCAGACAATATAAGGAAAAGCATTTGTCCCTTTAACCATTGGAGCAGCCATAATACATTACAGGGTACAGCAGTAGGTCACATACAGGTTATATATATATATATATATATATATATACATATACATATATACATACACACACACACACACACACACACACACACACATACATATATATAGGTTCGGTGCATTAGCGATCCTAAAGTTGTCCCTAGTGTGTGGGTATGGGTGTGTGTGCCCTGCCTGGGATTTGTTCCTGCCTTGTGCCCTGTGCTGGCTGGGATTGGCTCCAGCAGACCCCTGTGACCCTGTGTTAGGATATAGTGGGTTGGACAATGATGGACAGACAGACAGACACACACAGACACATAACTATAAATACTATATAGATACTATATGTGTGCATGTGTAACTGCGAAACAATACAAAGGAGTAACCAACACGTGTTTCACCCTTACTGGGGCTTGGTAGGTGTACACACTTTTGCATCCACTTACGAGGGCCTCTGATGCTGCATCATGGCGGCTGGCTCACTTATTTGGCAGGGTAAAGTTCGGAGTATTACATTCTTTTTTTTATTTTTAAGTGTAAATCGCAATCTGATTATTAGGTGGTTACCTACCAGGTAACACTTGTGGTTGATGAGCCAAACATTCACCATGTCCTCTCAGTTACGAGAAACATACACACAATATTTTTATATATACACATAATCCTTTAGGTGAGTGTGTGTATTAGGAACACCATACTAATACAGTGTTTGACTCCCTTTCGCCTTCAGAACTGCCTTAATTCTACGTGGCATTGATTCAACAAGGTGCTGAAAGCATTCTTTAGAAATGTTGGCCCATATTGATAGGATAGCATCTTGCAGTTGATGGAGATTTGTGGGATGCACATCCAGGACACGAAGCTCCCGTTCCACCACATCCCAAAGATGCTCTATTGGGTTG
>JANRMT010062845.1:13386268-13404974 GCA_026402145.1 Polypterus bichir lapradei | reverse complement strand
ATACAGTCCCTGACAAAAGTCTTGTTGCTTGTGTACAAATTGACCTGAAGACCGCTAAAATATATTTCTAATCAAGATTTTGTTACAAGAAATGGGTCATTTTAATCCCATCAGCTTTTGTAATAATGGTTCAGTGCAAAACTAAACTGACAAAAAGTATTCTAATATTCACAGCTTGGTAAAGCCCATTGAGTCAATTTTTGGCAAGACATAAGTGTTGTCGCCTTGTCATATGAGCTTCACCTGTGACTAATAATGGATCAATTAGGTCTCAGGTGTGTATAAAAAGAACCCCAGTACACTAGACCTTCACATCAACTGCAACTAGACCTCTGCAAACATGCCTAAGATTCACCCTGAGACTAAAGTGTTGATTATCAAGAGGCTGAAGACCAAATCCACTGCTGATGTGGCAAACACCTTCAATGTGTCTCAGCGTCAAGTTCAGAGGATAAAAAAAAGATTTGAAGAGACTGGAGACGTTTTTGACAAGCCCAGGTCAGGAAGACCCCGCAAGACAACTGCTCGAGAGGACCATTTGGTGGCTCAAAAATCCAAGGCCAGCCCATTTTCCACTGCAGCAGAGCTCCACGAGACCTGGTCACCTCAAGTCCCTGTGTCAACCAGAACAGTTTGTCGGATTCTGTCTCGAAATGGCCTCCATGTTCGAATCAGTGCCCATAAGCCAGTACTAAACAAAAAGACAATTAAAAAACCGTGTGGCATTTGCCAAGGCCCACAGCCTGCTAAAAGGATGGACGCTGGAAAAGTGGCAGAAGGTGGATTTTTTCAGATGAATCTTCTGTTGAATTACACCACAGTCACCGCAAATATTGCAGGAGACCTACTGGAACCCGCATGGAGCCAAGATTTACCCAGAAAACAGTGAAGTTTGGTGGAGGCAAAATCATGGTCTGGGGTTACATCCAGTATGGGGGTATGTGAGGGATCTGCAGGGTGGAAGGCAACATCAAAAGTCTAAAATACCAAGAATTCTTAGCTACCTCTTATATTCCCAACCATAAAAAAGGCCAAATTCTGCAGCAGGATGGTGCTCCATCGCATACTTCCATCTCCACATCAAAGTTCCTTAAAGCGAAGAAGATCAAGATGCTCCAGGATTGGCCAGCCCAGTCACCAGACATGATCATCATTGAGCATATGTGGGGTAGGATGAAAGAGGAAGCATGGAAGATGAAACCAAAGAATACTGATGAACTCTGGGAGGCATTCAAGACTGTTTTCTTTGCTATTCCTGATGACTTCATCAATAAATTGTATGAATCCTTGCCAAACCGCATGGATGCTGTCCTTCAAGCTCATGGAAGTCATACAAGATATTACATTTGGATCTCACAGCACCACTACTTAATTTGCTGATATATTTTTGGATTTGCAGTAAAGTCGTTCATTTTCTGTATAGGCGACAAAACTTTTGTCTTGCCCAAATTTGACCTTTCTGTCTTGATTAAATGATAAATCTTTTTTCAGTGAAACTAATTTATTTCAGTGCATTAAACATCATTTGGGAGGGCTTTAGCTTTTCATATGAGCTATTTCTAACACCAGTTGATTAATTAAAAGTCAGGTTAATAGCAGGAGTTTCTACAAAATAGAGAAGCGACAAGACTTACACATATACATACACACACAGTCTCCGGGTTACGTACGAGATAAGGACTGTAGGTTTGTACTTAAGTTGAAACAGGTCCATTATTTTAATAAATGTTATTGTTGACTGACTGTAACCAAGTGCTCTGCCAATGAATGATGGAGTGTCACCTCTCTCTGACCTTTTTATTATTTCTACTTTATTTTCAATGGTGATGGTTTTTCTCTTCTTTACTGTATCACCAGCACTTGCATCAGATTTGTGTTTCAGAGACATTATTGAAAGGTGAAGACAAAAGGTTAAAATGAACTCTTCTGCACAGCACTGTACACACAGTCACAGCAGGAAGGCACCCGTCGTCAACACGTCTGATGTACTGACAAGAGACAACTTCCTGCTATGTACGTAACAATACAAGCAGGCTTACTATTGAGAATAAATGGGGGCGGCAAGGGGCGCTTCAGCACACAGTCACCTCCACTACAGTATGCTGCCTGCAGCGTCCGCCCACAGAGAACAAACACAGTGTGGCCAAAGGCGGGTAGTGAATCACCCAACACCGCCCCCATTCAACAGGCAGCCCCCCGAGGCACACTACAATGCTACACCCCGCCGCCCCATTCACCCTCATTGGCCTCCGTTCAGACATAACTGGGTCACTACTGTCAGTATTACCAGCCACCCACCAAGAACGAATGGGGCAGCCGTGTGTGGTGGGCGGGCAGTGAAACCGCTTGCCACGGGGAGCCACCCGAGGGACACTACACTGCGCAAGCAGCGAAATCGCCCCCCTTCCAGCCACCGCTTGCAGTGTCCCCAGGCCGAAGATGACGGAGCGGCAGTTACTGAGGAGCATGTGTCGCAGCTGTGGCCTCGTTCATAAGTCGTAGGTCTGTAACCTGGGGACGATCGATCGATGGATAGATATTAATTTTAGTGTAGTAGGCAGGATAGATAGCTAGATAGATAGATAGCATAGTTGGCAGGATTAGATAGATAGATAGATAAATAAATACTTTATTAATCCCAAGGGGAAATTCACAAAATACACACACACACACACACACACGTACACCTTGAAAGGGCCTGAGCTGCCTCGAAAGCGTGTGTATTACAATCTGCTCAGTTAGCCACTACACCTACAGCACCTTCAGAAAGTATTCAGACACTTTCAATTTGTTTTTTGTTTTTTTTTTTACATTTTGTTATGTTATAGCCTGGTGCTAAAATGGTATAAATTCATTTTGCCCCTCATCAAGAAACACTCCAGAATGACAAAGCAGAAACAGGATTATGGTTATGGTAATGAAACATACTCGCTGTGCTACCCATACAAGACAAGCTAAAGTCTAAATAATCAATGTAGACCTCCGCATTAACGTTTGAAGTGCACCATCTCTTGGGATGTAAAATGCATTGAATTGGTCATTCCAATAGATGGCATGTTATCACAAACATTTATAGTAATAAAATGCATCACTACAAATGTTTGTGATGTGCCACCTACTGGAATAACAAATGTAAAGCTCATGTCTCCGTTATCCGCCATTTAGGATGGGATTCATAACAGCAGTGTTAAGGCTTGTGGTGTGCTATCTTTTGAAATTACACATGTACTGCACATGTCTTTGTTATCTGCCATTTTTATAGGATTCATAAAAGCAGGGTTATGGTTTGTGATGCGCCATCTGTTGGAAGTGCACAGGCAATGCATTTGATCGCTACAAATGTTTGTGATGTGCCATCTACAGGAATAACAAATGTACTTTGTACATCCCTATTATCTGCTATTTGGTAATGGATTCATAAAAGCAAGGTTAAGGCTTGTGGTGCGCCATCTGTTGGAATGACACATGCAATGCATTTGATCGCTACAAATGTTTGTGATGTGCCATCGACTGGAATAACAAAATTAGTTCATACATCTCTATTATCTGCTATTTGGTAGTGGATTCATAAAAGCAAGGTTAAGGCTTGTGGTGCGCCATCTGTTGGAATGACACATGCAATGCATTTGAATACTACAAATGATTGTGATGTGACATGTACTAGAACAACAAATGCAATGCTAATGTCCCTGTTATCTGCCATTTGGTATGGGAGTCATAAAGACAGTGTTAATGTTTGTGACGCACCTTCTGTTGGAATGAAACAAGCAATGAATATGTGTCTGTTATACTGCATTTGGTATGGGATTCATAAAAGTAGCGTTACGTTTGCGGTGCACCGTCTGTTGGAGTGACAACTGCAGTGCATTTCAATACTACAAGTGTTCCTAACACGCCATGTATTGGAATGATAGAGACATAGCAAGTAGACAGACACTTATTTTATTAAGGTGGATTAGGGTGTACATCTCTTGCAATTTACAACATTCTCGATACACAGTCCCACTTTCTAAACCAACTACTGCACAATCTGGAGTTGTGCTTGAAAATGCTCCTGCCATTATAGTAACAATCCCGTAAGCCCACAATGACTATGTGATATGAAGCCTTTTTCCAGATGAAAAGGAAAAAAGTTAGACAATGAATTTTTGGTCATCTAAAAGATTTGGTAGCAAGGTGTCTTCTGGGACTGGAGTGGGAAAGCCTGCCGCGTACAGTGCCAACTAGCATTTTGCTTTGCAGTGTTCCCTCCCGTGTCAAAGGGCACAACAGCTCAGGCATTGCTGCTGTCTTTTTGAAAACAGGTTTACCTCCTGTCAGCAGTGAATAACTTTGGGCTTGTGCTTTAATGTGACATACTGTAGTTGTGAATAAAAGCATAACTAGCTCGGGGTAGGAAAAAAGAAACCAGCAAACTGCTTTCAGCATTAGATCTTTGCATTTCTAATTTTGAGATCTGCCACCATTTTACTGCTGTTCTGCCGGAGAGCTTGAAGAGCTTTCACAGGATGGCAGGGAAACTCTGACCTACAGGTCTCTTTAAAAGATGAACAAGCAGAACTCACTGCTCCATACACTAGATTAATAGCTCAGGTTGTAAAGGCACAAGGCTCTGAAAGACTTTATTCCCTGTAAACTCCGACAGTTCTAAAGCAAGCGTAAACATGATTGATGGCTGTGCGGCTCCGAGCATCTTTAAGAGGGAAAAGAAAAAAAAAAAAAAAAAAAAAAAAACGAGTGAGACTACAGTCGTCCTTGAGTGTTTTCCTGGGGGTTGGCACTGCAGCAATTCCCTGGGATTACGAGTCACAGTTGTGTTCTGGGAAGTGACAGGCCTAAGTTGGGGCCGCTGCTGGTACTGACTGACCCCTTTGTGTTTTGTACTTACAAGGTAGAATGACAAATCTGAAATCTGGGCACTTCAAACAGCTGACTTTCATTTTTAACTGCCCCCCCCAATTCTACAGAACATTCTAGATGTCTGCAGTCAGTCAAATATAACATTAGATGAGGTGTCTGGCCAATACCTCTAAATGTGCAAAAAAAAAATACATATACAAAAACTTGAATTGGGAGTAGTTTTGCTTTTATTTTGCAAAAATATCTGCCAATGAGGTAAGCCAAAAAAATGTAAATACAAATATAAAGAAAACAAGATTTAATAATGTGTGGTATATGGTGGGGGGGTCACGACACCAAAGATTGAAGAAAGCCATCCGGCTGTTCCTGGTATGTGCAGAGGCTGTCACAACTGGCGTGCCCCTCTGCCACCCGGTTTGCGATGTCCTAGCATTGCTATGCCGTCAGACTCTCACGTTTTTATAATAATATTAAAACGGATGTCCTGTGGTGGGTTGGCGCCCTGCCCGGGGTTTGTTTCCTGCCTTGCGCCCTGTGTTGGCTGGGATTGGCTCCAGCAGACCCCCATGACCCTGTGTTTGGATTCAACGGGTTGGAAAAGGGATGGATGGATGGATTAAACGGATGTCATACCGGCGTATTCTTGACTCCCAACCAAAATTCTTACATAAGCACCTAAACTACCAAGCAGGTTTGCAGGACGGATTTTCTAGAAATACAAATGAAGGCATGCAGGTTAGGTGCATTGGCGATGCTAAATTGTCTCTAGTGTGTGCCTGGTGTATGTGTGGGTGGGTGTGTGTGTGTGTGCCCTGCGGTGGGCTGCCTTGTGCCCTGTGCTGGCTGGGATTGGCTCCAGCAGACCCCCCCCATGACCCTGTGTAAGGACATAGAGGGTTGGAAAATGACTGACTGACTGACAAACACTTTTATAGCCACTGTGTGTGTGTGTATAAGTGAAATATAGACATGACCCTTCATAATGTAGAAGTTTTACACGGATGTTCATGTTTTACGTGTTTCTCACTAAGGGGTGTCTTTAGGACCTGCTTGAGACGAGATTTAACATGACTTGTGATGACTGACTGACTGACAAATGAAACACGTGGACCTACAGTGCAGGGCTGTGGAGCCAGTAGATAAATCCTTCGTCTCCGACTCCTTAGTTTCCGGTACGTCTGACTCCGACTCCTCTGTATTTAATATGCTGATGTATTTTCCATGTTGATTAAAGGAAGGCAACATACACGTCATTTAACCACAGAACTACTGGCTAGAAAGCTACCATATTGGCCAGTTTAAACAAAAGACATCAGGCCACAGCACACACCTCCACCTACACCATTACACTTGTTTACAGTAATTCCTCGTTTATCGCGGGAGATAGGTGCCAAGGCCGGCCGCAATAACTGAATTTCCGCAAAGTAGGGACACCATATTTATTTAATTATTTAACGTGTATTTGGACGTTTTTAAACCCTCCCTGTATTGTTTACAACCCACCCTTTACTCTATTAATAGCAGGGACAACTGTTAAGCAATATGAAATCGGTAGATTAGTTTACAGTTACTGTATAGCCAAGTACACGTACCTATATATGACGTGATGAATATGCTGTGCAGTAAAAATGATGACAATGAAGGTGATGATGACTTTTACTGAGTAGCTGTATTTTACGTCTCTTCAGACGGCTCAGCACCAGCCTTGGAAGAAGGAGCACGTTTGGGAGCCATTGCAGGGGGTGAAAATTGAAGCGAAGTTCAACACAAAGAAACCACAAAAAAAAAAAAAAAAAAAAAAAAAATCACACAAAGTACAGTGTAAAGTAAACCGCTCGGAGAGAAAGCTTGAAGCGAAATGGCCGCGACAGAGAGACAAGGGGAGATGCTGTGGGATCTGGGCATCAGTCAAAGCACCAATCACGGGCCTGACTAGAATGCGGGAAGCTGTGATTTGTCGTCTCTCTCCCATGTACCAATCACAGCCCGTGTTACAACGCACTTAGTCACCGATCTTGTTTTGTTGTTCTTAGACTAGGAAATACTACTACTATATTTAAAAACCCGCGAAGTCGTGAATCCACGAAAAGTGAACCGCGAAGTAGCGAGGGATTACTGTACACCCACATGAACTTGTTAAACACATTATATCTGAAATAAAATGAAAACACTTTTCATAATGTACCATCTGTGAATGTCAGGTTGTATAATCGCTCAGCTGAACTTCACACTAGTAGTAACACAACTACGCACTCAGCTTTATTCTCACTTCATGAGGATTATTGTTTGTGAAACATTTGAACTTGCTGTATTGTTTTTCATTACAATTTAAATTTATTACGAGTCGGTACATTTTTGCTGACTCTGGGTACCCAAAATTGTCTCCGACTCTGAATCCACAGCCCTGTACGGTCCTAAAATAAAAGTGGCTCATACAGATTGTGATGAACGAATCCATGTTGGCAGCACACTCTTTAGTTTCCACCCTTAAAAATAAACATGCAAACTCCACGCAGGGAGGACCTGGAAAGTGAACCCAGGTCACCTAACTGCGAGGCACAAGCGCTACCCACTGTGCCACTATGCCGCCCTCTCTTTGTTTCAAGGTGATAAAAGCAAACCCTGCATAACGGCGAAAGCTTCAAGTATTTGACGATCAAACTGTTCCATTTCTGCAACACGTGCCGTTTTCGACATTAAAACAGTATAATGCGACATTGATCAAATTGCCGATGTTACTTTGCTAAGTCATGGAGACAGTGATGTAAGGATGTAAAAGCGATCTCGTCATACGATCAGGACGGTTCCAACTCTGCTTTAAGACACACGGAGGGTTTTGAAGTAATCAACAGAAGTTGGGACGCCTGTGCAAATTGTTTGCTTTGCTTATTTTACTTTATTTGCTGCAGGACATCTGTAGGTTGTAACCCAAGAAGAAAGCCCATTTGTTATATTAAGAAATTTCCTTTTAATTCTTTAGTTTTTGATAACTTTTTTTTTCTTCTTCAATTAATGACTCAGGCACCGCCGCGAGTGGCAGCCTTTCCAGCAGCTCCGTGTACGACTTTATCTTTCTACCTTTTTCTCTGTTTCACTGATCACTCCTACCACTTTCTTTTATGTGGACTCGCTCCCTGGACACTTTTTTTGGACTTGGACATGGATTTTTACCCGCGGAGACTCGTCTATTCAGGTAGTCAACTTCAAGCGCTGAAAACAAAGGCCCATGCTGGTGTGGTTCCCTGTTTACCCGACGAGGTAAGAAGGTCGTATCATGGCAGCAGAGCCGGCACCAAGCTAAAAGCCAAGCGACTAGCGAGAAAGTGGCGATACAAGCCTTTGGTGATCCTGGGAAATGTGAACTCAATACCTAATAAGGTCAACGAACTGGCTGTGCTGGTGAAAATGTCAGGACCTACAGAGAATGCAGTTTGCTGTGTTTTTGTGAAACGTGGCTAACAACTAACATCCCAGATGCTAACGTGGAGCTACCCGGGTTTTGCACAGTTAGAGTGGACAGAGACGCAAATACCTGCGGGAAGCGGAAAGGAGGAGGACTCGCTCTCTATGTGAAAGCAAGGTGGTTCAACTCCGGACATGCAAACGTCAAAATCTCCACTTGCTGAAGGGACATCGAACTGTTGGCCGTAAGTCTGCATCCCTATTACTTGCCCAGAGAGTTTGGACACATCATTGTTTTTTGAGAATTTCCCTTTGCGATTAATAAAGTATCTTTCTATCTATCTAACTTGAAACATAAACCTTTGGCAGTTTACTGCATACCTTTTCACCGTTTTAGGTCCTTCACTGATTAAATCTGAAGAAAAACTGGAAAAACTGCAGTGCTCTAAAACGTTTGACGGGCAGTGTAGATATAGCTATGCATACACACTACATAGTGTTGATGCATTAAGTGCTGGACTGAGAGCAGAGGCATCTATGTGGGATTCCAGATTTCATTCAAAAAGTTTTAAGAACAGGACCTTCAGCACAATATAGCTCACAATTATTCCCTGTAGAAAAAAATAAACAAATAACTTATAAGATGCAATGGTCGCTCACATGGAACGGGCGAATCGCTCCTAAGTGTGAGCAGCACGCTATCTGTAGCGATTCCGAGCTGTTTAATTACATGGTTTTCTTGTTATTTTGTTTCAGTTTTGCTCCCACCGCCATTTTGTGGCTCTGGTGGCCATTTTGTGCACAGCAATGTGTCTCCATTGTGATGACGCATTGCCAGGATGTGGAGCATCATGTTCTAGAACCTGTTTAAGATGGTGTCCAAGATTTTATATTCAATACAGAACCTTGTGCAGTGTTGGCTAGTGTTTTTTTTTGTTTTTTTTAAATGGGCTTTAGGTTTCAATCTTTCTTTTGTACATAGTTTCAGCTTTTTGGTTGAGATTATTGGGCTTTAGTTTGTTTAAATTTTGTGGCTTTTAACCATTATCTATTTAAAAGGTTTTTGAGATAGCTGTTCCGTCTTTTGGCCATGTAACTTTTCATGAAACAAAAAGTTCAACTGATGCTGTACACAGGAGCCACGAGTACTTTTGTATACATGACTGGGAAGGTAAATTTACAAACATGTTCTTGGTTATGTGTGATCGACAGACAGAGTGGGATGACAAACCACAGTTTTGAGGTCACTATACCAGTCTGTAGTGTGGAAGAAGGAACGGAGTCAGAAGGCGAAGCTCTCAATTTACCAGTTGTGAACGGGCCCAGGACACAGACAGACGGACATCGTTTTGCACCCAACACACACGTTTATTTACAAGTACGTTCGTGCACAAACCCAGTGCCTCCAGCACCGATCCCCCAAAGTCTGAGCCTTTCACAGTCTCTTATTCCTTTCTTCTGGCCGCCTTCAGTCCTCTCTCCAGCTCCGTCCTCTTCCACCCGACTTCCGCTCTCTTTTATACCACCCCGGATGGGCTCCAGCTGTTTCCCAGCATTCCTCCGCAGACACGCCCCCGGGTGGCGGAAGTGCCGGCTGCGCAACCGGAAGCCCTCCGGGTGTCCCCATTCTTCTTTCCCCCAGCACTTCCTGGTGTGGCGGAAGTGCTGGGCTCCAGGGTTCTTCAGGCACCGGGGCACCGCCTGGCGGTGGCCATGGGCCCCTACAGGGTTGGGCTTCCAAGCCCCCTACCCGAGGCCACCAACAAAACCAGGACGGTTGCCCCCTCGTGGTCGGGAGGAGGCACCAGCCCTCCTCCGGTCCCCTCGGGCGCCCCGGCTGGGCTCCACCCCCAGCCGCCCGTGACACAGTACATCGATGTCCCCACCCTTAACCTATGGACATGAGCTTTGAGTAATAACCAAAAGAATGAGATTGCGGGTACAAGCAGCCAATATGAGCTTTCTCCACAGACTGGTGGGCTGTCCCTTAGGGATAGGGTGAGATACATGGACATCTGGGAGAGGCACACAGTTGAGCCGCTGACCCTCCACATCAAGAGGATCCAAGTGAGGTGGTCTGGGCATCTGATACAGATTGGACACCTCCCTGTGGAGGTTTTACCAGCACAATCAGCTGGGAGGAGACCCTGGGGAAGAGCCTGGGAGAGCTGGGAGGAGTACATCTCCTAGAAGGAATGGGAACACCTTGGGATTCCACTGTAGGAGATGGCAAGTATGGCCAGGGAAAGGGACGTATGGGTCTCGCTGCTAAGACTGTTGCCCCTGTGACGGAAAACAAAAGAAAGACCAAACGGACAAAACGAAAGAAGGAACGAACAGATGGACAAACGAACAAATGAATGAATGGTCTTCTCCCTTAATAGTTTATGCCACAGTTTTTGGCCTAACCTTGTAAAGGCATATAGGGGAAGGATGAAGAAGCAGCGCCCACAGGTAATCAAAATGACCCTTTTTTATTTCATGTTTATCAGTCCGTTTCTCCCATATGCCTATTAAGTAGAGTTTGTTAGTAAAAAAAGCCATGGATGTTTTTTCAAGAGTAAAATATTTCATTTGTTTCAGCCTATTGTTCACACCAAAGTTGCTTTTCACGATGGTCCTCAATGGCGGACTTTTATTTATTTGTTTTTGACTGGATAAAAAGTAAACCCCAATGGGAGCAAAAATGTCTCAACATCAGGACAGCGTATGACATTTCCAGAGACATCAGCAATGTGTATGCAAACACATACTGGGAAAGCTTTTGCATTTCGTTTTAAAATCTCTTTAAAAAGAAAAGGATAAACTAACCAACTTTAGTGTTTTCTAATAATCATGCAGATGTAGCCAGCAATTTTCTAGTGAATCCTATTACAGTGGGTCAAGAATAATGTGTGATGTAGTGTTTTTAGTAAATTGGTTTTAAATGAGTTCCTTTCATGTTTGCATTAACCATTTTGGCACATTCATTTAATTTTCTTCCTTTAATAGAGCTCTGGTAGCACATAACACTAATCATATTAGCAAGAAGTACAAAAATCAATAGCTAACAAGTGCTACTTACAGCGCTGCTTTATTGGAGCACAAATATCCAAAAAAGCCTCATCTGACCCCAGGGTGGTTAAGTCACATCCCTTATGGAGGAAGTGGCAAAAGGGGACGCACAAAGTGGTCTACAGTACACTGAACAAAACAACAAAGAAATCATGAAACTCACGTGGGAGTCGAGGCCGCAAGTGTGATTCACAAGTACAGATTTCCAACCATAAATGTTTATATTCAAAGTCAGGCTTTAACTCTGCTAGTACTCAGTTACATTTTTAGCCCACACAGCTCCCACACCAGGCTCCTTTTACTTTCATCAAACGCTACTCCCTACTGTACAGAACAAAAAAAAATGTGCTGCCAACATCCTGTTAGCTGAAAGGGAGGCCACAAAAATGAAGTCACTCACTTAGGCCGAGTCACTGCTGCCAGGACACCAAGTAGCTGGTCACGGACTTCAGAAAGCAAAAGGCAGAACACACTGCCATCCACATCAGCTGTTAAGAGGGTGAGCAGGTTTAACATTTATTGGAAAGACGATTTCAGGCGAAGTGAAGTGGGCGCCGCACATTTTGGCTCTCGTCAAGAAGGCTCACCAGTGTCTCTTACTTTCTCAGATGTCAGAGGGCAGCTCACATTTCTCCATCTTCACTCACAAATTTCTACAGGTGAGCAGTGGAGTCCATCCTCACTGGCTACATCGAATTCTGGTAGAGCGTCTGCTCAGTTTAAGCGGAAGGCGGCACAGAATATGACCGTTACCCAGCTGCCTTCTCTTCAGGTCACACAGTCTGACTTAGAAAGACAAACAGGATAACCAAAGACATCCTGCACTGCCACCGGCCTCACTCCTGAACTTCATGGCAAGCAGTAAAGGTCCACTGGCACCTCCAGCTAAAAGCTGCGGGATAGCCTCTACCTACAAGACACTGGGTGGCCGAGCGGTCTATCAGAAGAATTCAAATACTGGGACATAAAACATGTGTGAAAATATATAACACTTACAAGTAGCTACTGAGTAGAACTGTACATATACAGCAGATTGCTGAACTTTTAAATGGATGCTAAATTTACCAATGAAGGGCAAGGCACACAAACCCAGGGCTGCAAACTTGACAGAGTCATGAAGGGGACCTAAAGGTGGCCTTGCGATAGATAGATATGAAAGGCACTATATTATAGATAGATAGATAGATATGAAAGGCACTATATTATAGATAGATATACAGTGCCTTTCATATCTATATATCTATCTAATAGATAGACAGGATAGCATAGTTGGCAGGATTAGAATAGATAGGATAGATTAGAATAGATAGGATGGCATAGTTGGCAGGATTAGAATAGATAGGATGGCGTAGTTGGCAGGATTAAAATAGATAGATAGGATAGCGTAGTGGGCAGGATTAGAATAGATAGGATAGATTCGAATAGATAGATAGGATCGCGTAGTGGGCAGGATTAGAATAGACAGTATAGATTAGAATAGATAGATAGGATGGCATAGTTGGCAGGATTAGAATAGATAGGATAGATTAGAATAGATAGGATGGCATAGATGGCAGGATTAGAATAGATAGGATGGCGTAGTTGGCAGGATTAAAATAGATAGATAGGATGGCGTAGTTGGCAGGATTAGAATAGATAGGATAGCGTAGTGGGCAAGATTAGAATAGATAGGATGGCATAGTTGGCAGGATTAGAATAGATAGGATGGCATAGTTGGCAGGATTAGAATAGATAGTATTGATTAGAATAGATAAATAGGATAGCGTAGTGGGCAGGATTAGAATAGACAGACAGGATAGCGTAGTGGGCAGGATTAGAATAGATAGTATAGATTAGAATAGATAGATAGGATGGCGTAGTGGGCAGGATTAGAATAGATAGTATAGATTAGAATAGATAGATAGGATGGCGTAGTTGGCAGGATTAGAATAGATAGGATAGCATAGTTGGCAAGATTAGGACAGACAGACAGACAGGCAGACAGTTAGATAGATATGAAATATATTAATCACTGCATATGCCCAACCCAAATCCCCAACAGTGATAATACATTACAACACACACAACAAAAACTAATGACAAAGTCCAACACAATCCAGTATATCAGGGGCAGTTGATGACGGATGAGTAAAAGAAACCCCTTGCAAACAGCTCTCTGAAAAGGAATAAAGTTTTGTCCTACCAGTTCCTTCTCCCTCAGATGAAGACATATACACTCAGTATGAACTTACACAGATAAGCAGACACAGGACAGCACATGCATCCAAATGGAAGCCGTAATTCAAGGGACAAGTGGTAATTCAACTGAGTTTGAGAGGCGTATGAACACACAGACGGACGATCATGAATCCCACAGCATCTTCCAGGTTCCTTTTTAAAAGGGCCCACTTGCCCAGTCTTCTTCCCAGCAGACCCTGTGCTCTCCAAAGCTGTCCAATAGCCTTATACCGGAGTGGCCTCTGGGAACTGTAGTACATTTTAAGTAGCTTTTAAACCTGAACTTTAACAGGTTGGGGCACTAAAAAGTAGTGTAATAATTCCCGATGGCAGTGATAAAGTGCCTTGTGTCTTGTACATTGTGTGCTTTCAATAAACACAGTAGATATGACTTGTCACACACATCCACATGGGAGACAGTTTACAGGTTTGAGTAAGTGTGCGACTACCTGCCGAACCAGAGGCTGGCGCTGTTGTCTGATCCATTCCCTCTTTCTCCCTCTACAGACCGGCTGACTGACAGCCCTATCACCTCTGACATCATCTCTGGACCCGCCCCTTCCTGTCAACACTCCTCAGAAGCAAGCACTCCAGATCATTCCCTCAATTCTGTAGTGGACTCCTGTCTGTAAAGACGTATGTATTTTCGCACAAACTTCCAAGTATACAGGGTTACCAAGGTGGCACCCCCAAACCTTTTTTTCTGTTTTGTACCCAATTACAAATGGAAGAGTCAGCGTTAGAGGTGGAGTTGCTGGTACCAGAAATAGAGGAGTTGGAGTTGAAGGTTTGGTGTACCAACTACACAGCCCTGAAGACAGCATATGTGTGTATTTGTATTAGCTAACCGATACTTAATATAAATGATTTGCCTTAAGACACTAATTTAGACTTGCACCATTGGGAATCCATTGCTAAACCTTCATAATGGAAAGACAAGATGTTGAACATTATTATCCACTGTTATTTTGTATTTATTCTACATTCTACACATTTTTGTTTACCCATTTCCTGTTCTACTATGACTCCACAACCGAATACAAATTCCAGTGGACTATCTAATAATGTCACTTGAAATAGTTAACAGAAGAAACCAAGAAGTTATCCCACAAGGGTGTTTGTAGATAAAATTAAGGCAGTTTGCGGGATGCTACTAAAAGATGCGGGTGCCAAATGGGAAATCAGATAGCAACGCTCTGCTGTCTCTTTCTGTGGGAAATCCCCTCTCCAGATCTTGGCAATGGAAGGAGACAGAAGGATGAAGGGAATCAAAAGAGCTCAGGCGCTGCTCTGCTTTTAGTACAGCAATGTGAGACCTCTTAAAAATAACAAGTGTTTTTAAACTGCCAGGAAGGGATATCTGGACAAGAGATCAAAATGATTTATTCAGCACAGCAAACAGACTTATAGTACTGATAGAGTAAAAAAAAAAAAAAAAAAAAACACACACAAACACACTTGCATAAAACAATTTAGGGGTTCTTTCATTATAAATTGAATAAATACTGATAACACAGCTAAGTTACTAGTTACTGGTTATTCTTCTTGGTGGAATCACAAAGCCAGAGCCTCTTGCCTCCAAAATTACAGCTTCAAGCAAACCATGACCATCCTTAAAATGCACCATAGCTTGGCACACAAGACGTTAAAAAGAAATCATTTGAAACTAACAAAATAAACAGCAAGTGGCCTTGGTCAGGTCGGGAGCACATTGCTTAGTTAGCCAGAGGAGGTCTTCCTTTTTTATATAATATAATCAGTGACTGATGGCCAAGCAGGGCGGCATGGTGGCGCAGTGGTAGCACTGCTGCCTCGCAGTTAGGAGACCTGGGTTCGCTTCCCGGGTCCTCCCTGCGTGGAGTTTGCATGTTCTCCCCGTGTCTGCGTGGGTTTCCTCCGGGCGCTCCGGTTTCCTCCCACAGTGCAAAGACATGGATTGGCGATTCTAAATTGGCCCTAGTGTGTACTTGGTGTTTGTGTGTGTCCTGCGGTGGGTTGGCACCCTGCCCGGGATTGGATTCCTGCCTTGTGCCCTGTGTTGGCTGGGATTGGCTCCAGCACACCCCCCGTGACCCTATGTTCGGATTCAGCGGGTTGGAAAATGGATGGATGGATGATGGCCAAGCCTGATGATTGGGGTCACCCTTCAGCACCTGATTTGGTTTCCCAAATACAACATGAAGCAGGCCACCGACAAGGAAGAGATGTGCATTACTGTGTCCAAGATACCTTTTATTGTCAAGATGAGGTCCTGAATTTTCCCCGCTACTCTGAAATGTAATGAACAGCTGGTCCTGAAAATGATCCTATTCTGCCATCTAGTGTCACTTTAATAAACTACAGATACATTCAGAAAAAGGAAGGCAGAATATGGCATAGGTGATCATGATAGAAGACATATTATTCATAGAACCAGGAATCAATCTATATCTACATCTCTCTCTCTATACTGCGTCCACATAGTAATGAAACAGGACAAACTTTAAAGATCAATAGACATTGGCAATATATCTGATCGTGTTCAGCTCTGATGGGAAAGCGTTCCCCGCATGGGGAGAAAAGCACATGGCCGTGATATCTCTGGCAATCAGCAGCTACCCTCTAAAACATACAGAGCTCTGATCTCTCTCTCTCAAAAACGTCAAACGTTACTCCTTAACAATCTGTAGATGATAATGTCTGCTGAACAAACGGGTATCGCTGGCTAAGCGGCGGCGAGGTGCACTCCAACACGTGGCGAGAGGTAGACTAACTCGAACAGAGGGTGGCAAGTGAATGAGGAAGGCCCCGTCCCCCTGCTCTCGGCCCACAGCCACTCTCTTGGATTTGCATAGATACATCAGTACCGCAAGCGAACTATAGCACTTAGCACGATGACAGAAGTCACAAAATCAACTGGAAAGTCCAAGCAAATTATAGAATCCGTTAAGTAATTCTCTCATGAAATGCGGACAGACACACAGAAAGAACGCGCTTGGACCACAAAGTTTTTAAAACCGTTTCTTAGCGAGCAGCTATTTGCCAAGGGTAACCTACATTCCAAATTTCAAGTCCCAAGTCCTCATGGTTCGGGAGATTTCGTGATGAGTGAGTCAGTGGTATTCGGCTTTTATATAGATATAGATATATTATTAGTCTTACACACAATTTCTAGCCTTTAATTTTGTACACAGATTTCAGGTGAATTAGAAAAGAAGAGACAGTAAAGACAGCTTTACCCTGTAAACGCCCTTTCAAAGATGAAGCTTTCAGCCTACCTTTACAAATCCCGCTTTTTGTAGTTAATAATATCACAAGATTGACTTTAATGAGGAGTGTGTGTCGCATTCATCCAGCACTCAATTACTCTTAAGACCCTACATTATGTCAGAAAGAAAAAAGGCACAATTTCCAGCCTAAAGTGACCCCGAACTGGGAAAAGAGAGTTAGATAAAGTGAGGTTATATCAAAATCAATGGCCGAAAACACTTAAACCATCAAATAAATACTCTCTTAACCCTTTCAGCCCTGACATCCTATTACTAGTACATAAATATGCAGCCGTTTTTTTTTTTTGAAGCACAGGTACGTTAGCAGCTGTTGGCATTGGGCATGTGCTACTATTAGCACAGACTGGAGAGACTGGCATACAGTCCACGAGACACGGAAGTGAAAATGGATGCTTCCGGACTGTGCACACCACGTAGTAAGTAGCTCCACTTTCAACTTTATTTCCTCAAGAAGATTGAAGTATTTGGCAGCTATTGTGTAAAAATTTTTAAATACATTTAAATACATTTTAATAATTTTTTTTGTTTTTTCATTTTTGAGCTTCCTAAACAACCCAAAGGTAGAATATCTCACAAAATCATTTTTCCCCATAAAAACAGAAAATCCAGGCCCCAAAGGGTTAAAGTATTAAGTTACAGAAGATGGTGTGCAGTGCCCATTCCCTGTCACTATTTAATTTTATTGAATATATGAATACAGTAATTGTGGTCCAGCTCATTCCTGAAACAAACAGGAATTTAATTTTAAATTAAAGTACCAACCAGTGGACGCCCCTAACTTCAGAATCTTCTCTGAAAAATGAAGTCTGTCAGGTGGAGCCCCGGGTCATCACAACTTTGTCTTTGCCCGTTAGGCTGGTGCTGTAGATTTTCTCCTGTAGCGTTGTGGATTGGTGTTTTGTTGTCCTCTTCTCCTCAGCTGTCCATGGTCTGCCTCTGCTACAATGTTAACATACTTCATATTGTCACAATCTGTCTGTGCTAATCACTGACATTTTCCCCGTTCACTGTTATTTATTTTGATCTGTGTGTCTGCCTATGAATGGAAATATGGCAGGGTGTAGTTATTTATTGTTAATACATTATACTGTCAGCCTATTAGTACTCCGAGTCTGTTCTTAGTGGAAAGCACTATATTTACAAAATAATAATTATACCGTATTATTTGTTTAAAATATATTACTTAGAGGCATTATTGTATATAAAAACTAGCTGTCCCCCACAGCTCCACCCACATAGCAGTTTAACAGGACAAAAAATAAAAGGAAATGTAATTCTGGCAAAGTGGAAGGTAGGTACGCTCTAACGTCAAACATTGGCACTGTATCTGATCGTATTCAGCTCTGATGGGAGAGCGTCCTCCCTGTAGAGAGAAAAGCACATAACCGGGATATCTCTGGCAATCAGCAGCTACCCTCTAAAACACACGGAGCTCTGATCTCTCCCTCAAAAACATCAAACGTTACTCCTTAACAATCTGTCGATGATAATCTCTGCTGAACAAACAGGTATCGCCCACTGCGTATCTCTCAGATTCGTGCAAATAAATCGGTACCTAAAGTGAAATATGATACTTGGCGCGATGAGAAGTCACAAAATCAACCAGAATGTTAAAGCAAATTCTAGAAAAAAATAAAAAAAGCCAGATCTAAATCCATTAAGTAGTTCTCTCGTTCACTAGCTAAGTAGATGTAAGATACCCCACAAGGCTGGCGCATGAGTGAAGAGTGCCCTGCCCTCCCTCACCTCCCCTCCCCTCGGCCTGCTGTGTGTCTCTCAGATTCACCCCACTAAATCAGTACTGCAAGCGAACTCTGATACTTGGAAATTAAAATTATAGAGAAAATCCCGATCTAAATCCGTTAAGTAGTTCTCTCGTGAAAAGTGGGCAGATGGGGGATTTT
>JANRMT010062845.1:13375128-13385868 GCA_026402145.1 Polypterus bichir lapradei | reverse complement strand
CCAGCTTTTAGAATTTACTCCAGAAATGAACAACAAACAAGGCTGATAAATGAAAGAGGACTTTTTTGTTGCTTATTCATTAAAATTCGTGTCTAACCTTATTTGTTTCTCTTTGACGTCTTGTAAAGCACTTTGAGCTCTGTTGTTGTTTGAAAATGTACAACAGAAATAAATGTTGTTGTTGTCCATTATTCTCAAACTACAAATGTGCCAGTTTTACGGTCTTATAACAAATTCACGATATCAAGGAAAATAACATGCACTCCTTTTTCTATTTTTTTTTTTTTTTTTCAATTATCTTCAGAAGAAGAATCCTTCCAAAACTATGGCCCGTCCACACTACCAAGTTTTTCTACAAAAACTCTCCGTTTTCGCCATTCATCCACACTACCCTAAAATAAGCCTGAAATAAAACTGGTCAATTATTCCAGGTGTCTGTAGTTCTCTGTATGAAGATAAACTTTCTAATATTTCTGTGAAATTTACAAGTTTCCAACTGTGTCCCCGTGTTCTTGTTGAACTCATTTTAAAGTCGCCGTCTCGATCCACTGCACTAATTCCCTTCATCATTTTAAACACTTCAGTCAGGTCTCCTCTTATCTCTGTAAAGGCTCAGCTCTTTTAATCTTTCCTCATAACTCATCCCCTGTAGCCCTGAATCAGCATAGTTGCTCTTCTCTGGACCTTCGCTAATGCGGTTATGTCCTTTTTGTAGTCCAAAACTGCACACAGGACTCCAGATGAAGCCTCACCAGTGAGTTATAAAGCTTCAGTATTAGAACAATCCAGATGAGAACAGGCCATTTAGTCCAACAAGCTTGCCAGTCCTATCTGATTAATTCCTCCAGAATAACATCAAGATGAGTTTTGAAGGCCCCTAAATTCTTACCACACTACTTGCTCACTTATTCCACTTGTCTGTGGTTCTCTGTATAAAGAAAACTTTCCTATTTGTGAAAAATGTACCTTTAACAAGTTTCCAACTGTGTCCCCGTGTTCTTGATGAACTCATTTTAAAGTCACCGTCTCGATCCACTGGACTGATTCCCTTCATAATTTGAAACACTTCAGTCAGGTCTCCTCTTAATTTAAACTGTAAAGGCTCGGCTCTTTTAAATTTTTCCTCATAACTCACCCCCAGCAGTCCTGGAATCGGCCTCGTCATTCCCCTTCGGACTTTCTCCAGTGCTGCTATGTCTTTTTTTTGTAGCCTGGAGACCAAAACTGCACACAGAAAACCAGGTGAGGACTCATTTAACTTGTGCTCTATACATCAGGAAACGTAGCACTGTGTGAGCCCCCCTAAAGGCACCTGTTCACTGTCTTGCTGCAGACTGTGACCATTCCACTTCAACTCCCAAGTCCCTCTCATTTGGTTTTGATCCGATAGACTTTATTAATCCCCAAGGGGAAATCATGACTGGAACAGCCACAAATCTGCCCAAGCCTATTTGCTGTCCAGGTTGCTCTGTGAAAATGTAGCTAAATGCACATCATCCGCCCTTCAGACCTCATTAGGTAATCACCTGCAGACTTAACCGGCTATTTTCATATATGAAAGTGTGCTACACAAGTACCTAAATAAATGATGATGTTGTTGTAGTCCTAATAAATCCCCTATTCAAGATCTCGGTACTATTAATGAAACAGACACTACCATGTGGCATTACGGAGGTTGCGTCCTAATTGTGAGTAATGCGATGATGGGATCATTAAATTGTAACAAATTATAGACAGCCTTTCTTGTTAATAACAAGTCTGTTTTGAAAATGATGCCATGCATCAGAGTTCTAGAGAAACAGAAATTGAGACCTTTCATAAAACTGCCACCAACTACAAAGTGAAGGCACATCGCTCAGATACCTCCAAACACCTCCACATCAGGAAAAGGCGCCATACATGACATTATACGTGATATTTCTTTAACCGTTACAAAATTACTGTGTATGAAACTCACAAAAATGTGATATGACAAACTTCCTTTTAGAACCAAACGTTTGATGAACTTCACAATACAGGTTAACCTCAGTTCACAACCATAATTCGTTCCAAAACTCTGGTCGTAAACCGAAGTAATTTCCCCCATAGGATTGTATGTTAATACAATGAATCCGTTCCAGACGGTACGAACTGTATGTAAATATATTTTTTTAAAGATTTTTAAGCACAAATACAGCGGGTCCTCGGGTTACGACACAGTTCCGTTCCTACAACAGTGATGTAACCCAAATTTTGGTGTAATTTGAAACACACTCCAGCCTAAGTAACTTACCTATCTTAACACATTTGCAAAATCATAATCCAGAACATAAACACACAAAATATAAGCCTCAGAAAAAGGAAAAGGACATAAATATACTGTACACTGTACTGTAGTAACAGAAAAAATGTGTAAAAAAATCCTTACCTTTATTCCTTCTCATGCCTCAATTTTTTTAAGTTTTTATGGGAGTGAGCGTTGTAAACTCGAAACGTTGTATGTCGAAACGTTGTAACCCGAGGACCCCCTGTATAGTTAATTATACCACAGAATGCACAGCATAATAGTAAACTAAATGTAAAAACATTGAATAACACTGAGAAAACCTTGAACAATAGAGAAAACTAACACTGCAAGAGTTGCGCTGTAGCGCTACGAACCGCTCGCTAAAAACACTTTTTTTTTTAATGAGTTTTAAGCACAGGGGAAAAAAATGAACATTTGAAAAATCCGTAATTTAATAAACCACCAAGAAAAGTAACATTGCCACAATGCACGCTATGAACCGATCACTGTAAACAGAAGTGAAGGTTAAAATCCAATAGAAAAAAGTCTTCATTAAATACAACGAGGTTAAAACAATGCTCAGATCTGTCTCTTTAAAAACAAGCCTTATGCGTCCAGCCGTCTCTCTCTCTCTCTGCACAGGGAATGCACAGGCAGAGACTGAACACGTGCGGAAGGAAATCATCGGCACGCACAAACCGAAAGGGAAACTGGCTTGTTCGTATACCGAGTCTGTGGTCGTGAACAGATGCAAAAGTTTGGTGAACTTTTTGGTCGTAAACCGATTTGTACGTGTTCCGAGACTTTCGTGAACCGAGGTTCCACTGTATTTGTTTGCCCACAGGATAGCATTTTACATGGCAAATATGTAGACACCCATTCTGCCAGCTAAATTTTGCCAATGTCATTTGGGTGTTCAGAAATGACTCAGTCAGAGACATGGCGCTCAAGGCATCGCAAAAGAAAAGAAAACGTTGTAGGCGACACAGTCCTCAGAAGCAATAAGGTGTAGTGGCATTGCTTGGTCTCATATTCATGACGCCAACAGAAACTGGTTATGCAGAATCCTAAAAAGAGGCGCAAACACATCAGAACTGCGCAGCCACACCTCAGGCCAGGATAGCATTTCACATTTACAGACCGGCGAGCCTTCCGCGTGTAAAGCGCGTCTATGAGGTTGCATATATACAGGTGCCTCTCAATCAATTAGAATATCATTGAAAAGTTCATTTATTTCAGCAATTCAATTCAAAAAGTGAAACTTATATATTATATCGATTCATTACACACAAGTATTTATTTCTTTTCATTTTGCAGATTATGACTTATAGCTAATGAACACCCAGAATTCAGTATCTCGGAAAATTAGAATATTGTGAAAAAGTTCCATATTGTAGACGCCTGGTGTTCCACTCCACTCACCTGCAAAGGGGTCCTGAGCCTTGAAAAGGTCTCCCAGTCAGGTTCAGTAGGCCACACCATCAGACTGCTGACTTGACAGTTGTCCAGAAGAGTCATTCAGACCCCCCCCCCCCCCCCCATAAGGAGGGGAAGCCATAAAAGGTCATTGCTGCAGAAGCTGGCTGTCCACAGAGTGCCGTATCCATGCAGATTAATGGAAAATTGAGTGGAAGGAAAACATGTGAGAGCAGAAAAAGGTGCACAAGCAACAGGACTAAGCGCGGCCTTAAGGGGATTGTGAAGAATTTGGGGGAAGATTCACGAGGAGTGGACTGCAGCTGGAGTCAGTGCTTCAAGAGCCACCACACACAGACATGTGTATCGGGGACGTGGGCTACAACTGTCACAGCATTCCTTGTGTCAACCAGAGACAACGTCGGAAGCGTCTTACCTAAGCTAAGGAGAAAATGGACTGGACTGTTGACAGCTCAGTGGTCCAAAGTCCTCTTTTCAGATGAAAGTCAGTTTGGAAATCGCGGTCCCAGAGTCACAGGGAGGCACAGAATCCAAGTTGCTTGAGGTCCAGTGTGAAGTTTCCACATGGGGAGCCATGTCATCTGCTGGTGGTGGTCCACTGTCAGTCCAAAGTCAGCGCAGCTAAACGTCTACCAGGAAATTTTAGAGCATTTCATGCTTCCCTCTGCTGACAAGCTTTATGGAGATGTTGATTTCATTTTCCAGCAGGACTTAAAACCTGCCCACACTGTCAAAAGTACCAATACCTGGTTTAATGCCCATGGTATCACTGTGCTCAGCAAACTCGCCTGACCTAAATCCCGTAGAGAATCTGTCAAGAGGAAGATGAGAGATGCAGACAAGCTGAAGGCCGCGATCAAAGCATCCTGGGCTTCCATAACACCTTAGCAGTGCCACAGGCTGATCGCCTCCATGCCAGGCCGCACTGATGCGGTCATTCATGCAAAAGGAGCCCCGACCAAGTATTGAGTGCCTACATGGACAGACTTTTCAGCAGGTCAACATTTCTGAATTAAAAATCTTTTTTTTTTTTAAATTGGTCTTATGTAATATTCTAATTTCCTGAGATACTGAGTGTTGAGTTTTCATTACCTACCTGTAAGCCATAATCAGCAAAATGAAAAGAAATAAACACTTGAAATAGATCACTCTGTGTGTAATGAATCTTTATAATATACGAGTTTCACTTTTTGAATTGAATTACTGAAATAAATTAACTTTTTGATGAAATTCTAATTTATTGGGATGCAGCTGTAAAGCTATACAATGTGTTGTGGCTGAACTTAGAAAAAGCTCCATCACTCCACATGCAGACAGACAGGCAGACAGTCCTCAGGTCTGCTTCATAAAATTCAGGCAGCACATGGTGGAAAACAACAGTGAAGAGGATGCCAGTCCTCTGCAGGGCACACAAGTGCAGCACCCACACTCACATACAACTGGGGTCATAATAAATCTCGTCTCAAGCAGATCCTAAAGACACCTCCTAGTGAGAAACACATAAAACATGAACATCCGTGTAAAACTACATTATGAAGGGTCATGTCTATACTTCACTCATAGATACACACACTCAGTGCCCATAAAAGTGTTTGTCCTCTTGGAAAAAATATGTATATAAAAGTAAACATAGTTTAAAACCAGAGTGGATATAATTTGGCTTTTTGGACATCAATCAATAGAAAAAAGACTCTTGCAGGCTCCTGTATCCTAATAATGACAATTTAAAAGGAGCAGAGCAGACATGCTGGCAAAAGACACGGAATGGCGCAAGCAGGGCTCTGGAGTTGGAGTCAGAGACAATTTTGGGTACCTGGAGTCGGGGTAGGAGTCGGCAAAAATGTACCAATTCCGACTTCTAATAAATTTAAAAATTGTAATGAACAAAAAATACAGCAAGTTTAAATGTCCCATTTCACAAACAATAGTCCTAATGAAGTACTTCGCCTGCGGTGGGCTGGCGCCCTGCCCGGGGTTTGTTTTCTGCCTAGCTCTCTGTGTTGGCTGGGATTGGCTCTAGCAGACCCCCGTGACCCTGTAGTTAGGATATAGCAGGTTGGATAATGAATAGATGGCTGGCTGGCTGGCAGTACTTCTTTGATGTAAGAATAAAGCCCAATGCATAGTTGTGTTACTACTAGTGTGAAGTTCAGCTGAGCTATCATACAACCTGACATTCACATATGGTACATTATGAAAAGTGTTTTCATTTTATATCAGATATAATGTGTTTAACAAATTCATGCGAGTGTAAACAAGTGTAACGATGTAGGTGGAGGTGTGTGCTATGGCCTGATGTGCATTCAGGGGTTTAAACTGGCCAATACGGTAGAGAGTCAGCTTTCTAGCCACTAGTTCTGTGGTTAAATGGCGACGTTAATATTGTCTTCCTTCAATCAACATGGAAAACACATCAGCATATTAAATACAGAGGAGTCGGAGTCAGAAGTACCGGAAACTAAGGAGTCGGAGTCGAAGGATTTATCTACCGACTCCACAGCTCTGGACGCAAGTCTGCACCTTCTTCAGCGTCAGACCCCCTGATGTGCTTATTAGTAAAATAATCAGAATACGAGGCGTGTCTATTAATTAATGAGACTGATTAAATAACTCACCTTTATTTATATGTATTACAAAATTAATGCTTGTCTACTTCAATATACTCCCCATTTGCACTAATACATTGCTGCACTCTTGTTTTCCACTGGTCGAAGGCATGGAGCAAATCAATTTCTGTCAGCTGTTTTAACACATCTGCCGTTTTCTTCTTTACAGCATCAACTGACTCAAAACGTGTCCCTTTAAGCACGGATTTAACTTTTGGGAAAAGACAAAAGTCGCATGGTGCTAAATCAGGCGAATATGGAGTATGTTCAAGTGTAGTAATGTGCTTGTCGGTCAAAAACTGCTTAACAGAAAGTGCTGTGTGAGCAGGCGCATTGTCCTGTTGAAGAATGAAACCATTTTTCCCACAGTTGCAGCCATTTTTTTCATCTTCAACATTCTCACGTCCCTCGCTGAATCTTTTGTGCCACTCAAACACACACGCATGAGACGGGCAGTCATTCCCATAAGCTGTAGTAAGCATTTGAAGACATTCTGTTGCTGTTTTCTGCAATTTTACTAAAAAAATTTCAAATTGACACGTTGTTCAACTTTTAAACTTTCGGCACACTACAGAAAACACAACCAAACTAAATGGCGACTCGCAATCAACTGAACGTCATAGAGTGTCGCTGCTTGTCATGCAGGTGCAGACATGCTCAAGGTCACCACGCATGCAGTTATAACCGGTTCTGACCGCTTTGTTTACTAGGTAGAATCACAGTCTTGTTATTTAATAGACACACCTTGTACAAATCATGATGATGAAGATGATGAGCACCCACAAACCCCAGGTTAAAAAAAAAAAAACCACCAAACTATTCCAGTGTCACTCAGTCAGTTTTATTTTAACTCACTTAGTTCCCAAAGCCTCTCCTATTGGAGCCCATCCCAGCCAGTATAGGGTGCAAGGCAGGAACAAACCCTGGACAGGGCACCAGTCCATCACAGTAAATGACAGTGATCCCTACTCGATCGCGGAGGTTGCGTTCCAGAACCCCTCACGAAAGGTGAAAATCCGCGAAGTAGAAACCATTTGTTTGTATGGTTATTTTTATACATTTTAAGCCCTTATAAACTCTCCCACACTCTTAAACATTTCCCGCACAGTTATACAGCATAAACCCTTTGTATTCTCTTAGATATTAGGTAAGATTCGTTGAAATTATGTATGTAAACACATGGTTTATATAAAGTAAAACCTAAATATTTTAAAGATATCAAGCGTCTCCGATATGTTACAGCCATTACGACAGACAGGCCACCAGCAATAAATACGTACAATGCAAGAAAAATTGTATACAGTAAAATGTGTGTACAGTGACACTAAACGTACGTACATGTACTAAGTACTGTACGTAGAAAATTAATTATGGTTACTCACCAACAATGACACAACGACTTGTCTGATAACGATGAGGTTAATTTTACTGCACAACAAAGGAGAGCGTTACAGCTCTTCTAAAGGAGCCTCTTCAGGCGACTGTGTAGCACCGCTGTTGTTCTTCTTCCGGCAGTCTTCAATCCAGACCCCTAAAGCAGAATCCATCCAGACTACCGCCTTACTACGTCCACTTACAACTCGTTTTGCGCCTTGATTAAAGGACACTGCGGCCGTAGATCTTCTATTCTTTTCCTCCTTTTTAAATAAAAAAGAATCGTGGACTCATTGATGCCGTAATGGCGTCCTACAGTGGTGTAGCTGTTCCCTTCCTTTAACATATCCAAAACTTTTACTTTTTCGGCAATCGTTAGCATCTTCCGTTGGCGCTTGGGCACGGCCCCTGAAGCAGTAGCAGAAGGAGATCGTTTTGGAGCCATAATGAAGCGCTTGACTATGCACAAAGATAAACAGAAAAGAGCACAAAAGTTAACTCTTTACACAGCGAAAAACGTTGATGCTGAATGAGCGAGAAAAGATTTCCTGGTTAATGCAGCAGAATCTAATTCGGCGCTCCGCTGCTTAGCCAATCAGCACACAGGAACTTAACCGCGTGCTCTGACTGAGTAGCTTCTCAGCCATCCACCAATAGCATCCCTTATATGAAATCAACTGGGCAAACCAACTGAGGAAGCATGTAGCAGAAGTAAAAAGACCCATTGTCCGCAGAACCCCGTGAAGCAGCGAAAAATCCACGGTATATATTTAGATATGCTTACATATAAAATCCGCGATAGAGTGAAGCTGCGAAAGTCGAAGCGCGATAGAGCGAGGGATTACTGTATCCCAATGTAATACTCATAAATGCTTCAAACATTATAATGAAAATTTGGCCAGACTTAGTTTTGTAGTTTCTATATTGGCCCTAAAACACAGAAAGTGGAATATAGAACACCTCGCGTGATTAGGCAAAGAGGCCAATTCAAGAGAGACGTTCATTGGAACAAAAACCTGCAGCATCATGGCGTCCACAGGATCAAGTCTAAGAAAACAATAGTCTGTGTCAATGTCATCCATTTTAAGTCCCAGTTTGTAATCAGAATATAAAAGTTTAATATGTCACTGTGCTCTGTACAAAAAATATTTCATAAATCCACTCACACGTACAGCTAACACAAGGCCAGATTTAGCACACTGGGGCTCATCATTTAGAACTGCTAGGCAAGCATTAGAAGACAAGAAAGGGACAACTACGAAAATGGCCATTGTACTATTTCTGTGTGTCAGAGTCAGTATGACATTGTATATTCTCTTTTTCTTGTTTGTATTGGCATGATTTACCTAAGTGGGGGTCTACACATGAAGAAAGAGTATAAAGCCTTGGAACATTGCCCGGCACACCTTTGAAGCCGACAAGTCATCTGATCTAGAAAATCCGGAAAATCCTCCCAACACAGCGATAAAAATGGCAGACTCTACACAAGGTCTTGTCATGGCTTCCCGTCTGTTATGCAGCGTAAACCAGCCAAGTTATTTCTTGTGATTTCTTACCGCCGTATCACTAAGGGAGGGGTATCACCTTTTTATAATATACAGTATCTATATAGTTTCGGGTTATGTAACATGTCGCAATTACAATTATTCCAACAAGGAAGCTAGCGTCTCCTGCTGGATAGACAGTTCATGAGGCCTGTCCCAGTAGCACTGGACACAAGGTCGGTGGGCACGCTGGAGCAGACGCCAGTCCCAACTTATTTCATCAAGGGGTTCAGGAAATCTGACCCTGTGTTGTTGTAACCACCGTAATACTGAAAGCACCTCGCTTGATTACTTGTCATCTGTTAATATCTGGTAGATTATCAATCCAGTGCCAGCAATGTCTTATTTCCCTCGACATTTGAAACAGACTGGTATGTATCAAGATATTTGGGCAAATATTTATCAAGCTGTCGTTGAGATATTATTAACCAGCGCGCGAATTCAAGCCCCAAGGGAGAGTTGCCCTCACTGTGAAATGATTTATTGGTGCTGACCTGCCTGCACTGAGAAACATATACATCTAGATCTGTCACTAGAGTCATCAATTGTATTTATTTATTTATTTACTGTATTTTTCTTTAATAATAAAAAAAAAAAAAAAGATACCAGTTGATCTACATTTTATTTGATTTCAGTAAGTGGATGCTTCATTTGAGTTTTTCCTTAATATAATACATTTTGTTAATTAACGTATTAAAATAATCTTGTGGACTGAATTGTCACACACTGCATAGTATAATAAACAAACATTGTTAGAAGGTGGGCATTGTTGGGAGGGGAGGAATTTTTATATACACCACTGTAAAATGTTTTTTGCGTCTGTTCAGCTTTGTTTTATCGTTTTCTTCTCCTAAAAATGTAATAAAAGTAAAAATACATACATTGATATTATTTGCTAACTTTGTCATGAGGACGTGCACAGAATGCACGAGTACCTGCCTAACTCTAAGGTGGCTTCGTTTCTTTCTTAAAATCATTTTAAAAATTAAACCATCACTGCGGCAGTTGTTCGGTCTTTCAGCCTTCCTAAATTAAAGGGTGTCGAGCTGGTGTACTTAGGAGACATCTGCATGGCTCTAGTCGGGTCAGCAATACCCCTCCGAGCTGAGAGAGGGCACTATTGCTAACCAGATCTCCATTCCCATCTGCAGTTCAGAGGAACGTCAGCAGGAAGATGAGCGACGTCACTTGCTCACCAGTCTAGGAAGCCCCGCCCCTTTGAGAAGGCCACTATAAAAGCACCAATGCCATTGGAAGTGGGAGTTCACTTTGGACCCACATTTGAGAAAGACGGCTCTGATGGCGTCAACTTGCACACTTCTTGTGCTCTTTGTTTTCTTCAGCAGTGTTTACCAACTCCTCTGGTTAACTACTTGTCGTTATTTTCACAAGGGGAACTTCACCGTTTTTGATATAACGACTGATATAAAGTCCTTCCGTGAGAACCCTAAATACAAAGAGGATTGTTTTATTTATGGGGACTGGGTGGTCTCAGTCTGGAATCCCTGCAGAT
>JANRMT010062845.1:13364327-13375028 GCA_026402145.1 Polypterus bichir lapradei | reverse complement strand
TTTTTTTCTCCAGCCGTCTGGAGTTTTTTTTTTTTTTTGTTTTTTCTCTCCACCCTGGCCATCGGACCTTACTCTTATTCTATGTTAATTAATGTTGACTTATTTTATTTTCTTACTGTGTCTTTTATTTTTCTATTCTTCATTATGTAAAAGCACTTTGAGCTACTTTTTATATGAAAATGTGCTATATCAATAAATGTTGTTGTTGTTGATAACAACAGGATCTGTATTAATACCTTACAAAGATTTGTTTTATCATTTGTTAGAACTTTTTATAATATAGTGCTCTTAATAAAGTTTAGAACAAAAGATGCATTGTTCCTTGATTTCCCCCTCTGCTCCACAGTTTAAAATTACAATTCAAACAATTCAGGGTGTGATTAAAGTGCACACTGCAAACTTTGATTTAAGGGTCTTTGCATACATTTCGGTCTCACCTTGTAGAAATGACAACGCTTTGTGACCGCTGCCACTGGGGGGACGCACTGGCCCTTCAGAAAGCCCCCCTTAAACAGTTTTTCAATGGAAAAGAAACCCACTCTTTCAGTACCTGTTTGTGGAATCAGCTGCTGGCTTGCTGGCTTGCTGGCTCGTCGCACGAGGAGGCTACGGACATTTAAAAGATCAAGCCGCGTCCATCCTGTGGTCTCTAACTCTCCTGTCTCTCTTCCCCCAGACTTCCTCCGCTTCGGCTGTTGCCGCCGGCCCCCTGGATCCCCTTGATGAAGAAGACTTTGTGTTCTTTTGAGCAGGAGTCGGGGCCGGTGGGTCACGTTTGACAGCTATTATCTAGGAGGCCGATCGCCTCTGTAAGAGACTCGTGCTTGTATCTGGCAGAACGGCAATAAAGTTCCTTGAACTCTCCTGTGCAACTTTGTAACCCAAGCTTGACAACCTATTTTACACGGTCCCCCTATTTCAGCAACACAGCAGTGGCAGGTCTATTAAAGCCATTGTCATATGTCACATATCCCTTACATGCAGTGAAGTCTGCAATTCATAGACATCACCCGGTGCTGAGGATCTTCTCTCCCAAGCCTCTAATGCAGCCATCTTCAGCTCCTGCTTGTTTAGAGGGTAGGGGGCCTTGTACTCCTTAAGTCTTCTCTTCAGCCTATGGAAGGGCCGCTCAATTGGAAGAAATTGGGTGACTGGCTTGGCCATTCCAGAGTTTTCTATCTGTGTCACCTCAGCATTCCGTTTAGCTTATCTTCTTGTAGGATGAAGCGCCATCCATCTTGTTTGGATGGTAGAACTTGAGCAGATCAGATATTTCTACGCAATTCCTTGTGCCATCAGCAGTTCCATCATCCATGAAGAGAAGTGTACCAGTCAGGACCTGTGGCAGCCATCACACCCCAGCACCGCCATGTTTACCAGATGAGGTGGTCTGCTTTGGACCTCAAGCAGTTCCTTGTCATCTCCACAATTTGCTCTTCCCGTCACTCTGAGGAGGTTCATTTTTGTCTCGTCTGTCTGTCCTTTTCCCAGAATTCTACAGGCTCCTTCAAGCCTTTTGTCACAAACTGTAATCTGGCCATCCTGTTTTTGTGGTGTTCATCTTGCAGCGTGGCCTCTGTGTTTCTTTTCATGAAGTCTTCCGCTGATAGTCGTCTCCGACACGTCCACATCGGCCCCCTCAAGACTGTTTCTGGTCTGTTGGACTGGCGTTTGGGGCTTTTTCTTTACCATAGTGAGGATTCTTTTGTCATCAGGAGTGGAGGTCCTCCTTGGCCCACCAGCCCCTTTGTGATTCCTGAGCTCACTGGTGTGTTCTTTCTTCTTCATGATACTCCAGACAGTTAATTTCGGTCATCCTAAGGTTTTACCGATGTCTCCAATGGTTTGATTCTTGTTCTTCAGCCTCATAATGGCTTATTTGTCTTTCTTGTCCTCATTTTGAACAGACTCCAAAGGGTAGACGCAGGCCGAGGGGTCTTATGAAGCCATGAAACCCACAAACACCTGTGACGCCGATTATCCCAAACCTTATGGTGCCCTGAATTGGGGGCATGTAGTAAAAGGGTCATGTGACCGAAATCTACGCAAAGACCCTTAAATGAAAGTCTGTAATGCGCACTTTAATCCCGAAGTCTGAATTGTTTAATTTGCAATTTTAAACTGTGCAGCAGAGAGGGAAAAATCAAGTAGAAGAAAAAAAAAAAAAAAGTGTTGTCCGTCCCAAACGTTGTGGAGGACACTGTAAGGTAATCAAATATGATTTTAAGAAATAACAAAACTGGTTATGCTATCTGGATTTCAGAGTGAAATTTACACTGGCACATGAACATCAATGAAAAGAGGAAAAAGGAGGAGTGTGGAATTTCATCATTGCTTGAAAAATGCTCTACAGCCAAGTTATTAAAAAAAAACATAAAAAATGACAACCTCTTTTCTATAATGGGAATCGACTTGCAGTTTCATCTTTTTAAAAAACAATTTCATGCAATGAATGCGTTATGAGAAATTGCCCACTAAACACAGCAAAGAAATGCAATGTGGTTCTAACAATAAGAGAACAGGTACGGAGCCTATTAAGACAATCTATTGTTTGTATGGAGGAGAGAAAGAGAAAGTTCAGGACCACCTTCTCCAATTACATTAGAAAAATGTCATTTGATTTTTGGAGTCGCAATGTCACAGAACAGTAATGGAGTTTGTGGGTGAGTAAATAAAGTAAATGTGTAAAAAATAATCATTTTAAAACACTGGAAGATGTGAAGACTTTTTTTTTGGTTTTGATTATTCAGTTCAATTTAATTGATTGCCCCTACGGCTCACAGTACAATAAAATGTATTTGTTGTTAGTCCCACTGGTGAAGAAAAGGGTACACAGTATAATAACACAGCAAAATTGCATAAAGAAGATATCAAATTTTTTTTTAAAAAAAGCAATAAATATGCAAGTAGTCAAACTTAAAAATAAATAATTATCACGTGTGGTACGTGCCCTAACCCGACACTTTTACAGCGTTTTGTCTTCGCTCCCCCAAAGTACAGCACAGTCCATAGAGCACCGCAACAAAATCCTTCCTTCAGCTGCCAATTCCCAGTCCTTCCACCTCCATTCCTCCCTTGCAAGCCTCGTCCTTCTTCCTCCAGACTCCGGCTCCCCGAATGGAGTGAGGCGGCTCCTTTTAGGCACGTCCTGGGAGTGTCCCAGGTGGCTCATCAGTATTACCTGCAATCACTCCCTGGTGTGGCAAGAGTCCAATGTGGGGCTCTGCAGCTCCCCCTTGGTAACCCCCATAGAACCCAACAGGGCTTTGCTAAACTCCAACTCCCAGCATGCTCTGCGGGAATCCATGGTCCTACAGTCACCCAGGGGAGCTGCCCTCTAGTGTCCCAAGTAAGGTACTGCCTTGCGAGTGCTCTCTCCCCCAGTCATTCCATACAGTTGGCAGCCTGGCCAGGTAATGGCGGTGGTCTCCCGTCAAACATTTACAGACAATAGGAGTAAGTGAGCCATGGACAGTCAGTACCAGGGGTGTGTATTAAAAGAAAAAGAACGTTTAAACATTTAGCTGCTTTGAAAAAAAATTTCAAAACTGCTAACACCGAAGCCCCACATCCTCCCTCATCACAATACACTTTACGGATCAGACTGCAGCATTCGTGTCAAACTGCCTATCGATACTACAGGGAGATTCACTCGAAAGAGGCCCCGAATATTCTGTTGTAACTCCTGTTAGGATGAAGCAATCTGAACCATAACAATACGCTCTATACTTTGACGTACGTGGAAACGATGCATATGACATGTGATGCTGGAAGTGGTTTCCGTTTTCTGACAGACACATTTCGATGCAGCGCTCCATTTTCCTAAATGTATTGGCACGCTTCTCGGGGTTCAATAGCAGCAATTTCACATTGGATATTTTCCTTCAAATCTTCCACAGTGCGAGGTCTGTTCCGATAGACTTTTCCTTTGAGCAGACTCCAAAAGGAAGAAGTCTGGTGGTGTCAGATCTGGTAACCATGGTGGCCAATGCCCCTTTGAAATGACCCTCTTGCCGTAGAAGGACTCAATTTCTGCCATGCTGCTTGCCGATATGCGACACGTTGCTCCGTCTTGCTCGAAGTAACCTTCCGTTAACTCACGATCATCCAGTTGATTCTGACATCGCTTAAACAGACTGGTGACCCAGTAGGTTTGCACCATGAAGACGTGCTGCTCAATACTGGAAACCACCAACCTGACTGAGTGAAGGGGTACAGGTGGTAGGCACCCAGAAGTTGCAAACGGAGGTTAAATGTCGCGACAGCTGTCCGGCGCCTACCTCACCTACCTACCTCAGGGTTTGTTCAAAGCTCCAGATACTGAGGAGCACATTGCACGATTGCAGAATATTCAGGGCCTCTTTTGTGTGAACCTCCCTGTATAAATCAAAACTGCAGGTCTGAATCAACCAAAGAGCAAAGCAAACCTCTGACAGACCAGGGGCCTCGTTTATAAAATGATACGTGGTCTCAAACATAAAAATATACACAAACTAGGGGGCTCTGCCCGCTGCTCGCCAACCACCGGGCAGGTGCTATACACTAGCCACTTCACGGCTCTGCCACTTGCGTATGGAGAAGCGGATGTACAATTTAAACAGATTGTTATTTTCATAGGAACTGTTACATATGCATAATAGAACTATTTTACATTTCAGCGAGTAATTAACCATATTAAAAAAAGAGTAAAACATAATAAATCGAAAGAAAATTATGTTTCATGTTGCGTTAGAGTTATTTGTTGCATAATATGTTTTCATTCTGTTTGGCTTTAAAATTAAAATGCAAATACTTTTTAAACTTTCACTTTTGCTGTAAAACTTCTGTTAAAATAATATTTGGAATTAACTTTTCTTCAATATCGCTCTGAATTTTGGTTCTGTGTTTGGAGTGACATCGTGACAACGCAATGTATAATAACTGCCCGTGAGTGAATATCGTTTCTTTCTCTCCAAGAAATAAACCGACTTTTTCGAATGCTTAAAATACTCAAAGAATCTTTTAGGGTCGTCTTTCACCTCATCTGCTATATTTCTCTTTGACTGCCTTTTAGCTTCCCTAACATCCTTCTTAATGGCTGCCCTCATGTACTCATACGCCATTATTCGTCTTATACGCCTCTTTATAACCTCCTTACTAACCCACTGCAGAGTCTCTTTTTAATTTCCTACTAATTCCAGTTCTTGGGATGTGCCTGTCCTGCATTATGTGTAAAACATTTTTAAACCAGCTCCTCAACTGTTCCCACTCTCAACATGTCAAGGATGTCACGACCCACATCACCGGAGGACTGTCTCCTAAGAGAGGCGAGTCTGCTCCTTTAGTGCACCTGTAGTATAAATTCAGGCACTGGGTTTTCAAACTGCCCTTTACATCAACATTTTGCATTTAAAATATAGCATTCTTTTACAATATATTTTAAATTAGCACAATTTTTCAGTAAGCAACAAAAGAAAAGTAAGAAACTGCAGCATGATGATGACTATTGTGTTGCAAAAACATAATGCATTTCTCTATATAATAAAAAAAAAAGGAAGGTTGGAAGGAGACGAGACGTAATTTTCTCAGAGACACTTTCACATCCCACGAGACGAGACTTTGTGCCAAGAGATTTAACCATGTCCGGGGCCGGAAATAAAAGACAAAGAATAGATAACAAAGTAGAACATCATAAAGAATTAAAAACGTTGGCGCGGTACACATGAAGAACAGGTTAGAGATAATGAAAGTACAAAAATTCGAAAGTCTCAAAAAAATGATAGTAAAGATCACATTAGCGCAAATAAATGGAAATTATTATTCGGTGAAATAACGGAACAGTGAAAAAGAGATTGAACATAATTGTTCGGATTTAAACTTTAAGTCAGAGACTTGAAAATTCGTGTTGCCATCAGTAATGTTTCCTCCCAATGAAGAGGCGTATCCGCGAGAATTAAAAGATTGGTTGTTTGGTGAAAGTGAAATCCTGCGAGAGAAATCGTTTCTCATTTGTGTGATTGCTATCGTCAGACACATTTCTTGTACAGAGAAAGAAATGATATTCACTCACAGGCAGTTATACGTTGCGTTGTCATGGCGTAATTTCAAACACGGAATCAAAATTCAAGGCGAAATTGCCGAAAATGTAAAAGTGAAAAGAGATCAAATATATGGACATAGGTGACATGACAGAAGGATGTAGATATTGTTTGGCCTTAAACTGTAAGTCAGAGACTTGTGGATCATCTAATTCGTGTTGCCATCAGAAGTGTTTTTTCCCCAATGAGGAGGTGTATCTGCGAGAAATAAAAGATTTGTTGTTTTGTGAAACAGAAATCCACATACGCAAGCGGCAGAGACACAAAGCGGCTGGCATGTAGTGCAGGCCGGACGGGTTGGCAAGCGAAGCGAGCAGGGGGCGAAGCCCCCTAGTGAGTAAATATTTAAAAAATACACAAAACAAATAGAAGTTCACTTAAAGACTAAACTTGCACAATGAGACTAATAAGAGTATAAAGCACAGCTTTGTATAAATGATGGCCTTCAAGCTACAATTTGCTTACAAACAACACACCAGGCCAAATGTTAATACAAGCGAGAAACACATCACAGTGCAGGGATTTTGGAGAAAAAAAAAAAACATTTTAGTCTTCTAACTTCATGAATATTTAATGGCCAGGGCATTGAAATGGGTATGTTTGAATAATTAATTTAATCAAAACAAATTCAAGTTGCGTTCAATGTTATGCTACATATTTTTAAACTGAAAATAAATGTTGAATATTTAATCATTTGGCACCATTCTGGACCCGATTGCCAGTTTTCCAGACACCATCTTCAGCTCCCCTGGTACTTTGAATGGTACATATTTTAACATCAAAAGTTAATTAAAGAAAGTAATCTCAAAAATCACAGCAAGAAGAAGAGGGTCCCAATCAAGACTAACAAAGAGTCCTTTAACTTTTAAGACAATACTAACGCCTCTGTGCTTCTGTTCGCGTCACTGCGGATTATTAAGACAAGAAAATAAAATGTAAAACGTTGATGAAAAGAGCAAATTAGAAACTGGGAAAAACGTTAAAAGGCAAGAATACGCACAAAGACTACACTTGCAATTCTGCTATTAATAACAAAAAAAAACCTGAAATGTATGAGTGCAGGACCACCATCTCTGTCTCTGAAATTTATGAGAAAAATTAATGGAGGTGACGCACTCGTATTGAGATTACAGTAATTCTTGCAGTCGGAGTTTAAAAATAAATCAGCAGTTAACAAAATACATCATTCAGAAGATGCAACAAGAGCGAAAAATGGACTACATTTATTAGAAGAACAACAAGAGTTTATGAAAGGCAAATGAGGATTTATCTAAAAATCAAAGTAGTGTGGCTAGAGGAGGAAAAGAAAGCGCAAACAGAATTAAAAACAGGCAAAAAAAAAAACGCAGAGGTAAGTCTTTGTCTGCTTCCATACATCACACAGAATGTCCCATGCATTCTCGAAATATGCTTACGTAACACATTTATAAAATAGGAAGCCAATAGCATGGAACTCATTTAGAAAGGAACAAAACCAAAAGGGTGGCGTTCATCCTTTGGTGAATTTCAGCAGGAATCGGTCCGTCTGCCCCAAGAAACCTCACGACGGCACGTCGCTCAACAACGGTGCAATCCTGTGGAGGAGCGGCCATGTTCACTTGTCCTTGGCTTCAACTAGAATAATCCAAGTTTCAAGTTTAATGTCATGTGCACAGTACACCAAATGCCAGTGGTTAACAAGCCAAAATATAAAGATAAACGTAAATAATAAGTAACAAAGGCAGCATAAAGTATAAAAACAGAAGTATAAAGTGTAACGTGCAGGTAGGTGTGTGATGGACAAGTCAAAGACAGTTGTGTGAGGTCTATAGAAGGAGGTGGACTATGGTTATAAACTCCAGTCAGTTATTTAGGAGTCTAATGGCCTTGAAGAAGAAAGAGTTTGTTAGCCTGGAAGTCCTGCATTTCATACTCCTGTACCTCTTTCCAGTTGGTGTTGGGGGTCCCTGAGGATCGAGGCACTTCTCCTGTGGACTCTGCAGTTGTAGATGCTCTGCAGAGAGGGCAGTGGGGTCCTGGTGATCTTCTCTGCAGGAGTTTGCGGTCCATGTGGCGTTATGGGTCCACAGCTCGCTGAGCAAAGCGGGAGAGACTTCCAACTCCAACTCCTGGGTGTAGGCCCAACACCCAGGCTTCCTTGCAGCTGCCCGCAAGCGCTCGTTCGTTCGCTCGCTCACCCATGCGCTCTGTGTGTCTCTCTCTCTTGCACCGACTTGCTTCCTTTCTCCCTATAACCTCCATCCTCTTTTCCTTTTTTCTCGTTCTTTTTCCTCTCTCGTTCTTTCCTTCCCCCTTTGAACCGACTCGCGCTTCTTTTATATTGCGAGGGGCCATAGCAGCTGCAGCACATTAGCCACGGGAACAATCACGGATGTGGGCAGTCCCTCACCTGTGCACTCAGTGAGAAACGCCCGCACCGCAGATCGCCCCGTGGCTTGCTATGGCCAACACGCCCCCTCACTAAGCCGCCGCGAATGCGGTGATTATTTTAAAAAAAAAAAAAAACGGCCTTTGCTCAGCAGGCTGTGGACCCATAACACCACAGTCCATAGCAGTGGTGTTGCCATACCACACGGTGATGCAGCTGTAAAAGTTGCCGAGGATCTTAGTCGACATATTTGTACAGACCCCTGGAGCAGTTCTTCAAGTTAAGGGCCTAACGGATTAGGATCCCTTCTGGCAGTAACAGGATTTGAACCGGCAACCTTCCAGATACCAGAGGATATCCTTAGTCTCAGAGCCAATTTGGGATTCTTCTCAATTTCTTCCAATGCAACAAATCTCTTGCATAATATCTGGTATACTGTTACAATTTCCAAACAAAAAGAACAGGTTGTGACAGTTTTAATCAGCATTATCTCTGTGTTTAAAGATTCACTGATCACTAGAGGCCAATCAGTTTTTAAAAAAAAAAAAAACACATTAGTCACTTGAGATTTTCCTCGTGTCACTTCTTGCAAACAGAAACAAATCATTCTAAATACCCAGTGGTGCTTGGCGTGCAGTATCAATATTAACAATGCCGCTAAGAAGATGTCATTTCTTCATAAAAGTGGGAGCCACAGATGCCACAGTATGCTGGAGCCCATTTTGCTGGAATAAAAATGGGTCCCATAGTCAGGATTTGGTCTGCTAGTCTTTTTCCGATAATAACACGCTACATTAATAATCATTAGGCCGCGTCTTCTGCTTGCTGAAGGGAATGGCGATATTTCATTTAGGTTCTCCACTGCAGGGCTTGCACTTCCACCACTTGTGACCTTTCATGAAAATGCGATTAGTGATTTTTGAGGACATCTCATCCTCCTTTTATGAACATATTAAATTTAACTGTGGTCCTGTAATAACTACACATGATTACGTGTTTTTTTTTTTGTTTTTTTCTGTTGCAGGTCGTCTTTTCCCAGTAAATGTAATGCAGTTTATCGAAGTGGGAATCGTGCAGATCACTGCGATAACATTCAACAAAACCGCTCTGATCTCAGGACCATCGAGGTTTCCAATTTGTCTGACAAGATGTTAGGAAATGTTAAAGTTTTGTTCAAGTTCTCAGCTAATTACCGTATTTTTCACTCCATAAGACACACTTTTTGTTCCCCAAAAGTGGGAGGAAATTCTGTGTGTCTTATGGAGCAAATATTGCGTCACAGACCGTGATGAGTATTACCCGACCTGTCAGCGGTAGTGACAGTTGTTAGAAGAGGAAGTGGTAGGCCCACAAGAAACCCCTGAGGGTGCTTAAATGTCCACTTTACTGCTGAATCTCAGGGTGTCTGGTAAGTTGCCGTCCACCTCTGCCCATCACCTGGTACCTGGGAGAGTGCAGAGAGCCGCCTGACACTCCCAGCTATAACCGTTGACCTGGGTGGGTGATCTTTCCAAAATAAATAAATAAATAAATAAATAAATAAAATCATATCACGATCCTTTTAACACAAAAGCACGAACCACAATCTTAATTACAATCTCTCTTTTCAATGTGGCAGACACTTAAGAGAATATAAGGACTCAAACTGTTCAAGGCCCAAGTAACACAGTATTTTAAATATCAAACAGCATTGAATTCAATTGTTCTCTCGTTCGCTAGCTAAACAGAGTTAAGGAACACGCCCTGAAGCTGGCAAGTGAGTGAGGAAGGGCCCTCCCCTCAGCCCAGATTCACGCAAATAAATCGGTGCCGCAAGTGAACTATGATATATAGCGAAATGAGAGAAGTCGCAAAATCAACCGGAATGTTCAAGCAAATTAGAGAAAAAAAAAAACCCGATCTAAACACGTTAAGTGGTTCTCTTGTGAAAAGCAGACTTTTGTATATTACTAGCTGAAATACCCAGCGTTGCCCAGGAGGAAAATAAAGTGCTTTTTTTTTTTGTTTGAGAAAAACATAATTAAAAAAACACAACTTTAAAAATAAAAATAAATTAACAAACAATGAAGATCCTTGTCTTGTGGTCTTGTATGTATGTTATCATCCAGTTGACGCTCAGAACTGGCCAACTCTAATTTGAAAAGCAACAGGGGCGCGGTGCAGCTTAAACATAAAGAATGCTGGCAGTCGCCTGCCGTGTGCTAACTGTGAAATTATATATATATATATATATATATATATATACACACACACACA
>JANRMT010062845.1:13278187-13353876 GCA_026402145.1 Polypterus bichir lapradei | reverse complement strand
CACACACACACACACACACACACACACACAGTGTATATAAAGATAATCTTCGATTTCTTTCTGCGGTGTGCAGTAGTATTTCTCGATGGGGTACCACCGATCGACAGACAACCATCCATTTGTGCTACTTTAGTTCAATTCGACAAAGCAGGACGAACCGACGAAACGCTTTCAGCTGTGAATACAAATGTGGACAGGTCTGCCATCTGCCCAACGCACGAACCATGACACCACAATTCGTCCAGACAAGTCCTTATTTCCCAATCTTTGTTTCACATGCATGTTGCTGTAAACAGATTGCATCTCACATTCTTGATTCTGCTCCAATGCCCATGTGCTCACAACTTAACACGATCGCGCCCCATAACTAAAAACACTGTACAGATTACAGACAAGGAAAAGCCCAAACAATTACTGAGCTACGATTAAAGCTTCAGAAGGACGGCTCACGCTCCCATTCGGACATGCTATAACCACAGACCTATTAGCAGCGATGCCGGCTCCATGTGAGCAACGCGACGGACTCTGTGTGCGTCCGATTATAAAACATCCGGTTCATCGGCTAACACTACTCACCAGGCCTTCAATCTGGACCTGCTTGACCTGCGAGTCCAAAGTTGTTGTGGTGGTGGTGGTGGTGGTGGTGGTAGTGGTGGTCCCCGGAGTCGTCGCTGACCCTCCGGTACCGGTTGCTGTAGAAGCAGATTCTTTGCGAGATGCCATCTTTTCACTACTTGCGGAGCAAAAGAAGGAAGCGGCGGGAGAAGCTACCGGAAATAGTTCTGGAGAGCAGGAGGACGGGTGGAAACAAGAGGGTTTATAAAAATAAAAAAAAAAAAAGTCTTCCGACAGTTGGACTCTTATGGTTCTACTACGAATATCCACCTATCCCATAGCACACCCTTTTAACACGAAGCAGGAGGTCAGACAAAATTTAGAGAAAGTCCCTAACGTGTACCTGTCTGCTTCTTCACATTCCTTTCCGGTACCTTACTTTTTCTTGATGTGTTGCCTTGGGGGCCGAAGAGGCGACTGCACAAAGAAGACGCGTGACTCTCATGCTGTGTGTACGCAGGGAGGCGCAAACAGTCGGCGTTGAGTTGGAAACTCTGGGGCTTTTAAATAAGGCGTGCGACTGCCTAGCCTAATTCTTTAACTTTTTTGACTCGCATGTATTCTTTTAAGACTTTGTACCACACAAAATGAAGATAACTAGACAGAAACACGCCAAGAGGAACATCAGCTTCTATAAGTATAACTTTAATTTCCGGGAACCATATCAAATTTTGGTCGATGGGACGTTCTGTCAAGCAGCGCTTAAGAATAAAATCCAAATCAAGGAGCAAATGCCGAAATATTTCATGGGGGAAGTGCAGCTGTGCACGACAAAGTAAGTAGAAGAGGGCTATGGGAGCCAACCACCGCTTTACATCGTTTACCTTTGCAAAATATTTTACTGTTTTTATTAATGATACTGGTAACTGAATTACATGTCCTTCAGACCTACGACGCCTAGTTATCGACAATCAAGCTGTACGTCCCTATAAGCAGGGAATAATAAATAAGAAGAGCCAGTATGAGGTAATCCCTGGAGTTCGGGAGCTAACGGCCTCGATTTGATTAATTTGTCACATAATCACACAGCGGGCTATACGGGCCATTGAAACTGGGAAATTAAATAAAACGTATACATAAAAAATGGGTGTGAGATAATTAAAGGTGCAGAAGAACAATGCATAAGTACTGTAATTATAACCGTGTAACTCGGACACAGGTATGATAATTGCTAAATAGAATAATAGAACGTGTCGCCAAGGGGAAATCTGTTTATATCTACAGTGGGTACGGAAAGTATTCAGACCTCCTTCAATTTTTCACTCTTTGTTATATTGCAGCCATTTGCTAAAATCATTTAATTTTTTCCCTCATTAATGTACACACAGCACCCCATATTGACAGACAAAAAAAGAATTTTTGAAATTGTTGCAGATTGATTAAAAAAGAAAAACTGAAATATCACATGGTCCTAAGTATTCAGACCCTTTGCTGTGACACTCATATTTAACTCAGGTGCTTTCCATTTCTTCTGCTCATCCTTGAGATCACCTTCATTTGAGTCCAGCTGTGTTTGATTATACTGATTGGACTTGATTAGGAAAGCCACACACCTGTCTATATAAGACCTTACAGCTCACAATACATGTCAGAGCAAATGAGAATCATGAGGTCAACTGCCTGAAGAGCTCAGAGACAGAATTGTGGCAAGGCACAGATCTGGCCAAGGTTACAAAAAAAATTTCTGCTACACTTAAGGTTCCTAAGAGCACAGTGGCCTCAATAATCCTTAAATGTTCCTAGAGCTGGCCGTCCAGCCAAGCTGAGCTACCGGGGGAGAAGAGCCTTGGTGAGAGAGCTAAAGAAGAACCCAAAGATCACTTTGGCTGAGCTCCAGAGATGCAGTCAGGAGATGGGAGAAAGTTGTAGAAAGTCAGCCATCACTGCAGCCCTCCACCAGTCAGGGTTTTATGGCAGAGTGGCCTGTCGGAAGCCTCTCCTCAGTGCAAGACACATGACAGCCCGCATGGAGTTTGCTAAAAGACACCTGAAGGACTCTGAGATGGTGAGAAATAAGATTCTCTGTCTGATGAGACCAAGATAGAACTTTTTGGCCTTAATTCTAAGTGGTATGTGTGGAGACAACCAGGCACTGCTCATCACTTGTCCAATACAGTCCCCACAGTGAAGCATGGCGGTGGCAGCATCGTGCTGTGGGGGTGTTTTTCAGCTGCAGGGACAGGACGACTGGTTGCAATCGAGGGAAAGATGAATGCGGCCAAGTACAGGGATATCCTGGACAAAAACCTTCTCTAGAGTGCTAAGGACCTTAGACTGGGCCGAAGGTTTACCTTGCAACAAGACAATTTGAAAAATTCTATTTTTTTGTCTGTCAATATGGGGTGCTGTGTGTACATTAATGAGGGAAAAAATTAATTTAAATGATTTTAGCAAATGGCTGCAATATTACAAAGAGTGAAAAATTGAAAGGGGTCTGAATACTTTCCGTACCCACTGTATATACATCTCTCTCTCTCTATCTATATATATATCTATCAATCTATATGTATGTCATGCCACATTGATGCAGTAATTCATGCAAAAGGAGGACCAAGTATTGAGTGCGTACATTAATATACTTTTAAGTAGTCAACATTTCTGTATTAAAAATCTTTTTTTTTTTTTTAATTGGTCTTATTTAATATTCTAAGAGAGATTTAATTTTGAGCTTTCATTACCTGTAGGGTAGGCAATAATCAGCAAAATGAAAAGAAACAAACGCTTGAAATATCACTGTGTGTAATGAATCTGAGTTTCACTTTTTGAATTGAATTACTGAAATAAACTTTTCAATGAAATTCTAATTTATTGAGAGGCACCTGTATATTTATGTATATATGCGTGTGTGTATGTGTGTGTGTATATATATATATATATATATATATATATATATAAATAAATAAACACAAACACCAGATTGACTAAAAAGGAACAAAATTAAAAAGAAAACTTCAGACTTGACAGTTGCTGTGCTGTACAGGCATATTGCAGCGTGTAATAAATATTTAACGTATGTAAGTAATAGATATTTTTTTCAGTTTTGAGAAATTCTTGACAAGATAACTCATTACTTATTTTCTATTGATTGATAAATAAAGCTCTTTTCTGTTCTTGATTTGAGGCAATGCAGGCTTCTGCCAGATCTTGGCCATTTAAACTGGCTGGAGTCCTTTGTGATTCTAGCTACCCTGGTAACGCACCTTTTTCTATTAAGGGGCAAATGTGGTATTTTTCAAGTCAAAGTTATTTCTTCACAATCTGTATTAGTTTGCCATATACAATTACTTTCTAAAAATGAAGCTTGTTTTATAAATTGAAGAAGAAAAAAAAAAAAAAACAACCTCACTGGCCCACTCCTGCATTTTATGACCGAGCTTACAGGGACCGGATTCCCATTATGGGGGGAAAAAAAAAACCATGAAACTTATTGAATTTGTCAATTTTTTTTAAGGCAAAACTATTATTGAATAGATAGAGCTTTATTTGTTCCGAAATGGGAACTTTATTTTACAGAAGCTCTTTACATAAATAGGTAGATAAGTAAATATCCACACACACTAAGGTCTGAACACGCATCAGAATGACAATAAAATAAGAAAATGAGAAAGAAAGAAAAATGTATTGATTTCGTCCATGTCACTGCTAGGGAAAGTAAGTTGCATCATCCTGGCTGATTCAGCAATAAAATTGATTCACTCAGTAGCAACATCTTAATGGTGAATCATTCTGACAGCCGGTGACTTCAAACTAGGGGTCGAGGCCTATTAAGCCTGTTCCTTTCATGGACACTGCACTATCCAAATATTAATGTCTTTAAATATAAACCTGTGGCACAATCCGAGCAGGTCTGACCTTATCTTACTGCCACCTAGAAGCTTGTATTGACAGTAGCAGCTCAGTTTTGTCCAAGCCAGAAGTTTTTTGCATGTTGGGTGCAATAGTTTAGTTTATTTTTAAACTAACTTATTTTTTAGAGTTTCTGTAAAATTTCAGTTCCACCATGGGGACAAATAAAGTATTATGTATCTTGAGATTACATACACACTGACCCACAAAGATCATAAAACACAATTTATCCTCAGGGATTAACAAAGTATATCAAATCAAAAATTGCAAATCTGTGCATCTGTCATTTTAAAATGGGAAAAACAAAAAGTCTGAATAATCATAAGCCATCCAGATTCGGGGTGTTCATAAGAAACGTCATGATTTACTTTGAGGTAAAAGTACATAATAAAAAAAGAATAGTTGTCACATATTTGAAATATTAAAATGTGTACTCGATTTAAATGTTTAAAGTCTAAATATTCTTAGTTGTAGTAGAAATTATTTTTCCTTAAAGCACTAGTAAAGGATCAGAAATATCATACTTGTAATCACTGACCTTAAAATATTCTCTGTTTGAAATTTACCAGGTTTAATCTTCTGTGGGTTTTGTGAAAAGGAGTAGCTTGTACCCCTCATATCCCATTAGAAGTGAACCGCTGGAGTCAGTTGATGTGACACACACACACGTGACTAATTCCTTTTGATCATTTTTCCTGAAGGCACCTTGTTTTCATTCTTCACGTACGTGTGTTTGGCTTACGTATGGCATTGCATGTTTTAGTGTTACATTTATTTGCGATTTCTAAAATGATAAACTTGCTCCTATCCAAGACGGCACTGGTAATTTTATCTTTTTACGGATGATTTCTCGATCTCTAGATCAATGGACCAACATGTTTGAGATTGCTTTCTGCACCCTCTATATACAATAATGATGTTTTTATTTTGTTTTTTAGTTGTGTGTTGAAAGAGCTGGAAGCACTAGGGAAGGAGCTGTATGGTGCAAAAATCATTTTGCAGAGGTTCAAGGTTCGAAACTGTCCTCATTACAAAAGCCCAGTCAGCGCTTCTCAGTGTCTACAGTCCATGATTGACGGTCATAACCCTCATCATTACTTTGTGGCTACACAAGTAAGTTGTCTTTACAATGAAAGCAGAAACAAAAAAAGATTTCAGTATTCAGGTTCCTCAGTTTTTTCTGCTAAACCTACAGTATGTGTTGCTCATCTTTTAGGCTGTCACAAAGCCTTTGACTACTTGATATATGGAGCATATTATGAAAATATCTTTAAAAGTTGTAGAGTAATTCAGCCTGACTTCAGCAGCCCTCACGCATTGGCATGCTACAACAGTCCCTAGGTTGCTGAGTCTGCAGCCGTAACTAATCGCTGAATTTTGCAGTACATAAGATATCAAAGCAAACTCAGTGCACGTCTGCTATGGCACCATAACTCTGTGATACAAACCAAAAAATGACAACACAGCAGATCAAGAGTGATCAACACCGGTCCTAGGAGTCCACTATCGCTGCAGGTTTTTGTTCCTTTCCAGTTGCTTAATTAGAAAAACAATGCTTGCCAATAACAGGTTTCATTTAATATCATGACTGGTTAGTGATTTTAACACTTTGTCAGGTCATTCTTAAATCATAGATTTATTTTCCTTTCTAAGGATATGATCTAAATGATTAGAAGCCTAAAACGGAGGAGTAATTTTCAGTTTGTCATTAGCATCTTATTGCTAATAAGGAGCCATTAAAAACAGTAAATGCAGCTGTTTAAGACGAAAATAAGCTACTAAGGGTTCAAAATCTTAACAAGCAAGATAGCAAAAATTAAGCAGAAAAATGCTACTTAAGCAAAAATTGCTTCTTCAGCAATAAACGACTTGGGTTTGGAAGACAAACCTGCAGCCACTGCAGCCCTGACATTGTTCACCCTTGATTTGATGGATCCGAGTCTTAAATAGCCAAGCAATTAAGTGAAGTTAATTAACAGCAAAAACTGGTCATTAATTAAGACAAGGGTTAGAATGAAAACTTGTTGACACTGTGGTCTTCTATGACTGCAGCAGATCATCCATCCATTTCTAAAACCTATTTATTTAGAGCAGGACTGTAAGTAAGCCAGAACCTATCCCAGCAAGCATCGGGTTTAAGGTAGGAACAATCCCTGGATTGTGGGTTGAACACACACACACATCAGATTCTGTTCAGTATTACCAATCCACCTAACACATGTTTTTGAACTGTGGGATAAAGCCAGAGCAGCTACAGAAAACACATGCAAGCTCCAGGCAGGGAAAACCTGGGACTTGAACCCTGGTCTCCTTACTGCAAGGCAGCAGCGCAACCACTGTGCCGCCCCCTACAGTATAGATTTAATTTGAAAGGACTAGTACTTTACATGACATTCTTATGCTTGTTACGTAGCTAGAATAAATTGCCTGTGGCCATACATTTTAATCAATCAATACTTCATGTATTGTCATTACTAGAACAAATTATCGATGAACATGTTAGCTGTGATATTATCATGTGTACTGAGTATGGGGAAATTCTTCCTTGCATGTCCAACCAACCTGCAACACAACACAAGTCTTTGTTACTATAATAATTAGGAATATTCATTTAATAAATACAGAACACAAATCCAACTTACCTGATCTACTGTTGTATGAAAAAAGTCACAAATGGAAAAAAAAACACATCGTTGATTCTCCTCTTACGCCATATTAATTACATCTATGGTTGGGTGTGCCAAGATCAGACCGCTTTCTAGGTTCAGTCCGTCACCACAGTTCATTTGCTTAATTAGAACATTCAAACAATTGTGACAAGAGCAGGGTATTCGGCCCAACAACCTCATACATCCTGTTCACTGCAATTGTCTAAAGTAACATCATATTGAGATGAGGGTTCCGAAGGTCCTGCTCTCCACCAGCACTTCTTGATAATTTATTTCACATGTCTGTGGTTTTTCTTTGCAAGAATTGATGCGAGTGTTCTTCCCAATGTAACCGCTGACTCTGACAGTCAGTTCATCTTTATTCCATATACCTCTGTTAATGGCACTGCAAGTTAGAAAAATGTTTATGCTAGAGAAATACAGGAAGTGAATTTGGTCAGCCCCACTGCCTCAAAGCTCTAGACACCTGGAGATGGATTTCAGTCTGACACTTTATTTGTGTTCATTTAATTCTTAATCCTAAAGATGTTCAAGTTGGATTAACTGGTGTGACTAAATTAAGTCAGTGTGGGTACATTACATTGGATGTTTGTGTTTCTGTTGTGCAGGACCAAGAGCTTACTGCTTTCATAAAGAGGACACCTGGAGTTCCCCTGATTTTCATCATTCAGAATACAATCGTGTTGGATAAACCCTCTTCAGCTTCAGTTGCTCACATCCAGGCCCTGCAGGCTGGTCAACTGGTAACCATTCAGCAACAGCAAAGTATTGACACCCTGAAACAAGAGCAGGGACTGGTAAAACCAGTCTCCAGAGGTAAGAAACGCAAGAGGAAAGGTGGCCCCAACCCACTGAGCTGTCTGAAAAAGAAAAAAAAGGCAACCCCGGCATTGCAACCAAAACCAGGCGAGAAGAAGAAGAGGAGCCGGCACAGAAGACACAAATCCGGGGCACCAACACTGCAGCAAAGTGACAACCAAAATGTTGAGGTTTAATAGTACACAGATTGTCTATTGTTGAAAAGAATTGAGGACTATCAGTTTCATGACAGCGTATCTAAAGGTAAATTGGTTGTGTAGAAACACCACACTGTTTAGACATGGTTGAAACGAGGCAGCCATTATGGTGAAACCAAACGTAAATTGGCACAAACAACCCAATGTGCTTTGCACAATCAAGATTCACTACAACCTCATTTGCATAGATGAGAAGTGCATCATTACAACCACTCAGGTTATACACAACTCATGTAACGGAACAATTTGAAGGGCGTCATCTGTAATACTGTCTGCCAATTAACTTTTCATCAAAATGCCAAGCTGATCATTTTTTTGATGCCTAACGGCATTAGAAGGTCAAAGAATCGTCTTTTGAATTCAAGTAATCTGTTAAGTGAGGCCCAAAGACTTGCTGAGTTAAAGATTTCAGGTGGGATTTGTTAAATGCACAGAATTGTAAAGGTAAATGAAGAGTTTGTTTTCCTTTAATAAATGTAACTTTATTTCAAAATCTTGTTTTATGTCGCTGTGTGGGCTCCTATCCGTAAGTGTTTCAGGTTATTCAAGGACTTAGCACCTTGCTTATAAAACATATGATAGTGATAAGGGGGCGTTATGGTTAATATTGAGGCTAGTTTTAAAAATGACAGACTGTTCCAGAGCTACAGCAATAGGCCCCCCCAATCTAAAAAATTCAAAAGTTTGTTGGTTCTTTACGCACAGCTTTGTTTTTGAAGGTTCAATAAGTAAGTTTTTGTGTTGCCCCCCCCCCAGGGGGTAACGAGTAGGAGCACACGAGGACTGAGAAACAGCCCTGTGACAGACAATTCAACCATTTTTCGCCTCAAGAAATCGGTTTTTGATTCCCACTCATTAGTTTATTATTCAACTGTTTCTTTTAATGATTTTGTCATGGGCTTCCCAAGACACCTCACACTGGGCCATGTTGTCTCCAAAGTTACAGTATTTGCTGCAATTTGGGTATTACATCGCCATTGTAACTTGCTTAGTTTGGTTACTGATCTGATGTCTGGAACCATTCATGAACAAATTTAGCTTAAATGTGGGTGGGAACAATTAAATTGCCCTATCTATACTACTATGTTTTCAAACATTTCCATCTTCATTTTTGCCTTTTGTCCACACTACTCCACCAAACTAACTCCACAGCTAGAGACTTCTGAAAAAAAATCAATTAGAAGAGGTGCTTTTAATGACAAAATTAATAAGGTGCTTAAAGCAGGTGGGTTTAAAATGCAGCTGAGCTCACAAGAACACAGGACAGAGCAATACAAGCACCATGCAATAAAGGAAGGAATATAGAGAACCCAGGTAAGCGTTTATTGATCTTCTCTATTGAGTTAGTATTACATCTGTGATATGGATGCAATTTGCTGCACTCTTTAAAGATTTTATTTTTCTATGCTGTGAACATGTTGATACTTTAAAAAGTGTATAAAGCACAAGGGAATCTGATTCACTATACAAACTCTTCAAAGAGTTTTCTGCAAATGTGCGTGTGCCCGTTGTAGGTGGAGGTCTAAGTCATACGTTTTCAGCCATCATAGTGTGGACGGAGATACTCTTGTAAACGATGTGAAAATTCCAGTGTGACTGGAGAGTGCCTTCATTTATATAAATAAAAAAAAGCATTTCTTAAATGAAAATGTGGTAGTTTGGACTTAGCCCGAGATGTTTCTAAATCAGTCCAATGCCTCAAGAAGGCAGTGGTCAAAGTAGGGATGGTGATTTAAACAAAGTGCAATGATGCTTATCAATATCAGCAAAAAGAACTTAAACATGTGTGTGTTATGTCTGGAGCGCACATTACAGGTGTTTAATATAAGCCTGTTGCGAGGGCAGTTACCCCAGTTTTGATGTATCTGGGCTCCTGGTAAAGGTGAACGGTGCATTGCTGTCAGCCGTTTGTGGTCTTTGTCACTCATAACTACAATGATACAGGCGGCGTAAACATCAGGTTAAAAGAATTGTCAGCTACATCCACGAAAAGCTAATTTAAAATGTCATGCCAGAAAACATAAGCATCGTAATAATGAATGTTATTCTTAAAACATATTTTGAAAAAACTGTTAATGTTGACTTAACAATTCAATAAATTTTGCCAGCCACTAAATATTTCATTTTGAGTTTTTGTTTGTATCCCAAATATTTATAGTGCACAGACTGGAGGAAATGGGGGCAGGTTTTTTTGGCCCTGAGGTGACTTACCTGTATTTGTAACTCCACAGCTGTCTCAAATTTCATAATAAATCATGTTTAGTAATATAAACAATTATTTTTTTCCCCCCATTTTAATTTTACGGTGACGCATCATCCTGCCACCCACGATAAAAACTTTAGAATTTCCTAAAAGATAGCAGTGGTTGCCACAAAAATCGGTCAAAGCTTCACTTTGAGAGCTGAATTAATCAGGTCGCTGCCTTTTTTTGGTTATGTTCACACAGTTTGCTGCACTTTGCTAGCAAAATCAAGAAATAAATTGCAGCTTAAAAACATCTCACTAAACAATTTAATGCATTTCTGTGTGGCTTTGCTCATTCAGACCCATTGTGTTACCTTAAAATAGCTAGTTTATGCATCACCTTTACTTAACAATGAAGACCTAAATTAAAGGCAAACTTGACAATGTTTTAATATTTTTATTAGAAAAGTTATATAACACAGCAGCTATTTTAGCAACAGTAAGTCAATGACTAAATAAGCAATAAACAACTCCATCTATCAAAACAGTTCTTTTACAATAAAGGATTGCCTGATGGTCACATTATCTACATGGCCCTTCTCTATCAATTTTTTTTTTTGTTTTTATTTTTATATATAAAAAGGGGAAATACAGGTAGAGAGAATACTTTCTGAACAGACCTGCATTAAAACATTTAAAATTAACCAGCCCAAAAAGAAATTTCTCTCAGAACATGCCCACTGGATTTCCACATATCCACAACATACGCGTCTAGAATATGAAACTGCTACTAAAAAGTGGCAGCTTTGATTATCAGAAAAATGTTGGCTTTTTAAAGTTAAGTGCAAATACTGAAATACCTTCACTGTGAAGTATTTTATTTTTTTTGCAAACTGTGGAAATTCAATATTGTACATGAATGTTTTTTAAAATTTTTAAAAGTCTAGGCATTTACAATGATAAACAGCACGTGATCACTGGTAGTCATATTAGATAGAGCGTGCAATATTAGAAAAAATATTGCTTTTAGTTAGAAAAGATTGAGTGTAACACCGAATTTGGGGAATCTCTGCATGAAAAACTTAGGCTTTATCACAGAAAGCCCACCATTATCTGGCGGTGTGGGCGCAGGTCAGCATGATCAACTGCTACACTAGACGTTCCCCAAATGCTTATCCTGAAAGCTCTCCTCTAAATCAAGTTACTTTACCATTCCAGGCAATGCTTAACAGGCTCAGCTTCTAGTAAGAAGCATTTCTAAAAAATTACTTGAAAGCATTTCAGATGCAGTAAACTCCCTAATCTGCAGTATGTATCATCAACATGATACTGCTTTAATTATGTACTAAAAAAATGAATCACAATTTTAAAAGGCAGCTATTGACTGTGATGTACAAATGTTTGTGGAGAGGAACTTTCTAGAGCATGTGTGGAAGAAGTCTGCCTTACAAATGAGATTATCCTTATAAATAAGAGATACACTTGTTAAAACTATGGTCTGTTTCTGAAATTCAAAATTGTACGTAGAAATTCCAATATTGCACACTCTTCTGCTCTTGAAGGAAACAGTGTTGGTTTTATTTCTATTAATTTCACATTTTCGAACAGGCCGTCCCACATAAAAGCAACAAACAAATGGGGTTTGTTTCATTTATCATCACCGGAGTTAAGAGGCGGGGAAAAAAATCTTAATATACAAACAACTTATTAAATCTGCACTGATTTGGGGAACCCTTCACATAGGGTAATGCTTAAAACCAGCTAGTGTAAAGTTCACTAGACACAAAAATAAAATAAAGTAAAAAATATATATATATTTCAAATAATATGGAACCTTGGTCCTGGTGTAGCAATGATGTCACTGTACGGCTCTACTTGTGTCAGGTCAATGGCCTGCTGCTTTTTAAGCACCAAAAAGCTGTAAAACTTTGCTGCTGCTTGTTTCTTGTTGTTGTTTCGGCAAAGTTCCAATAGACTGATAGATTCGGCCCCTGTTTTGGCCAGCACCCTCTGTTTAAAAAAAAAAAAAATAAAAAATAAAGAGATGAAAATTTGTTAAAAGAGGTTTTAACTAACCATGAAATGATAAACCATAAGCCATTTAGTAATGCATGGTATTTATCACTTTTGTTTATTACTCTAATTGCACTTGACCAGCTTTTACTATTCTAATAATCTGCTTAATGCCTGACTATCAAGTGCAATGTATGGTCTAAAGCCAGTGGTTCTCAATTGGGGAGTCTCAAAGTTACTGAAAATAATTTTAATATAGTAGCAAAATACTTAAATCCCTAAAAGTCAAGTTAAAGCAGAAGTGTCTAACTTGAGGCCTGGAGAACAGTTCTGGCTTTGGGATCTTTTAAAAGTAGCCTGCCTACTTGATCAATATTTAAAATATGCTGCACACAGCACATAATTCTCAAAGACATTTCTTCAAGTGTTTTTCATATACAGATTGTATCCAGATATAGTTTAGATGGAATGCATTCATATCTGTCATTTAACTATGACTCCAATGTCTGCATCATGTCCAGACAGACTTCCCCACATGTCTGTGGAATGACACTTAACTTGTTCTGCTTTATGGGATAGAAGGGGTGCTCCTCAGCTTGTCAAGGCGATACTGGACATGGTATTGGTTTGTTTCTATATTATTTCAGCATCTTTTACAAGAAAGCAAGAATGGATTATTTCTGTTTTTGCACTTTAACCACTGTATCTTAAGTCTTGGATGGCTTTTAGAAAAGGCACTAAAAGTCAACAAGTAGTACACTGAACCTTTTTCATATTTGTGTTACTGGTGTAAAGACAAACCACTCTGAAATGACATCAATCCATGTCATTCTTCAAAATGCTGCAGGCTACTTTTGAAAGGTAATTTGCCTCAACTATTCTTTTGGACACTTAATGTATAGCCTCACATCTATGGTCTTTTACCTGTAGACCGTGGAGCATCTGCTGAGTTCTCTTGTTCCACCTTCTTTCTTCTTGATCTTGGTCCCCTCCTTGACCCTCTTCTTCCTAATATTAACAAGAGAGAGATCAATACAATTTATTACACAGCATTTGCAGTAAGGAGACTGTGGAAGATTGTGGGTTCGCTTCCCGGTTCCTTCCTGTGTGGATAGAGCTTTGAGTACTGAGAAAAGCGCTATATAAATGTAATAATTATTATTATTTGTGCCTGTCCATCACATTTTGGAAACTGATGACTTAATAAAAAGGTACATACAAAAAATAAATCAAAATTCAAACTAAAAAAGGAAAATAGAGTAGTACTGCATGCTTTAAGAAATGGTTATGACATTCACATAGAGTAAATATTTGAAGTCCAGGACGATGATCAACTGGTATTTTTTAAACGCACTGCTGTATTAAACAACCAATTTATTTGCCTTGCTAGTGGGTATTTAGTAACATGCATACTCTCAGGAAAGTTACATTTCAGTATGCAACTAAAGGGGTAAACAGCTTTGTGGAACAGCTGTATGCAAACTTTATTTTCCGGAAAGTAATAGAATACTATGCTAGAGAATAAAAACACCCAGATGCAAGAGAGGAGTTGTATTCCCCTAAGCAAGTTGTTTTTTCAATAGCAGCAGAGTAACACAAGAAAAACTGTAATGCATACTAAGGTGGCAACTTGTACCAGTTCTGGAAAAAGTACTAAAAAACCAAAATTTTGTACGATATACAGTACCAGAAGAAAGCAAGCATCAGCTTTCCTTTCAATCCTTGCCCCTGATACACTCCATTGCATGTATTGTAGAAAAACGCCAGTTTTATAGACTTGATGAAACAAAACCATGGGTCATACTCAAGGGAACACTCCAGGGAGGCTGGAGTAAGACAGAGGATTTTAGAGTTGTCCATTATTTTCTTCTGAACTATTTTGGTACCATTATAGTGGTTCAGAAGCTGGCACTGATGCCCAAGTCAAAATTTTAATATCAATCCAACACTGATCCATACTGTAAGAATTTTTTTTAACATACTGGGCACAGTTTACCACTCTACTAACATTTTTTGATTAGAACTTAATTTTCCTCAACGTATGTTACTGTGTTTATGTATATATGCTATACATGTCTACATGTTATGCTAACATTATTGACATACATTTCAAGCAAAATATGGCAAGAAAATTTTGCAAGTCTAACTAGAACTAACTTAGCTACAATGATTATACTTGAGACTGGAGTATTCACTTCTGTTGGAATAAATACAAAAAAAAAATGAAACCTGTTAAAAACTGACAATTCACAATATGCACAATAAATGCATCCTCTGCTTGGTAATACACTGATAATACTCGAAAGAGATACTGCAACCCTTTGCACGTGCTGAAGGTAAGATTATCCGTCACATACATTCAGTGGTTGCAAACAGTGAGTATGGTTACACAGGCTGATGTAAAGGGACAGGCAAAAGCAGGTTTACAGTTGTGAGTATGCAAAACAGAGTTTATTCTTGTATTATTTATTTGTATTATTTGTCATCTTCTTATTATTATTAGCAAGTAGACTACAAGAATGTGCAAATAATGAAGGCCGGTAAATTTGAACACTTAAGAGATTGTACCTAAGGCCACTGTGACATTCGTTTGAGTTAACCAAGTTAATAAAGCTATTAAGGTAATAGAGCTATTATAATAATCATAACCTGCATGTCCTTTTTCCATAAAAACAACTGTAAACCTACTTTTACCCACCCCTGTGTATGTGTATTATATATACACACACACATATATATTTAAAAAAACTGTCTATACACAAGTTCAGAGAAATTGCTAACTACTTTTTTGGAGCAAATGCTGTAAAAAAAAAAAAAAAAAAAAAAAGGGCAAACAAACACATATGAAGAATTTTATCCATAGATTTCAAAGGGACTACAGCTGATTGCTTTATATGAAACAGACAGATGCCTACAGACACTGAGCTGGAAGACAAGAGTAAAGGAATGAGTAATTTTAAAATCACAATATTGTAAAGATTTACTTGGAAAAGTGCATTTAAAACTCCACATAGAGGCTTTCCATTAAATAAAATATAAGGAATGAAGCTTCCTTGTGAAGCACTAAAATAGTAGTGTAACGTCACTGGCGTTAAATCCTAATTTTATTACCCGTTTTCTGAAAAGCACTTCCTACAATAAAGGCACTGCCACTATCCAAAGACTTCTTTCTGTATACACTTCACCCAATCTGTTGGAATACTACATTTAAAAGTAGGCACTGGTAATTTTAACAATGATACTGTCTGTTCTGTTCGTTTGTTTGTTGCTGTTATTCAGTCCCTAATACCCTGCCAATTCCACTTTAATCTATAAGAATTTTGAAAATTAATTGGTAATTAGTCATCAGAAGGCAACCAACTGTGTGGAATATCCACTTTTCAATAGTAGTTTTAAATATTAGAAAAGGCCATCTTTGCCAAGTGCAATTAGAAGGGAAAAAAATGACCTCCTCCTCTTCCTCTTCATCTTTCTTTTCCTTGGTTTTCTCGCCCAACAAGTCAAGTTCTGGAATCAACTGGCTTATGTTCTGTGGTTCTTCAGGTGGGATCTCCACTGGTGGTATCTCCAATTGCTGCTCCATAGGTACTTGTGGTGTCTGCTGCTGCTGCTGTTCAAGTGGAATCTGTTCTATTGGTGGCTCCAGTCCAGTCAGCTGTTGAGGAAAAGCAACATTTAACTGTCTTCAAAAAACAGTAGAAGAGGAGAAAATGTGCTATTAAAGTTGTATCCAAGAATGCAATTAAGTCAGTTCAATATCTCTACAATAATAAAAATCTTCAAGCTAAGAACAGTTAAGCAGTTTTACATATAACTACAAAAAAAAAAAATTCTCTCATGATCATTATTCAGCAGAGGTTTGTGAAGAAATTCCCCTGAGGATCTTCTATTATTACAGCAATACACGTTTATGTCGTCTCCCTGTGACTGCTCTTCATCTTTAGCCAAATCATAAGTCTTCCTTCTTTATAGTTTTCTTTTTTTTTAGAAATTGTGCGTATTTGTTATAATATTTATGCATTTATTTACTTATCTACTGAGCTTTTGTAAAAAGCCAATTTTTTTCTTGGGACAAGTAAATTCAATTAGCAGTACAGTGACATACTTTTGTTTGCAAATATATACACCCATGTTGTGTTGTGTTAAACAAAATGTTTTCAGAACTATTTTAAAAGTTTGTAGCTTCTTCAACGTTAAATGCTTTTTAGCATCATCTTCACGTCTGCCACTTTGTGTACCTTAAAAAGGTAAAGTACAAAAACTTACAGACAGATTTGTCTCTCCTTCTTGAGACTTGCGCTTAACTCTCTGAGGTGGTGGTGGTGGCATTATGGACTCATCCAAAGCTGACCTGCTGCCCTCCATCATTGAATCTTGCAGACGGCTTGGTTCTTCAACAATAGTTTGATCTAGATATTAAAAATACCAACATGTTTTATAAAATGTTCACAGATGTTAAAGTGCAGAGACAATTATGAAACCAGTCCCCAACATAAATGAAACGTGTAAAAATGCCAAATTTTAACTATTTCATGCTGCAGACTAATTTTCTACTTTAACTGTAACATTTGTACTTTACTAGCTAATTTCAAATTACCTTCTGTTCTGTGGCATAGTGATTAAGGCTTTGGACTTCAAACCCTGGGGTTGTGGGTCCAAATCTTGCTGCTGGCACTGTGTGACCAACAGCAAGTCACTTGACTTGCCTGTGCTCCTCCAATTGGGAGCCCAAAAAAAGAAATGTAACCAACTGTATCAAATGTAAGTTGCCTTGGATAAAGGAGTCAGCCAAAATAGTAAATCTAACTTTCTAGAATATGAGTAATTGTTCAAAATACAACAACTGAGCTTGGAATGGGTATAATTTATATCATGTCAATAGTTAAAACATTACCATATTTAAAGTACTAAACTCGAAAACTGTAACCAAATTGAAGTATTAACACACATAATACAACTTTAAATGGTATTCTGTTACATAATAAAATTCCAGGAGCTAATAATGCAGGCAGTATTAGCAAAAATATCATGCAAGAGTGAGAGGTTCTACTATTGTGTTTTAAATGTCAGTCAATTACAAGTCAAGTTGGGAAGTATGCACTGGTACAGCGTGTTGCCGCACCCACTACATGACGAAACCAATTCAGGATACCGGTTTGCAACCCCCCCAGGCAGACACGCAGTCCAGTCCCACCCTCCAGAAATGACCCTCTATCTGCCACACCCAGGTGTTACGTGGGCAACCCCTTGGCCTGGTCCAGCCGCTCAGATCCCCAACAATGAGGATCTTACGAGCTGGATCACCCTTGGGGAAACACACCACATGGCCATAGTGCCGTAACCAACGCTCCCTCACAATGCAGGTCATGTGCCTCATTCAGGACTCCATGAGCAACCGCTAATTCGACACAAAGTCAAACCAACGGCACCCCAAGGATTTTCCAGAGAGGCACAGTACCAAAGGAGTCCAGTCTTTGTCTCAGGTCACTGGATAGCGTCCATTTCTCACAACCATATAGAAAGACAGGAAGCACCAGGACTCTAAAGACTTGGACCTTCGTCCTTTTGCAGAGATATCAGGAGCACCACACACCCCTTTCCAGCAACCTCATCACCTTCCATGCTCTCCCAATCCATCTACTGACTTCATAGGAAGAGTCACCAGAGGCATGAATGTCACTGCCAAGGTAAGTAAACCTCTCGACAAATTCGACACTCTCTCCACAAACAGACACACTGCTGATGGCCGTGCCCAAGAGGTCATTAAAGGCCTGGATCTTGGTTTTTATCAGGACATTCGCAAGCCCAGACACACTCCTCACTCAGTCTCTCGAGCGCCCCGATCAGAGCCTCCATTGATGCTGCGAAGATCACAGCATCATCAACAAAGTCAAGATCTGTGAGTCTTTCTTCACCAACAGATGCCCCACAGCCGCTGGACCCCACGACTTTGCCAAACACCCAATCCATACAAGCACTGAACAGAGCAGAAGACAACGCTGACGAACCCCAGAATCAACTGGGAAAAACGCAGAGGTCCTGCCTCCACTCTGCACAGCACTCACAGTACCAGTGTACAGGTCAGCCACAATCTCCAGCAACCTCGAGGGGATCCCGCAAACCCTCAGGATGTCCTACAGGGCAGCTCGATCAACTTAATTGAACACTTTGCGAAAATCGACAAAGGCTGCAAAGAAACTCTGCCGATATTCACATTTGCACTCCATGAGAACCCTCAGTGCCAGGATGCTGTCGATGGTAGACCTTTCCGGCATAAAACCAGACTGCTACGGTCACTGGTAGGTGAGCAAGTGATTACGGATCATGTTGAGGACGATCCTAGCAAGAACCTTACCCAGCACCGAGAGCAGTGTTATCCCCCTTATAGCTGCTGCAATCCAGGCGATCACCCTTCCCTTTCCAGATAGGGATGACAAGTCCCGTTTTCCAGTCAGTTGGGATGATGCCAGTCTCCCAAATGGAAGCAAAGATTGCTTGCAATGCCAGGACGACAGCCTTACCACCAGCCTGGAGAAGTTCACCCCGTATACCACAGATCCCTGCAGCCTCCCTCCACCCCACCTCAGCTGGTTCACCACCTGTGCAATCGCAGTGACTACAGGCAATGTTAAAGTTTGCATATGATTCACAGTACAAAAAAAAAAAGAAAATTATAGAAGCATTGAATTTTATATCCTATCAACGGACTGCAGTTCTCGTCAATCATGAAGTTAACAGATCCCTCTCATTACTTTGTACAAGTTTATTTCAGATGCAGAGGCATTTTTTTGCAGCCTTACAAATTTTTATGATGCCCGCATGCTTATTATTCCCTTCGCCTCTCAGAAGAGCATCCACTAGTTATAGTCCTCTGTGGTGTTAAGTCAGATGAAACCTCCTAGTTTACTTTTCAGTCAGTGTAACATAATTGTCCTTATTACAATGCTACTTGATCACAAAATACTACTTAACTGGAAGAATCTAGCAGTGAAAGTGAAGTCGGAGTGCTGGCTCTGAGGTTAGGGAACTGCACTGGCAATCGGAAGGTTGTCGGTTCGAATCCTGTAAATGCCAATAGGGACTCTGCTCTGTTGAGCCCTTGAGCAAGGCCCTTAACCTGCAATTGCTGAGCACTTTGAGTAGTGAGAAAAGCACTATATAAACGCAAAGAATTATTATTATTATCATTATCATGGCAACCTTTATTGGGCACAGATCTTGAAAATATTAGCCCAATCTTCCTTTTTTTTTTCCTTTTTCTTATTAGCTCTGATGTTAAAATGAAGCCTGAGATGTCATATCTTGCACAATTACATTTGTTCATATTGTTTATTAATTATAATAAAAGATACCCCATCCTAATTACCAAGATAAATTACATAATATACAGCAGGATATAAACTTTTAGACAGCACCCTACAAAGTAAATACTTACCAATAATGTCCCTTTGTTGCTGCTGCTGCTCTTCACGTGGAACTTCTGGATTCTCAAACTCCTTGAAGAATTCATCTAAACTGTCTGCTTCACCACCCTTTCTCCGCTTCCTAAGGTCATCTGGAACCAGTGGGGTGAGGCAACGTGTGAACATCTGAAAATGTAAAAAGTGTATTTAATGAGCAGAATATGAACATAACACACACATTTTTTTCCAAATGCTAAACGTAAAGGTCTTATTTTTATTCGCAAAAGTAATAATACTTTATAGGAAGTGCTCTGCCATTATTTGTGCACTTTCATAAACTTGCACCCTATGACTGGTCTTAATTTTCAACTTGCAAAAAATAGTTATTTATAAATGTTATGGAGTAGGGATGGATTGAAATTATCAATAAACTGATTCTCAGTGGCATCCAATTTGAGTTCAAACTCTAAAGAAAAACTGCCTTATGGACCTGCTCTTGATGCAAACAGTTTTTATCTTTCACAGGGCACTGGTTTTACCTACCATATCCCAAATCCCTGTAAAATACTACGGACACATCAACCCCAAACCTGTCAGCTTGATCACATACAAGCCCAAGAAGACAGACAGATGGATATAAACTACAACCAACTAATCCGTTATCTTTTCTAACTTTTGTCCAGCAAACCTCCAGCCTCCAAGTGTAAAAGCCTGGACTTGTCTGGCCTTTGGTCACTTAAGTCACTTTTTCATGCCTATATACCGTTTTGAAGACAATTATTTACATCGTCGTTGACAATGAAACCCCTCTATTTAGTCACTCACATCTACTTTGATTCACTGTGTCCTTATTTTTCCTGAATAATGAGAACGTCTTGGGTGGTTACTCGTGCATTATTAATGTGGTACAATACTTGTAACACCTTCCTTAACACAGACTGCAACATATAATTTATGTTTTGTAGGAAACTTACCACCACCAACAGTAATAAATGCTAAATCAGCATTTTATCCCATAGAATAATGTATAAAGTAAATGCATGTTTAAAAAATAAGTGTTGCTAAGGTGCACTGAAAAAGCCTTCTTGATAGAGGACATCACCTTCAACAGTCTGCCGTTCCAAAGAGGCTGTGCTGGCAATGAAAAAAGTTTTTCAACCCCACCAGTTTCTTTCCACATCATTAGCTTTTTAGTAGGAGGAGCCAGATCCAAGGTGGTGACAATGTCCGAGTAATCACTTAGCTGTGCACGGATTGTTTTGCTGTCCAGTTCTTTCACACTGTCCACAATCAGCTTCCTTTTCCTCTTAGCTTTGGTTTCCTTAACTGTAAATTAAAAAGCAAAATGATTTAATCTTTACACATGTAGGTACAATTAGAAAAGAAAAGACACACTTAAGTTACATGACTGAATATACAAGAACAATCTAGGAAACAATCATTTAAGGAACTGACCAGTAATATCGATAGGCTCCAAAGCAAAAGCTTCCTCCTCATTGGGTACCAAGGTTGTCTGGTCAGTCATTATGGGAAGAGGTTCAACAGGATCTGCAGAATCAGGGCTATCTGGACCACCAGCTGCACAAACATTGAAAGAAATAAACATTTGTATTAAAATATAAAATGATACAAGAAATACTGTATCTATCTCATTAGTTGAATTAATGATGAGAAGTCCAAAACTAAACGAGGACAGGGCTTGCACTGGCAAGTACTAATATTTAGAAAATTCAAACAACTAAAAATTCCAAATGTTTTTAATTTAGCCAAAAGAAATCAAGCATGTTACATTTAAACAATGTAAAAAAAAATAGCTTTAAACAGAACAATGAAGAGATTCAAGCTACTCTGCCATTCCTGTTACTGAAGGTTTACATTATTTATACATATCCATGTAACACGGAGTATTTAAGTGATGCAACATGGGATTTGATATCCTTTACAAAATTAAATTTTCACACGTGCCAACAGTATCCCAGAGACATTCATCCACCTTAGTTTAAAACTTCTAATTCCAGCTTTACAAGAAAATTGCTAAAGATACTTTTTATTCATTAAGCATAAATAGAATAAAACTTGATATTTATTATAAAATGTTTGATAGAATGGAACACTAAAATACAAATACAATACTACAAAGACTATACTTCCTTAGAAGCCTGGCATCTTTCAACATCTGCAATAAGATTCTGCAGATGTTCCATCAGACAGTTGTGGCGAGCGCCCTCTTACGTGGTGGTGTGCTCGGGAGGCAGCATAAAGAAGAGAAATGCCACACACCTAGACAAACTGGTGAGGAAGGCAGGCTCTATTGTAGGCACGGAGCTGGACAGTTTGACATCCGTGGCAGAGCGACGGGCGCAGAGCAGGTTCCTGTCAATCATGGAGAATCCACTGCATCCAGTAAACAGTTTCATCTCCAGACAGAGGAGCAGCTTCAACGACAGACTGCTGTCACCGTCCTGCTCCACTGACAGACTGAGGAGATCGTTCCATACTATGCAACTCTTCAATTCCACCGAGAGAGGGGGGGGTTGTCGGGGGTTGTTTTGGGTAAACGTTAACATTATACAAAGTTATTGTCTGTTACACCTGCATTTTTATCACTCTTTAATTTAATATTGTTTTTTATCAGTATGCTGCTGCAGGAGTATGTGAATTTCCCCTTGGGATTAATAAAGTATCTATCTAAATGTACAGACCTAAAAGATATACAGTAATCCCTCGCTATATCGCGCTTCGACTTTCGCGGCTTCACTCTATCGCGGATTTTATATGAAAGCATAACTAAATATATAACGCGGATTTTTCGCTGCTTCGCGGGTTCTGCTGACAATGTGTCTTTTTACTTCCTGTATATGCTTCCTCAGTTGGTTTGCCCAGTTGATTTCATACAAGGGACGCTATTGGCGGATGGCTGAGAAGCTAACCAATCAGAGCACGCAGTTGAGCTCCTGCGTGCTGAATGCAGTGTTAACCAGGAAGTCTCGTCTCACTCATTCAGCATCAGCGTGTTTCGCTGTGTAAAGAGTTGTGCTCTTTAGTGTTTATCTTTGTGCATAGTCAAGCCCTTCATTATGGCTCCAAAACAATCTGCTACTGCTTCAGGGGCCGTGCCCAAGCGCAAGAAGAAGATGTTAACGATTGCCAAAAAGGTAAACGTTTTGGATTTGTTGAAGGCTACGATTCTTTTTATTTAAAAAGTAGGAAAGGAATATAAGATCTACGGCTGCAGTGTCCTTTTAACCAGGGTGCAAAACGAGTTGTAAGTGGATGTAATAAGGCAGTAGGCTGGATGGAATCTGCTTTAGGGATTTGGATTGAAGACTGCCAGAAGAAGAACAACGGCAGTGCTACACAATCGCCTGAAGTGGCTCCTTTACAAGGGCTGTAACGCTCTCCTTTGTTGTGCAGTAAAATTAAACTCATTGTTATCAGACAAGTCATCGTGTCATTGTTGGTGAGTAACCATAATTAATTTTCTTCTTACAGTGCTTAGTACATGTACGCATGTTTAGTGTCACTGTACACACATTTACTGTATACTATTTTTCTTGCATTGTACGTATTTATTGCTGGTGGCCTGTCTATCGTAATGGCTGTAACATATGTGATATCGGAGACACTCAATATCTTTAAAATAATATTTAGGTTTTACTGTATATAAACAGTGTGTTTATATACAGAATTTCAATGAATCTTACCTAATATCTAAGAGAATACAAAGGGATTATGCTGTATAACTCTGCGGGGAATATTTATAAACAGTGCGGGAGAGTTTATAAGGGCTTAAAATATATAAAAATAACCATACAAACATATGGTTTCTACTTCGCGGATTTTCACCTATCGCGGGGGGGGGTCTGGAACGCAACCCCCGCGATCGAGGAGGGATTACTGTAGTTTAAAAGTATTTGTAAGAAAGTTTATCAAAATACTTGGGGGAATATGAAAAAGTGACTGGAATTTCTTTTTGAAGCTTCCCTTTCCATGCTAAAGTCCTTTCAACACATAAAAAGCTGTCTTGTTGCAACAGCTTTACCAATTTGGTATTTAACCTAAACAAGAAAGCCAGACTCCCCTCCATCATGATAGCAGTTCTTCAGTCTGACTGCAGTTATTAGCCTCTCCTTTATATGAAGTGAAACTTCCATTGGGTAAGTGTGGGAAGAAGAAAGTGGAATTATCTGTAACATTCTTAAGCATCCTTAGCCATGACTAGAGTGTTTAGCATCACACAAGGCACATCTGGCATGGCATTGTAATGTTAAGATGCAGAATTTGCAACTAATTTAAGATGTATTAAACAGCTATGTAAAATAATGTGAAAAATTTATAATGGCAAGTATTTATGAAAATAATATTGAGCGCTTCTAAAGGTTTATTTGCCATGGACTCTCTTAAAGATGTATGCAACACATGCTGGGAAGTAAATGTAATAATGTTGTGCTACGTTGCACTGTACAGTGTAAGGCTACTTTGGGGTCAATTATTTTAAAGAACATACAAATGGGTTTAAAGATGAGAACTTCTGGCAAAGACATCACTTGTGACTGTTGCTGCCACTTATCAGGCATTGTTTGGTGAAATGGAACAGCCTACTGCTCCTTCTAAAAAGAAAACGATACCTAATGCTCATAAACTGTCGGTGAAATATTTCACCTATGAAACACCATTATGTTTCTCATGCAGAACCGTTACCAGTTACTGGTGTACCATTCGCCCTTTATTACGCAAATAGGAAAAAAGCTTTAACTCACCTCTTGTATTTTGTCTCTCATCTTTCATCAAATTTTCACTTCTACATTTTAAAGTAGAATTTTGTCCCCTTATTTTTACTGCCCTTTTTCATTAGGCACTACAAATGTACAACACAGGCCATACATATTAGGTTTATTGTGACGTACATGTCATGTGGAGGCCATATTATAAATCTGAATGTTCTCATGGCCTAAAGACATTTCTTTTGGCTAATAAAATGAGGATAAGGGCAGCATTTAAAATTATAGCCTTTTCAAAATGCTGGTCAATGTATTTTCCAGCATTCATATCTTATTTATTTAAATGCACTCATACAAATTAGAAAGCCAATAATTAAAACATAAGGAATTTGAATTTGACATAACTATCTAAATAGCTAATTTGCAGAATATACTCTCACACCTTGTCAGTGTTCACACTAACATTACTTGTTAGTGGAACAGTTAATTCCATTTCATAACACTCATGATATTATGATATTTACTGTTAGACCATTTATCTTTGTTCTTTTTTTGTGCAACTCTTTAAAAACAAATCAAATAAAGTGCCTGTCATAATATGCAGTTACAAGATTCAAGAGACAAGCATTCTCTTTTTAAATGAGACAATAAGATGGTAAATTTGAAAACTTAACTTACGAGACATATCATCATAGTCGTCCTCATCATGAGCTTGATCTTGAGGCATCATAACTCCACTCTCAGTCATAGCTGGAGGGTCATCAAAAATACCTCCATCTTCATTGCTTATTAGTTTGTCAACTGTTAAAATATCAGCAGGTCATGTTGAATACCAAAAACACTTTTTTTTAAATCTGAAAATAATTCCACAATATGATGTATGGAAGAATTTACTTCTATTACAACCATAAGACTGTATTACTGTAGAAGGGTCAGCTGCACAAAGTGTAGTAACATTTGCCAATACTTATTTAGTCAAGTCTAGGCAGTCAAAATGATGTAAAATACGGTAATTATGACAATTGGGAATTCACAGAATTCTTATTATACATTGAAGATGTCCATATAAAGGTGAAACTAAGATCAGATATGCCTACCAAGAATGCCACCATCATTGGTGTCCATAGGATTATCCCCAAAGCTGTCATCTTTGTATTGGTCATCATATTCAAGGTGATTGGTCTTCTCGTTAAGATGACTTGTGTTTGGCTCAGTCTCCAGCAAAAGGTTATTAGAAGTGGAGCCATGTATAATGTCAACTTCAAATGCGTTTTCATCACGCATTATTTCCCGATCGTCCATTCCAAAGTCTACTGTAAGTGGAAAAAATGAGTATAAAGTACTTATTAGATGTTTACTCATAGAAGGTACACCTACTATTTAAAATACAGACAAAAGTAGTTGGACAGTTGCACTTTAATTAACCTATAATCACTGCTAACTTGTCAATTTAAGAGCAACCCCCCTTAAGGGCAGCATGGGAATAAATCTGTGAGACAAACTGTGATATGGAATCAAATTAATTAGTTTGTTCCTGTTAATATATTTAACTCATAAAGCATAAACAATTCTGTTCAGCGAGTACCTGGGTAGCAATATTAATTCATGTGAACATCACCGGCCATTTTCATCTACAGTATAAAGCAAAACAGTGAGACAAATCACAATATTCACTTTCACTTTTTGCTTGTCATAAGGACTGAGTGAGTACACACCTCATGGAATTGTGGAGTTGTCACGCAGTAGAGCTTAAATTAATGCTCACAACCAGCACACTATTAGTCACCTTTTTATATTAAAGTTAAGATTTCTTTTTAATAATTGGAGAAAAAAAAAAACCCTAAAGCTGCAATTAGTAAGTAAATATGTTCATTGATATTCTAACCACTTACTGAGTACTGCAGCATTAAATTTTAATGTTTCTCCCATTTAATTAACACCTATAAATGAAAAAAAGCGATCTTTATGATAATATAATGGGGAAATGTGGTAACTAAGTAGGATCTGACATTGGCATTTCTTCCATCGGTTCAGTCAATATGAAGTAATCTAATCAATGAGAAAAAAATCCATACTATTTGTTAAGGAAAAAATAACTGCAAAATCTATAAAATAATTCCTGGTGGAAGATGATTAAAACCAGGTACTTGAAATTATGAAGCATAGCAAAATGTCTACTGTTGCATTCCTGCAGTCATCACTGCAACAGAAAGGATCTTTTAACCAAGTACCCAATCTTCTTTTTACACACCATGTTGGCAAAGCTGAAGAAAGATTTAATACACGTAATTCTTTTTATACAAAGGCAGGCAGGCACAAGTTATTTATTCCCCGTTCCCATTAATGAGGTGATTATTACATTATCACATTTACTGTCTGTTACCCAAAGTGCCAATTCATGCTTCTGCCAAACACGTCTTTTTTTTATTTTAAAATAACAGTTGTTTGTCGCTTGAGTTTTTTTTGTTTTTGTAATTTAACGTGTTTTATCTGAGAGAAAAACTCTAGTGAAATGTGGAAACAGGCAGTTAAATTCCAAAATGTGCCTAAATACTTAGATGACCACTAAAGCCTACCAAAAAGTGATGCATTTATTTTCAAAAGCTACAAACAATGTAGCTCAAAGTCTAATAAATGTTAAGCTTTTGATGCATTTTACAGTACACTGGAGGAACAACAGTGTTGCTTGTGTGTGTTTTGTGTGATCCTAGAATAGTTCCAGATAACTTGATAGTGAAGATCATTTACTAGGTCAGTACAGCAGCATTCTGCTCCAAAATTACAATTCTTCAGTTTTCAGTTTAGCACTCAAATGATCAGTGTATTCAAGTAGCATGGTGTAACATCAAGTGTTATATTAAACCATTTGTACCAAAATGTTTACTTTCGTAAACCCTTTTTCTTAGCAGACAATATGAAAAGCATCATAATCAGAGATTTTATACTATGACAGGTAAACTTATTAGAATTTAGAATGAAAATTAAGAAGGCTTGCAGTCAGTGTGTCTTGCATCATTCACAGACACAGCCCAATTTGCTTAAATGTTGGAACAATGAAAAGGAATGAGTGAAAGGACTTCTATTCTTTGGAGTTGATACATACAGTATTCAAAGCTCTTAAGTTCAAAAAAGTGTAATGTGAAATTAACAAAACAACACTTGTCACTTACCAAAGTCAGTATCTTGCAACAGATTGAGGGTTGTTACCTCCTCTCTCATAGTAATTTCTTCCACCCTACTCTGGTTCAGTGAGAACTGCTGGGCAACATCAATATCACTTTTTAAAAAAAAAGAAAAAAAAATGGTGTAAATTATGTAACACATTTATTAAAATTAAAATCTACATCTACAGACAGAGATACAGCAAACCACTTTTAGATGTCATTTAAATTGGTACAGTTAGCCAACTTGCTCGATACTGTCTACTGTGCCTACAAGGTTAAGTTAGGACCAACTTCAAAATTGGACATTAATTCTTATTTTACCTGAAAAATTATAACAGGTGGCTTACTATAGCCGTGTCTATGCAGTGCTTATTTTACAATATTTAAAAACAAACTAACTGCAGTGGTAGCTTTTATTTTTAATTATTTGGCTTCAATTCGACTCACTTTTATGTACTTAATTGGTTTTTTATTTTAACAAGCAGCTGAAATTAGATTCCAATAACATGGTAAGCAATAGCTAATGTGATACCATTTTCAATACAACACCTTATAAAATACCGAGGGAAAACATATCAAGATCTTTAATCAAAAATACTGTATATGCTGGCAAGTAAATTTTTTCTTCCTTCCCACTGAGCGTAGGAGGCCCACACACATCATAAAACATTTAATCAACTCTTCATTTCACCAATCATAACTACATTCTGAAAAGCAAGAAGTACACTTTAAATATACAGAATATAATTTTGAGTAGGTGAGTAAGAAACATGTATACAACTTTGTGACTAGTTCCATTGCCAATCATGAAGTATTTAGTTCAAGGTACCTTTAATAATACTTTGACAGGCAGAAATGCAAATTACAAATTTGTAATTATATTGTGACCATTCAAAATTAAGAGTAATTTGGGCTAGTTGTAATTACAATTAGATTTGACTACAAAATACTGCATTTTACATAGCAAAATTATAGTTAAGATGTATTTTCAGACCTGAAAATATCTGTCAATCTAATCTAAACTCAGTCAGGTTTCATTAGCCAAAAATAAAATCAGATATCTGAAAATTCAAAATATCCAAATAACAGATGTTTCTAACTTGCAGTATGACAAGCCAAAATGAAACTGCAGATAACTAAAATAGTAATTTGGAATAAACACAATACATTTGATTCAATTTTAAGTATGGTGACGTGGTTTTATAAATGGGCACAGACTTGAGGATTGCTTTGTTAATTCAAAACTCTACAGTAATTTGTTATGATAAGTACAAAATATTTTTTGTTCACCTCTACTTGTCTGGTATGTACATCAAGCAGTATAAATTTAATAGGAGGACTAGTACATTTTTTAATGCTACTATTTCTTTATAGAGTCAAAATGTTTTAGCGAAATCTTAGGCTTGCAAGAAGGAACTAAGTGTCAATAACACAAAGGATGCACGAAAAAACAACAGACACCAGCTCAAATTTAAGCACAACAAAAAAAGGTGAAAAGTATGTTATAATGGGCAAACCAATTAAAATATAATTTGCATTTTGTTTCCAAGGTGAAAATTTACATTATGACATTTAAATGTAATTTTTTTCAGCACATGGTTAGAAGTGTCACACAAGTAACCTGGATTAATTCTTAAAAGTAAACAGGCCTTACTCTAGATCAGGCAATGGTTGATCAAAATCATGAAACTCTTCAGGAAGAGTAATTGCATTGTATGCAGCTTCTCTGTTCTCCTCTGGCAAGTCTACCACACCTGAAAAGAAAAAAAAAACCAAATAAACAATGTTCCAATTGTTCTTTGAAGGTAGCATACACAGATAAACAAATAACATCAGTATTTAATACTACTTAGGATAAAACAGCATAATGGAATATTAACTTGAGAACTCACAGACAATGCACCACTTTAAAGTCGGGGGCTGAAAAGCATTTGTTACAAAATCAAGAGGTAATGTTAATCATTAATATTAAACACTGAACCCAAATTCCAATTTAAAAAAGGTACATTTACAAAGACCTAAATATAGAAATACCCCAATTCAGTTAGGTCTCAAAAGTACATACTTTTGTACAATAGAAGTATTTAACTGAATACAGAATTGACAAAATTTATATTGTGAATTTCTAGGAACCTACACATGCCACATAAACTAAAGCCAACACATTTCAAGGTCCTGTATTTACAAATTAAACACTAGAGAGTAACCGTTATATACACATTACCTGGACGAAAAGCCATTTTTATCTTTATAAATGCCTCATTACAGTCAGCTAAGAGGTATTTAGCTTTTCTGTGATAAATCCGTACAACTCCCAAGAGAAGGTGGCCTGAAGTCCTCAATGCCATTTTTACCTAAAAGATAAAAAAAGATTTTACATTACTCATTCCATACTTTTATAATAAATTCTCATATACAACATTAAAATAGAAGAAAAAAAACTCAAGGTACAGCTTTACCTTTGGAGAAATGATGCTTTCCACACTGCTCTCCAGATTGCATTCAAACACATGGGCTTTAGTGAGTTTCTTATCCCAATGGGCCGCTAGCCAAATTTTGGCTAACGGCCCTCTCTTGCTAAGCACGAAGTGGGCATAAAACATTGTCCCAGCTCCTTATCACAGCAAGAGAGGAACCTTCAAAAAGAAAAAGTAAATGTGTTAAAGGTCACAAGGATGGCAAATGCTTTTTTGCATATAACTAAAAGTAAACATGCAGATATTCATACATTCTGGAAGCCATCATCACATGCTGTATTCCAAAATCATAATTATCTATTAAAGTCTACTCAATCTTTTAATTTTCCTTTCTGTAGAGAACTAACCTCTTGATACCAAACCTAATGTTAGAATGCAAAGAAGAAAAATCAAGACAGCCATATGAAAGAAAAAAAGGCTTAACATACTGACTTAATTAGTCCTATACAGGCACCTATTATAGCTTTCAAGAAAAGGAAGTGTCACATAAATTTATTATTTTAATATCTGTTATCCAGTGGGAGCGTATGTTTATTGTGAATGGATTTTTATACTGTATTTCTAACTGGGTTCAGGTGACTGAACTGATATTTAAGGAGTTCAGAGAGTGTGCCAATGTAGGGCCTTCCCAGGACGGGGCCTGCAGTCAGTCTCTTGGTGGAGATGCCAGATGAGCTTATCTGGCTGGCACTCAGGGTAAGACACAGGAAGCTGTCCCTACCTATGAGTAGAGGCTCAAGTACCGAGTACCTGCCAGTAACCAAAAATGGAAGCACAATGGCTGGTTGTGACAGAAATTTGTCATTTTATCATTGAATTTTCCTCTATCGCAAACCCATACTGAAGTAAAAATATGCAAAAGGGCACCTGCACACTAGGTTTCCAAAGTAACAAGCTTTTTGTTTTCATATTTTTCAATGATTTAATCTAACAGACCAATGAATGCTAAAACTATGGAAGACAATGAAATGTACTTATTACATTAGTATTTGTTGAAGGATTTGCAATATATATTTTAATATATTATTGTTTCCTGCTTCTTTAAATGTAATGTGTGGGCGTTAAATAATGATTGTTAGGTAGTCTGTTTACATAACTAATTTGTTTCCAGATGGAATAAGTTTAAATTATTATACAAAATAAACTTTACAATAAAATGTGGAACTGCACACATCATCTATATAACCTGGTGTAATTAAAATCATTGTTAGCTTTAAAAAAAAAAAAAAAAAAAAAAAAAGAAAGCGCAACTACACTGATTAAAAAAATATATACATTTTAATACATAGGTATGTATGTATAACACTAACTATGCCCCACACATCCTACATATCTCAGTCCAAAGAGACACAACATAAGTAGTTGAACCCCATATTCAGAGGACAATACAGTGGTACCTCGGTTCACGAACCACTCGGTACACATACAAATCGGTTTATGACCAAAAAGTTCGCCAAACTTTTGCCTCGGTTCACGACCACACACTCGGTATACGAACAAGCCAATTTCCCTTTCGGTTTGTACATGTTCAGCCTGTCCCTGTGCATTTCCTGTGCAGCGAGCGAGCAAGAGAGAGCGCGACACACACACACAGGCGTGCGAGAGAGACATGAGACAGAGGCGCACACACACAGGCCCGCGAGACAGAGGCACGCGCACACACACACACAGGCCCGCAAGACAGAGGCGCGCACACACACACAGGCGTGCGAGACAGAGGCGCACACACACACACACAGGCGTGCGAGACAGAGGCGCACACACACACAGCCGCTCCAGGCTCCCGAAAGAGACACACACGAAAGAGAGAGCGAGCGAGAGAGGGAGGGAGGACTGGACGCATAAGGTAGACTTATGTAGGCTTGTTTTTGTTTTCAGTTCTGTTTACAGCGATCGGTTCATAGCGTGCATTGTGGCAATGTTACTTTTCTAGGTGCTTTATTAAATTACGGATTTTTCAAATGTTCATTTTTTTTCCTGTGCTTAAATAAGTGTTTTTAGCGAGCGGTTCCTAGCACTATAGCGCGAACTATTGCAGTGTTAGTCTTCTCTGTTCAAGGTTTTCTCACTGTTATTCAATGTTTTTACATTTAGTTTACTATTACGCTGTGCATTTTATGGTATAATTAACTATATTTGTGCTTAAAAACTAAAAAAATATATATATTTACATACAGATCGTACGGTCTGGAATGGATTAATTGTATTTACATACAATCCTATGGTGAAAATTGCTTCGGTTTACGACCAGAGTTTTGGAACGAATTATGGTTGTGAACCGAGGTTCCACTGTATCTGGATACACCATCTTTTTGATTTTAAAGTTTAAGAAAAAATAAAGGTGCGGCCTATGGAAAAAACAAAATGCTTCGCTTTATGGTTTCAAAAATATTTACGGCAACAAAATCTAAGGGGGCTGCTATAGTGATCTAAAGGATGGTACTGCTTCAGATGGTACAAAAGATCAGTGGCATTACCAGTCTTTGTGGGAACATGCTTGAAGCACAATTTGCAGCGCATACTACTCTTCTTGTCAGACTTTAAATAGCCAAACTATCTCTAGACTACTAAATTCCTCAGACCCTTCTATTCAACAATGTCCCTGTCTTTTGAGCTTGGGCTGTGCCTGCTTGTGTGCCTTCTTTGGTAATGCTGATTTTTTTTCAAGTTTTCATTAACATTTTCTGTCAATATTTTCTCTTTTATTTCTCTCCCACTCCTCACATACTGGCATGCACGACTGCTGCAACAAAAACATTGGCACGTGTGCTGCTGCCAGCTGTTACACTCCGTGTTGTGTATATCAACCTAACCTGATGTGGCTGTAACTCTATTCCGGCAACATGATTTGATCAGCATTGCACTATTCTCAAAATCATTGGCTTTTCTTGCTGTCTGTGAAAATATGGATGGTATGAGCTCTATAGATTTTGTATTGACCATGTCTTATGTTTCTACTGAGGAAAAGTTATTTCACAATAATTATCTTTTATCGTTTTATCGCCCAGCCCAATCATATGTATATTATGTGGTGGAAATCTAGGAAAAATACATGTAAAGGAAAAATATAGGGAGAAATTTCAAGTCATCAGTGCCTGCAAAGTTTCAAGTAATGATGCACTGTAATCACTGGATGCGGTGGTAGATGGTGAGTAAAGGTCCAATCACAACAACAAACTTCAGTAAGGATTACAGCAGAGAAGTGTAAGTCAGTCAGTCGTTGTCCAACCCGCTATATCCTAACACTGGGTCACGGTGGTCTGCTGGAGCCAATCCCAGCCAGCGCAGGGCGCAAGGCAGAAATAAATCCCAGGCAGGGCGCCAGCCCACCGCAGAAAGAAGTGTCCATTGCTGTATTTTCTATTGTTCTTGTGACAACCGACAGGGTAATTTCCACTGGTGATATAAACATCAACAGACTAAGAAGCAGTCCTTACCCGAACATTATAAAAAATAAAAATAGGTAATTAATGTTATTAGTAGCTAAGCACCAGTTTACCTATGTTTGTTTGTGTGTTTACAACATATATCTATCCACGTTGACATTAAATAAAACCTGACTGGTTATCAGTATTTTTAATGTAGCAATGGATTATTTCTCCCAAGTTATTTTTGTCAAACAGATAAATGTGCACCTATTTTATTTGCATCGGTAATATTAGATTTCTATTTATTATACCGTATATGCTCCAACAAACGCCGAGTCTCTTATTGTTGCCGGTCTCTAATAAGCGACGGGCTTCAGAGGGGACGCGGTCAAATAGTAGCCGGTCTCTAACAGTAGCTGGGTCTTTGATATTTGCCAACTAGCGTACATTGTAAGCGTCTGTATCTTTGCATGTGTAATACATGTGCATGTCAGCACATTGCATATGTAAGAAATACGGATGTACCGGTTTCTAAAACTGCTTCATTTTTGTGCCGGGTTGACCAAAATACAGACAAACCTGGAAGAAGAGGAAGACGATAGTGAACTGGACAACAACAAAGCCATCACTGCGGATTCGGACGAGGAATAGCAGCGAAAGGTACAGAAAGACATTGCCATTTATCTTTAACAGTCTTATGCAGCATGTGAAATTCAAATAAAGTAGCTGTTTGTAATATTAGCCAATATTTTTGTGTACCTACATGTACCGACACGTGCAAAAAAAATATTGCGTTGTAAAGGTTTTTGTTAATAATGGCCGGTCTCTATTAAGTGCCGGGAGCCAAGGCTAGTTTTGCAAATAAACGCCGGGGGCCACTATTGGAGCATATACGGTATTTTGAAATTATAACTAAAGTCTATTTTTTTCCAATTATCTCACTATCAATCTGTTAACCCTTATTCACACTTAAAAGCTAAAATTAGTTTCCTAAGAGACAGTCACTGGCTAAATAGCTGAAAACTACACGAGTATTGACTGGCTACTTTTGTGAGGGGAAAAAGATCGATTTATCCATTCTACTTTGCCTTCCTATTTCCTCCAATCCTCTTGGCCAATCAAAATGCAAGAAATCTGCAGCAGGATAAGAGCTGTGGCTTTCACAAGATGAGATACGATTTCTAGAGACAGCTTTTGGAGGCAAATTTAATTATACTTAAACTCTGGTGTATGGCCTAGTATATCTTTTCCACTTTAAATAATTCTTATAGTTACCTCATCATTCCCTGAGCATTTAACCTAACAAACAGGGCATAATAGAATTAATGGGCCAAGGCTAGAATTTCAGTGCAGGACTGTGAGAACTGCACCAATTGTTTAAAAATCCTGTATGGTTTAACTTGAAAGCAGGGAAATCCCACTGCTCTTTCAAGGCAAAAAAAAAACTTAGTTGTTTGTTATTTTTATTCCACTATGGAATTAGTTCAGATATATAAATATACGATTTGTGCATGCCTTGAGATTACAATGATGCGGCCAATCAGCTGTCACCTGCAACTGTTTTTGCTTGTAGTATCACACATTTGGATGAGGGAATTAAAAATAAGAATGAACTTGTATTCATTCTTTAAATGTAATGATATGGCTACTGTTGTCTGTCCAACAATCCATCCGTTGTCTAACCAGCATATTCAGCCAAGGTTAACAGGAAGCAGCTGCATTGAATACAGGGAAATAAAACTCTAGGCAAGTTTCAATTTGTGTGGCTATCTTAGTACATGTTGTTAGTCTAAAGCTTAATTCTAAAATAAAATGTATTTAATTTCACAACCTTCATATTGGCCAAACATTTGTGTGGCTCAGCTAATATTTCAAGCATGAGGTGAAACTAATACTACAATACGTAATACACAAACAATAGCACACAAAGACACAAAATTAGTGGGGCTGCTCAAATTGCACACTTCATTGCTGAAAACAGATCATGAAACACAAAATAAGTTGGGGTTTTGAAGACAAAATAATCTTCATTAATTACTAAAATGCAGTGAAAGCACATAATTATGTAAACTGCATCTAAATTGCACTACAAGTTTAAACACTTCATGTTATACAAAAACGGCACAAGTAAAAAATGAATAGTATAAATGTAAAGTAGTAGTATAGTGCAAAATAGTGTAAATGTATAAAGGTTGAGTATGAACATACATGTAATACCTAGAATGTTTAAACTATGCTTGAATATATCTTTTTATTGCAAACATTTGAACACTTAATGTTTGGCTAATTTAACATCCTTAGTGCACACAGTCAAATAAATCAAACAGTCCACCTTGATCATGTCAATTTCTATAAACTCAATTTGTTATTAATGACTCTCCCACCTCACCCATCAGTACTAATGAAATTCAGGCCCTGTGGATGCTAACAAGGCAACCACTCACCTTTTGGATTAACAGCTGTTAACACTACCACTTTAATAAACCATATATTTATATTAGCTGTGGGCAAGGAAGTATACCTAAAGATAGCTGCATTAATGGAGTCAATCTATTTGCTTGCCAGATTTTTTCCAGTTTTTCTACAGCTTCTAAATAGAAAATCCAAAACACAAGCAACGGCTGGCTTTATTTATTAAAAAAGCGGGGAAACAGGTCAGCTTAGTGCTTACATTTGGGTTGCTCACTTTTTCACTCAGCATCTATTAAAAAAGCTACATTGTATCCCCTAGTATATGCTAAAGGTAGACAATTTGAAATATAATTTTAACAATGGTTAGGAAAAAGGAGTAGGATGCAGTTCCACGTCTTCTGTCACACAACCATTAAGTATGAATTTCACTGTACTCTGTACATATGACAATACTACTACGCTCTGGATATTTTATAATTTTATAAATATGCTTGAATTGTGACACGATTTTTTTTTGGCCCCCGCCACAACATTGTTTAACTTAATGGTATTTCTGCCTTTTTCCACCGATTATCTTTTACATAGGTTAGACGTCTGTCTATATGCTCTGCTAAAACAACCATAATATTAATTTCAATCATTAGTGTATGTCAACAATGTGCATTAGCATCCAAGCAATTAAATGTAGCAGAAGGGTTATAAAACCTTATAACTATTAGTCTACATTTCTACAGATATTAATTAGCTTTTAAAAACTGCAATCTACAAATATGAGCACATCTGTTTACAAAATCCTCTTGACCACATCCAGCTCTAGGCTACACAATATTAACAGAGCAAATTATAAGCAAATGCCTACATGTACTATCTGTCTGAGACTAGTTGAAATTAAGTAATTAACATAGACCTCAGTGTATTCAGCATTAACATTTGCAGTGCACCACTTCCTGGAATGCATGTAGTAATAAAATGCACTGCATTTTTCATTCCAACAGATGGTGCATCACCAACATTAGCACGGATTTTGCCTCAAAGCTGTACAACAAACTTCTGCTGGGAAAGGCTTGGGAGGTTCACACAGTTTTTTCAATTTTATGTTAAATGTATCTTCCACTGAAACTTTTAAGATTCTGGAAATTTTACTGATCACTGATGTAGACAAGAAATATGACTTCTAAAACGTGGCACAAACATAGGGTTTTAAAATGGAGAAAAAATACACAATAAATGCAGTACTATTATACATGTAGAAGATGCTCTCTCTCTCTACCCTGTGCTGTTTTAACCTCTGCTTCACCCCACTTCTCCAAACCATCTCGCCACTTGTGTTTCAATGTAAGCTGACTGATCTCTCAACAACCAAGGAGAAACTCTCTCTTGTATGAATGAATGCAATAGCCACTCACTACTGACTGTGTTTGCAGACTCCAGCTGACACAATGCTACACAATCAAAAGGAAAATAAACGAGAGTGCTTCATTACGTGCAGCTTTCTAAAGATGGATTCACATTTTACATAAGTTTAATGCGATTCTGTTTGGCCAAAAAAGAACACTGCGCCATAGGCATAAAGTTAACCATTGGGCCTGCTCCAATAAGCACTAACGAATAATTAGTCTGCAGTCTACCAAAAACAATGCAATTTACTTTAAAAAGAATCAATGAGGACAATATCTGAAAAATGTTTTATTAGAAGGACTGCAATACACAATCAGCAATCCATACAGTACCAAAAGGTTGCATCACAGCAACTGAGCTACAACATTAACTAAGTTTCACTAAGAGAACGTGCCAGTTTCATAGTAGCACAACTCTCACTTCATATGAATTTAAAGCACTAACTGACAAGAATGCGGAGGTTCTTTCACTATAAAATTGCTAAATAATTATGGGTTATTGTTATTAGCATTTTTTAATTCTAAAAGATATTTAACTTAACAATATTACTGAATATTTGCTGAACCCCTAGTGATTATATAAACGTGGCTAACATTATTAAAAAGTTCCAGATAGAAAGAACTGGAAATGAAGAACCTGTTTGCTATTAAGATGCTGTAACTACTGCAGTGCCTTGACTACCTACAGTTAACACACAAACACTACGTCCACTTCCAAGCAGCAAAAGTTTTCAAGTATGGTTATGACAACAAACAAGCTTAATAAATAAAAAAAATGTTCTTCATGACTGAAAAAAATCATACTGGTAATTTCATGGTATTCCTGAACAACAAATAATTGACAAAGAGGGGCTTGTAAAAGACTATTTAAGGATGACAATTTTTTTTACCATCTGCACGTGGTAAATCTATTCTGAAATTTTCTGTGCTACAACTGAACACTTAATACTGTTCAAAAAGAATTTTAAAATTAAAAATATAAACATATCAGAGCTTTATGAATAGGATATTTTGATTTACATAGCTCTGTAAAGATCGTTTTGTCAGGCTGGGAAATGTGTTGATGTGAGATTTCTATATTTTAGTGTACAAGAGTAGACAGCCGCCAGTTGTTAACCATTAGTGAAGAGTTAAAAACAGTTATGTGTTTTTATATTTGCCCTAAATTTAATGCTCTCTTTGTGAAATCAAATTTGTCAATTTAATGTTTCAGATTTTCTGTAAAACAGACTACACTCTGCTGTGTTCAACTGCTTATTCCTGTAAAGCAATCCAGAAGTAGCCACTGAAGTGGACAGAGTTTAACTTCAGGAATAACTTTCAGCTAGTAACTGCATCAGATTCAGTTCCACTCCAATCAAATGTGTGTTGCATGTACTTTCACTATACTCGTCACATTTTGGTTGTGATCCTGATAAACATTATTATAGCTTCCAAGACCCAATGAACAATTAATTTGTCCCAATTTGGTTACATTAATGAAGTATGCTGTTTTAGCATCTTATTGCTTATGTAGTATCATTAATGCACTACATGTCATTTTATGTCCGAGCTGTGCCACGCAATTCATTACAAGCTGAGCCACAGAAATGTCTATTCAATGTGAAAGCTTTAGAATGAACATAAATGCTCATTTTCCTGCCAATTCAGATATGCAAGGGTGGAGGCCTATCCAAGGTTGTTAAAACCCTGAAATGGGCAGATCACTGGATGAACAACTCAGCCGTGCTCACAACTATCAGAGGATGAATGTGAAGCCTTTATTCCTTTATCAGGCCAATGCAAGGCCCTGTATTAAAGACAACTGATCTTGCCATCATTTCAACTTCCTCAACCAAATACACTGTATGAATATACAAATTAAAAGGACACCGGATTGCAGCGTCAAAGTACATGCAATTCATATATGTTCAATGTTTTTTCTTTTGTTTAAATGAGAAATGAATGAAGTAAAATCTTTTAGCCACACTTTTCACAAACTTGCTACTTATTCTACACTTCATCCAGCATAAAAAAAAATACAAACTAGCCATTTAACAGAACATCCTTGCTGTCTACATAGAAGATCTACTGTGGACTTCTAGGGAAATTCTGGCACTAACACTTCTATCAAAATCATAACAAGCTTTCCCCAATCAAAACATTAGCCTGGATAAGTTGGATATTGAGTGTGCTACTTCTCATAAAAGTACAAAAAAAGAATAGGCCAGATAACCGCAGTTTGAGCCAATTCTCTTCCAATCTAAACAACCACTTTTACACCAGGCAAGACTGCTACAGTAAACGATGTCCAAGTTTGAATGCGACAAAATGGCACCCATCATTCCTTTCAAACACAACAATCAAAATTCTGGATTTCCCACTATTGTCATTAAGACAAGTATATGTATATACACACAAACGCACAAACACACGCATAGGCATAGACACACACACCATACCAGTCTAAAAGTCTTAAAACACCTCCGGCTGTCCCATTTTTATTCAAATGTAATCATTTGAAATGCAACGAATTACCTAAAATGGTGAAAATTAATCAGTAACCTTTCAGAGCTTTAAAATTTAAAGTTTAGTGAAAATTGGAAAAAAAAGTAAATTTCAGAATATTACAAATGGACCTTCTTCAGGGAATAACTAATAGGTTACAACCTACTGATGCTCTGCAACAAATAAAGTAAATGCAGCCTTGCAAGTTGAAGCAAACAATTTACACAGGTGTCCCAACTTCAGCTGATTACTTAAGGGGGCCCCCCCCCCCACCTTAAAGCAGAGTTGGAATAGACTGTTTTACTATACCTGCTGAAGTACTTCTTGAACAATAGTCCAGTGATAATGGCAAGAAAATGGCAATTAACAAATGAAACAAAGCATTACCACGGTGAGAAGTGTAGGCCTTTCATTTACAGAAACTGCAAAAAAAATCAAAGTGTCAGTGTCCAGCTGATTGGAACAAGGTCACCAGCTTCCATGATAGGTGCAGCACAGAGTTGGTGACTTGCATTCTGAATCAAAAGGGTAACCACAGTTTGGCTGTTAGATCAAATAAAATTTTGAATAAACTTTTGTACACTTAATAACTTTTTTTTTTTTTACATGCCATTTTTTATTGGTTCTATGCCTTGATTTAATGAAACATTAAGAAACTGCATGCATTTCCATAGAAAGTAAATAACTGAGGTGTTCTAAAACATTTGACCGTCAGAGTGTGTGTACATTTATATTTTATATATATTCTTTTCAGCACTCTTTAAATGCATAAGCCACACATCCATGAAATCACTCCTTTTATACAATTTTCTACAGAGTGAGCTAGCCAGTTCCAAGACTATACAATAACATTTAAATTAATGTAAATTAAATACATATTTTTTAATCAATTTAATATTTTATAAATAAAAAATGAAGCCCCTGCAAATAAGCTGCTATGTTGGTCTGCTGGCATCTAGCGATGAGATACCCCCAACATTTAGTTCAAATAAAGCGATAAAATCACATATCAGCCTTACAAATGTCACAGTCATATTTGTATACTTGGAAATTTTGGGGTTTTTTTTCAGCTAAACTGCAAAGGTATATTAAAATTGCTGAACATCTAGCAATATTTGACAACTATAGTCCAGAAGATTCCAATGTTTGTTGCTCAATCAAATTTATAATAAGATGTTGACCCCTACATCTAACCGAACCTAGACAATTTTCTTCTGCTCACCATCTATAGCCTCAGGGACACTAAATGATTCTTATCTCTTACATACTGTAGTAAAACCGATTTGCATGTATGATTGTTGTGCCACCTCATCCTTTATAAAGCTGCTCTCTGTGAAATTAGAACTGAGAGAACATCAAAGCTGAAAGACCAGTAACATATATACACACCAAAGAAGTAACTTAGTCTTGGAAAAATACCAAACTTATCCTTTCAAGGAACAGAGTCTCCTAAGAATAAAGAGTGTCAGCTCTGCCCTTTCTTTTCTATTTCCTCAGTGTTCTGAAACCAGTCCAGCCTTACACTGATGTACTTGTAGCAAATAAAAGCCTATCTAAAAACAAGCTAAGGCATTACATAAAATAGAATGCAGAGGAGTCAGTAAAACTAGTAAGGGATGAAAACCCCAAGTATCAACAGCCAAGAGAAGTATTTATCGGTCAAAAAATATTAAAACTGTGATGGAATGTTTAAGCATATAGATTAAACCACGGCACAACGGTAGATGTCCTTTAATTCAACCAAAATTACCTCTGGTCTATAAACTGTTTAGCCCAGTGTTTCCCAACCTTGGTCCTGTGGACCCCCTGTGGCTGCAGGTTTTTGTTCCAACCAGCTTCTGTTTTAATTGGACTCCTGGGCTAATTAAGTGATGTGTTATTTCCCAAGTTCTGTGTTTTGGGAAATAAATAGGAATTAGAAAACTAAGCTTGGTTAATATATATGGCTCTGAGGCTAAGGATCTCGAAGGTTACCGGTTCGAATCCCCGTCACTGCCAAAAGAGATCCTACTGTGCTGGGTACTTATAGCAAGGCCCTTAACCTTCAGTTGCTCCAGGGGCGCTGTACAATGGCTGACCCTGCGCTCTGATCCCAAGGGGTATGTGAAAAGTAACAAATTCCTAATACGAGAAATTGTATAAGGCGAAATAAAGAACCAAAAAAATACAAATTTATACATAAATTAAAATTTACCAAGTAGTTATATGGGAATAATGTATTTTTCTTTTTAACAATATTTTCATCTTGATTTTCATTCTACTTTTCTAGGTGTTCTAATTGCTTAATTAAACCATTATTTACTAATCAGTGGGTGTAATGCTGTTATGATTATTTTGATTATTTGGTGTTGTTTGCCTGGATGTCTGCTCTGCTCGTTTTTAACTGTCATTAATAAGATACAAACGAAGGGGGGAAACTGCACAGAGAAAGGGCAAAATACAATGAAATCAACAAAAGAGACTGAAGCATTTAAATCTATAGAAAAAAAACAGAAATATTTCTAAATGTCTTATAAATATAAAAATCATTCTCTTGTGCTTTTCTGAATGTAGAATAAGAAAAAAAAAAAGCTGGTATCAGGTGTTGTCACTGATTAGGAATCTGGTTTGAACAAACACCTGCAGGCACAGTGGGTCCCCAGGACCAAGGTTGGGAAACACTAGTTTAGACTGAAAGATGAGATCAGTAAATCACAAAGCGGAGCCTTTTCATATTTGCTAAAAATTTTCAAAATGGTGAGAACTCCCGTCAACAAACAGACTGATCGGGATTCCAGTCAGAAATCATTGTCCAAAATATCTTCACTTTAATCATTTTGAACCCAACAATTTCCATTAAAGGTATATTTCAACACCAGCCAAGAAAACTATCAAAACATGTGAGATCTTACAAACACTGTGACCCTGAACCACACCAGCAACATGACAACCGAGTCTTATGAGACTTGAGGTGAAGCACCGAATCAAAAGAAATTTCAATTCAGCTGCCAAAGAGCCTCCACCCTGAAATTCAATATGCCACCTGTGCCACACACACCCCAAATGTGTGAACACCAGAGATTTTTCATAATTTCATACAAGCATGAAATACATGTTCAGCATGGAAACCTTAATAAAAAGCAAGTAATTTTACAAATAAATGGTGTCCACTCACTTCACAAAGCTTGTGTGGTTAGCCAATGGAACAGACAAACTGCCCCAATAAGACATTCAAAATCCACTTAAACAACATGACTGACTAAGATTCATACATGCTGACTGGCAAATCTAAGTATGTTCACTTACGCTATGGCTGTGAGATAGCAATATTTAATTTTTTTAATGTTGTAAACCTAAAACAGGGTGTGACAAATAACCCTGACATGGTTTAACCCTATGAATGGGTTTTTAATGTGCACCTGTGGAATTCACAGTAAAGTCAGTTAAGTTCATGGAAGCCCAAGAATCAACAGGCAAGAGAAAGGATTTAATTAAGTCCCAAAACTTATCAAATGTGTGATGGAGTGCGGATACAGATTAAATCACCATACGACGTTAGATGATGGACTAAATGACCCCTGATCCGTAAACTAGTAAGATCGAAATGACACAGAGGGTAAAACAGACTGCCTAGCCTTTGCACGTAATATCTTAAATTTCGAGAATGTCGAGAATAAGCGACATCGAAGGAAGTGATCGGGTTTTCTACCAGAAATGCGAGTCCAAGATCCCTCCGCTCTCGTCGATTTGTGCCCAACAACTTTCATTAAATTCAGATTTGAACATATTTCACTATCGGACAGCAACACCGCCAAAACATAGAGAGATCGTAAGAAAACGGTGGTCTCGAAGAGTAAAATGACAACCGGGTCTTCTGCAGAGCGGAGAGATGAAGTGTCGGCTCAAAAGAAATTTAAATTCAGCCGCCAAAGCGCCTCCGCCCTGCAACTCAATCCGCCACTTGTGACACAAACACACACGGCAAACGTGTGAACACCAGAGGGGAGCGACACCGAGACTACCTTTGGTTCAAACATAAGTTCTGTCCCATGAGCATTCTATTCACTTATGGTGGCCTCCTGAGTCCATCTTTTGGTTTTTACTCTACGTCTATTTTGACAGATAATTAAGCAGGTAATCCGACTGCAAGTAACTCCACACCCAGGTCTCCAAGCCGGCAGCTCCGCCAAATGCTTCAACAGGCCAGCGCCTGGGATTTTCCTATCCTACACACCGGCAAGAGCGAATGAAGCCAGCATCACTACTTGATGAAAACATCTACTGGGTATTCCGGTTGGCTAGTTTCTCCACTTGTTAAATAAGTTGCTTCGCTAAGGTGATGTCTTGCACATTCAATCTTGTTTTCTACTCACTCGTGTGAAAAGAAATTCAGTGCGAATTCCTGCCCAAAGTAAAGCGAACATGCAAAGGGAGGCCCGCCGGCGAGGCCTATGCGAAGAAGGACGCGTAACGACTAAATAATCTAGGCTAAGAAAAAGCCCGCAATAGCACGACAAAAAAAATACATAAATAAACGCAATTCCCCAGTCAATTAAACTGCAAGCCACAAACGCCATGAGCGCACGTACACCTCTCAACATGTCACAAACCACCGTGCGCCTGAGGAGGGAAAAGAGACGTACAACTTGATAGCTCAAGTCTATGCACGGCTAACAGCGCTACGGAATGCTGCTTAGCGGTAACAGTAATAACGAAAAGATCCAAACGAGCCCACCGTGTTTAAAAGTATGGCTTACCTGTTATTTGTAAAATGCACCGATGTTTCTGGCGGTCTTTTTTCCTCAATCCAGCTTTCCTACCCCTCCTCCTTCGCTCTGATCCACTAAAACAAACAAGATGGCGCCAGGTTTTTTTTTTTTTTTTTTTTGTAAGCCCTCCTCCTCCTCCTCCTCCTCCCTCCACTCGCGCACCGCTCTTCCTCCCGCCCAACGGCACTTTCAAAAATCCACAGGATGTTTACAGTCAAAATCCGAGCCCTCGTGGGGCGGAGCTTGTCAGATGATTGATGGGCGAAACACCCAAACAAAAGGGAGGGGCTCGGGTTCGCGCTCGCTCACCTCGCCTTGACACTCTTCGAAAGGAAGAAAGGAGGACGCGCTGGTTCAGGAATTGGTGACGATATTCCAGGTAATTTATAAGCAGCCTTACCGCATTCAGCCCTGAGGTTACTGTGTCTCATGAATTAAGCAAGGCTGAACTGGACTAAGCGTGCGCGAAAACGCTGTTTTCTATAATGATTTATGAAAACACGTAGCTGAAAGAGACACAAATGGCGCGGCACGTCCGGGCGGTGTTCAAAAATGCATCTGTCTGACTATGAAAAGTAAGTCTGATGATCAAGTTCACATCTTTAATTTTCAATGCAAGTCCCTCTTTAGACTTCTACACACTTGGTCCACTTTTGCCCCTTCGGACTAGATGGAGTTATGGGCTACTGAAACGTCCTACTGGCAGGTGGTCCTTCTGTCATCTTTTGTCATTACCCCAGTTGATTCAGTGCTGTGCTGCAAGAGTAGTTTCATTGACTCGGCACATCGAAACCAGCATCACTTGCTCTCTGTGTCTTACAGGGCTGAGTGTAAAATTTTATGAATACACTTTAATAAATGGGTGTATCTGTGTTTGTCCAGTTGTTATGTCTTTGTCATTCCAACAGATGCCGCATCACAAACTGTAACTCTGCTTTTACAAATCCCCTATCAAATGGCATATAACAGACACACATGCATTGCATTAGTCATTGCAAAAGATGGCACATCACAAATATTTGTAATATGTTTGTGTTGTGGTATCTGTTGAAATGACAAATGTAGTGCATTGTATTACTACTTGCATTACAAAATACATTACATCTAGCTATGCTGCCCACCTAAAATGGGTTGAAATCTAAATAATCAATATAGACCTCATCATTAACGTTTGCAGGCACCATGCAATGCATATAACTGCTATATGCCATTTGGTATGGGATTCATAAACAATATTATTGTTTCTGATGCACAATATGTTGGAATAACAAATGAAATGCATTTTATTACTACATGCTTTACAAAATACATTCCAGCTAGCTGTGCTGCCTGCCTAAGATGGGTTGAAATCTCAGTAATCAATGTTGACCTCAATGTTAATGTTTGCAGGGCACCAGGTAATGGATATGTCTCTGTTATTTGCCATTTTGTTATGGATTCGCAAAAAAGCAATGTTAATGTACAGTATGTGAGGTGCCATCTGTTGGAATCAAAAACGCAATACATTTTATTACTGCTTGCATTAGAAAATATATTCCAACTAGCTGTGCTGCCCGCCTAAAATGGGTTGAAATCTAAATAATCACTATAGACCTCCTCATTAACGTCTGCAGGCACCATGCAATGCATATAACTGTTATATGCCATTTGGTATGGGATTCATAAACAATATTATTGTTTCTGATGCACAATATGTTGGAATGACAAATGCAATGCATTTTATTACTACGCTAGCAAAATACCCGCGCTTCGCAGCGGAGAAGTAGTGTGTTAATGAAGTTATGAAAAAGAAAAGGAAACATTTTAAAAATAACGTAACATGATTGTCAATGTAATTGTTTTGTGACTGTTATGAGTGTTGCTGTCATCAAGGATTTGATTATCATGATTTCTTTCAATCAGGTTCATATTTGGAGGATGTGTTGTGTTCAAGTTACATTCCGTGTTTGTGTAGTCTATCCCTGACCATCTCATCTTCGTTGTCAACCGTTGTAAAGATAACAGGTTTCATTCATCGAAGTCTTCACTACCCAAATCGGTACTCGTGAATCTAAGATGTTTAACAGGCATTCCCAGTATTAAGTTGTGGATTTGCCTGCGAATATTTAGCGGCAGCGTGTCTATGAACGTAATTTAAACTTAAGCTTTACACCTTGCTTTCCTATTGATATGTCTACAAAGGCTTGTTCAGATTCAGAGGGTTGTTCCTTTCCTACTGCATGAATAAGCAGCTCGTCTTCCTCTTTATCTGAGACATCACACACCGCATGCATGGGTTTACCTTTCCCAGTCCTGCAAACTTTAGCGAAGTGCTTCAATTTACCACATTTTTTACACTGTCTCCCTTTAGCTGGACGTTGACTTTTTCCACCGTGTGCTTTGTTTCCGCAGTAGCTGCACTTATGAATATGCTTGTATGCGTCACTCGCTTCATATTCTTTTGCTGCCGTCTCAATTGCGTAATGCATTTTTTGTTCAGCCCTCTTTGGAGCTCTTGCCTGTTGTCTGCGTACTGCATTCACAGTCAGTTCACGTGAGCCGCTCAGAGTACATGCATCAAAGGTTCTCAGCTGTGCTTGTGCTATCTTGTGCGATCTCGCGATGTCCACGGCTTTATTTAATGTTAGCTCAGACCCGGCACTTAAAAGTTTTTCTCTCGCACTTTTGCTGAGTTTGTGCCAAACACTATTCTATCCCTGACCATCTCATCTTCGTTTGCATAAGCACAGTCTTTCACCTGCGAATATTTAGCGGCAGCGTGTCTATTGGATTGCTACTGACGGACAGCCTTATATGGGCAGGCATTCAATTACATTGGAGGCGTGACGATGAGGGACGCAACTCCGCCTCACATGGCGACCGAGCTGCAGGCGATGGCCGTATATATGTACGTAAGTAGGTTCCAGTTATGACCGTTACGCATAGAATTTCAAAATGAAACCTGCTTAACTTTTGTAAGTAAGCTGTAAGGAATGAGCCTGCCAAATTTCAGCCTTCTACCTACACAGGAAGTTGGAGAATTAGTGATGAGTGAGTGAGTGGGTCAGTCAGTCAGTGAGGGCTTTGCCTTTTATTAGTATAGATGCATAACAAAATACATTCCAACTAGCTTTGCTGCCCGTCTAAGATGGGTTGAAATCTCAGTAATCGATGTAGACCTCAATGTTAATGTTTACAGGGCACCAGGCAATGGATATGTCTCTGTTATATGCCATTTTGTTATGGATTTGCTAAAAAGCAATGTTAATGTATGTGATGTGCCATCTGTTGGAATGAAAAATGCAATACATTCTATTACTACATGCAATACAAAATATATTCCAACTAGCCGTGCTGCCTGTCTAAGACAGGCTGAAGTCTAAGTAATCAATGTAGACCTCAGCATTAACGTTTAAAGTGCACCATGCAAAGCATAGGTCTCTGTTATATACCATTTGGTATGGGATTCGTTATGATGTTATGATGCACCATCTGTTGGAATGACAAACACAAGCATTTTATCACTAAAATGTTTGTGATGCACCATCTGTTGGAATGACAAATGCAATACATTTTGTTACTATTTGCATTACAAAATACTATATAGTCCAGCTAATGGGTTGAAATCCAAGTAATAAACATAAACCTCAATGTTAAAATTTTCATTGTACCATTCTTGTTGGAGAAGAACCAAGCCTTGGAAACGGGTTCCTGGAGCAGCAGAGGGGTGGATTCTGATTTTGAGTCTTTTGAGAGCAGATAGGATGAGATGTTTGCTGCTAGAACCCGAGTTTTTCTTTTGCAGGTATTGACAGAGGTGGCAGAGAGTAAAGAAAGGGATGCGAGGCCTTGTGGCAGTGGAGCTGTGGCGGCAGTGAGAGGGAAGTTGCTGTGGTCTTTGTCTGGGAGTGGCGTTATGGCAGTAGGGCTCTGGGCCACAGAACTACAGTGAACTTTGCTGTGGCATCCTGTTCAAGTTTCCTGAGTGGATGGTTTGGCACTATGACTGAAAGACTGGATTTTAACTTATTTAAAGAATTTATTTCTTGATGGTTTCTATCTCCACGAATGCACCACCTCTTATGCCTGAAGAACTTTCAACTGTACTGCACTTTAATTATTCATGTGCTGGACACTGCCTTGTTTTATTCTCAAATAAACAGCACTAAGCACTTTTGATGCATCAGCCTTATTTGTTTATTTGTGCTCATTGCTAGCCATCCCAGTGATGACTATTGATGCCAATGTTGAAGAAGATGCCAAGGCTGCGAGCACTGCGGACATAACAGAGAGATTCCTTTACTTCACCATAAAATGGCAGCCACCATCTAATTAGATGCATTGTCTTATTCTGAGCAGCAGATGACATTACGCGTTAGATGTGTGACGGATGGCCGGGGCCCATGCCCGGCTGGGACGCCCCTACAGCATATATACCAGGGGAGCAAGCATGGGAAACACAACATCTCCCCCTGGGCGCTAGATGGCAGCCTCCCTGGGTTGCAGCAGTGCCTCGGACTCCCCCAGGGCTTCATGGGGGTTGGAGTTTGGTGCAGCCCTGTTGGGTTCCACAGGTGCTGCAGCAGGAGCTGCTGGCCCTTTTTGGGCGCTGGTTTCGCCACACCCGGAAGTGCAGCCAGATGTCGGCAATCAAATACCTGGAGCACTCCCAGATACCTAATAAAAGGAGCCAGCGACCACCACTCAGCGGCCAGAGATGGGTGGAAGGTGGACAAAGCTTGGAGGAGTGGTGGTAGAAGACAGGAGTGTAGTGATTTACTTCTGCGTGTTGTTTGGGACTGTGTTGTGCCTGTGGGGATTACGGGGAAGACGTACCCCAAAGGTGAAGAGAAATAAAAAGTCTTTTGATTTTATACGTGCCTCCTGTGTCCAGTCTGTGTTGGGTCGGGCGCAATATAGCACCTTTGTTACAGATGGAAAAAAAAATGAATGCACTCATTTTGATTGTAAGGTGTCTTGATACGCGAGCCTAGCACTGCCCCCTGTGCAAACTGTAATCTGCCAAAGTCCGTGCCATGCAGTTTCAGATCAGTGAATTTCAGCTTTAGAGAGACACCTAGTGGTCTTGTAACACATTAGCAGCAGCAGTCAAATTTTTGCTGGTGGTTGCTTATTAAGTCAAGTTAGTTTGTTATTGAGATAGGTTGGGTGCCATGCACTGATAGCGTGTTGCCACCCCCATCACACAACAAACCACCTCGATTGGGACCCGAGTGCAGCGGGTGACACCTCAGCACCACACTGGAGCAGTGTGACTTTTTTTACAGTGGCTGGAATGCCAATCCTGCCACCAACTCCCAAGTTCTCCCTATAAGTTGGAGGACCTGCTTGCTATTCCTTACATATAATTACATTTGAACTTTTGTATGATTTTTTTAAACTATATACATGCTTTTAACATTGTTATGTGATGCAGTTTTTATAAAGCTTATATGGAGACTTTCAAGGTAATACAGGTGGTCCAGACAGCCTACTGTAGTGTTCTAGTGCGTGTTCTCCTATAATGCAGCTTTTCTGTAATTATGTTTTTCCTTTTTTTTCCATTATACTTTATTTTCTTTTTCATATTGAGGCATATTCTTGTATATATGGTAATAATTTAAGTCACATACAGATTTATCTACTATGTAATAAAACACTAAGCTCTGTGTGTGTGCGTCCAGTCGCAGTGAGCAATCGGATTGGTCAGTTTGGCTTTGGTGTGATTGGTCAGTTTGGCTTTGGGCATTTCATGACTGACGTTGTGGGTATTTCATGATGTTGCGGCACAACGTGACTGACCTCATAGGTATTGGGGGCTACAATTACACTCTGTTGCTTTGGTGATGCAATCGAAAGAGGAAATGCAAGTGTGAGACATACGAGGAGAAATAAAGGTAAGGAAGCATGTGTCACTGACAGTTATAGCAAATCGATTAGTGACAGGCAGGCTAAGAGTCCTCATCAAAGACGGGAAGTATAAAAGCAGACAGGAGGTGAGCAAGACGCCTCGAAATGATAGAGTCTGAGAAGCAGGCCTTATGGGAATGCGCTCGATGAAGGGAGTGCCAGCCAAGAGATGTTCAAACACACGCAAATACTGGGGAAAGGCTCTGAAGCTACCTTTTGGCACTTTGATGACATCCATGGAAACAGTTGATACAATTCATCTAAAATGGCACCGCCCAAGGAAAAACAAAATGGCTTTGCGGAAAAACGTAAATAAATTAACAACTTTGAGAATATGCAAGAAACTCTAAAATAAACACAAGTTTCAAAACACAGGATCATAAGAAACCATGCAGGAACATGCACAACAATATTTAAATGTAACTGACCACAACACAGAGGACATGATCATGGGCAGAATCGAGCAGAGTGCAGAATAAGCCACAACTGCATTAAAAGGTGGGGCCGTCTTAACAGCATCATAGGCCCCTGTTTAGAAAGCAAAACAGAAACATCATGGGCTCCTATGCTCCTGGGACCCCCAGCCAGTGCCCATTGTGCCCATACGTTAAGACAGCCCTGTTAAAAGGTTGTGGATTTTAGAACAAAATCTGATATTAAAACTGGGCATAAAGTTGTCTGAAGACGACTCCTAGGGACGAGGAAGGAACTGAACCCTTTTGAAAGAGCCGCCATGATGCCAACGTAATGAGATTTTACCAGTTGTCAAGTTTGCTGATGCTGTTTGCGGCTCTTACCATAAGAGGGGGCACTAAGCTAGGAACTGTCATAGCACTTGATCACAATGTCCAGGAATGCCTTAGCTGTGAAACAAAAAAAGCGCATAGAGCTCAGATACTGAAGACAGAGGATGATGAAGAGAGACTGGAGGAGGGCTCTTCTGTCTGTCAAGCAGGTGGAAGCTGAAAGAAGCCTGTGAGGGAAAACTAAAGTGTCATTGGGTCATTCCGAGTGTGGGGTCTGATGGAGAGCGTTTGTTGCTGATGTGGCTCCCCACTCACTATGTCAAGCGCTTTGCGTAGCGAGAAATATGCTATATAAATGTAAAGAATTTTTATTATTACTATTCAGCTTTGATGGCCTAAATGGCCTGATCTCATTTAGACCGTTGTAATGTTCTAATCTCTCTATATATAAAATCCAACGTTTGTCTTTCTGTCTGTCCGCTTTTCACCAGAGAACTGCTTAACGGATTTAGATCGGGTGTTTTTCTACAATTTGCTTGAACATTCCGGTTGATTTTGTGACCGCTCTCATTGCGCTAAGTATCACAGTTCGCTTGAGGTACCGATTTATTTGCGCGAATCCAAGGGAGAAAGGCTGTGGGCCAAAGGGTGGGTGGCGGGGCCTCAGGAGTAGGGAGCTGTGTGGGGGCCCTCCTCATTCACATTCCGGTTGGTTTTGCGACTTCTCTCATTGCACTAAGAATCATAGTTCACTTGCAGGAGTGATTATATTCGCACGGATCTGAGACAGAGGCTGTGGGCCAAGGGGAGGAGGAAGCGTGATGTCAGGAGTAGGGAGCTGGGCAGGGCCCTCCTCGCTGTCCTGTTTCACTACTACACAGTTGAAGCCGCGGGGTACGGCTAATACACATATAAAATCTAACATCTGTATGTCTGTCCGTTTTTCACGAGAGAATTACTTAACGGATTTAGATCGGGTTTTTTTTTTTATCATTTGCTTGAACATTCCGGTTGACTTTGCAACTTCTCTCATCGCAATAAGTATCATAGTTCACTTGAGGTACCGATTTATTTGCGCAAATCCAAGAGACACACAGTGGGGCGAGGGGAGGGGGAGGCAGGACCTCAGGAGTGGGGAGCCGGGCGGGGCCCTCCTCACTCGCGCACCAGCCTCCGTTCGAGTTGCTCTACCTATCGCCACGTGTTGGAGCGCACCTTACCTCCGTTTAGCTAGCAATACCTGTTTGTTCAGCAGACATTATCATCTGGAGATTGTTAAGGAGTAATGTTTGACATTTTTAATAAAGAGAGAGATCACAGCTACGTGTGTTTTAGAGGGTAGCTGCTCATTGGCAGAGATATCACCGCCACGTGCTCGTCTCCCCACGCAGGGGACCGTCAGAGCTGAACATGCATTAGGGTTAGGGTTAGGGTTAGATACAGTGCCAACGTTTCACGTTTGACCTTCTGCTTGGCTAGAGATACCTTGCCAACTTTTTACATTTTTAGCAAAGAGATCACAACTCCATTCTCGCCCCGATAGCAAAACCAAAAATACTGTATATCAAGAGGCCCTCAGATATGAAAGCTATCAATATAAATACTTCTCGATACAAATTATTACATTTTTTTAATTGATTTTTAAAGTTTGTCCTGTTTCACTACTACACAGGTGGAGCCGCAGGGGGACAGCTAGTATTAAATAAACTACACAGTGAAAGACAAAAAGTTGTTGGGTTATAATGCTGGGAAGGTACGTGACTGTAAAGACAAATCTTAACAATGTGATACGTTGCTCTGTGAAATTCTTTACTGTCCATCTTACACGGTGCCATCAGCACTGCATGACATGAAAGAGTAACACACAAACAAGGACAATAAAAGACAATAAAAGACAAAAAGGGGGGCCAAAGTGCTTAAAGTTAGCCGTTCCCATCCTGACCATAGCAATTACAGTAAATCATAGCCAAACAAATCAAACGCTTACCTGATATCCACAGCTGTATACAACAAACACAGATTTTGCAATAAACCCCACCACCACCCAACTCGGTTTAACTGCCTTCATTTGCTTTATAGAGAAAAGCGTCCCTTAGCAACCCTGACATTTTTTTCCAGACAACCAGAAAGTGCAAAGTCAGTTTTGTTTCTATGGCTGCAACTTTAAAAGAATTACAAGGGGGTAATGATGAATACGGCCCACTTAATTGCTTTTTTTTTTTCCGTGAGCAACAACGCGGTTCCTGTGAGACATTCATCATCTGGTCACTGCAGCCCATTTGGTCAGAGCCTAGTGATTCATTTATTCTGTTGGTTTTACAGATGCACCCCTTACAGCTGCTTTCTTCAACTAGGATTGATGCTAAAAGTGACCAGTGGTTACTGGAAAATTGAAAGTTAGAATTCCAAATAATTATAAAGATACTATGCATCTAGTAGAAAATCTGAATGAATCTTCACTTTACGTTTCGTTTCTATCAGTGAACACCTCGTATAACAAAGGCATAGCAGAACGACATCCTCTGAATGAGCCGTAACAGGAAGTGCCTACTTTCTTATTTTTCAACATTCTCTTCGACCAGGTATAGCCAACCAATCAGCATTCACCATAGGATTAATTGACAGACCTGCAGACCAATTGTGAGGAGTGGAAGTGTTGAAAAGTACACAATTGTTAAACAGACAGACATTGTCTAACCTGCTAAGTCCTGAACAGGGTAATATTAGGGGTCTGCTGAAGCCCATCCCAGCTAGAATAGGGCGCAAGGCAGGAACAAACCCTGGACGGGGCACCAGTCCAACACAGGACAAACACACCCACACACACAACAACCACACGCTGGGGCTAATTGAAGACCACCAATCCACCTACCCTGCATGTCCTTGGAGACACAGAGAGAGCAAGCAAACTCCACGCAGGATGTGAACCCAGGTCTCCTTACTGCAAGGCAGCTGCACTTCCACTGCACTACCCTATTGTTAAACATTTCTGTATTATTCCTGTATGAAGTGATTACCACGCTAGGTCAAGCAGACCTTTACGATGGCAGTCAATAACAAATAAGAAACTGCACCCCACCAGCAATAATGCTTAATAAGGCTTAATGTATAATTTTCTTGTTTTCACTTAAAAAGCGGTGTAAGAAAAAAATCACAAAAAGAGGTGAAGGTTTGGGGCACCGTAGTGAACCCCGTATAACTGGCAGACTGAAAAACAGAATAGAAAATAATGAATTGTCTTTTCAGACATGAGTCTCCATTCGACTCGCCTCCAAGATGCCTGTTTTCACTCTGGAGGACAGGAAAGGGTGGGTTTAGGTGTTCAGGAACTGGAAGTAACATCATTGGTGCTGTTACTGTCAATCACTGCTTTCTGCAGAGGGAGGAAAAGAAAAGGCATTAGGCAACAGAGCCAACCCCTGGCTGGGAATGTAACTACATTTATAAGAGCCTTGAAGTCGTCTAACAAGTAACTGACCTTTATTGAATAATATGAACTGGTGATTATGGGTGGCCTAGCCAGAGAAAAATATAAAACCTCTTACAGTTTGCATTAAAATCCAGACATCCTAGGCAAACCTTATATTCTGTCCGAGTGTCTCAGTTCTACCTATAGAATAACAAATAAATTCTTATTTGTATGATACGTCGAATTACTGAGTCTGTTGTTTAATTTCTCCAACAGAGTCCATAGGGTTAATGAGTGTACCATCATGCTGCTCCGGGTTTCAAGTCAAAGTTATTTCTTCACAATTTGCCACACAAAATTGTGTTCTAAAGTTAAGAATTTTCTGTAAATTAAAAAAAATACATATATCTTGCCCTAATTGGAGCTTTACAATGGAGACTATGGGGCACAAAATACCACCGGAAATCAAGAAGCCTAAAAATTACAGGCCTTCCGTGTTTCCGAAAATGGATCTGGAAATCATCATTTTTTGCACATTCTGGGTACTATGTTTCTCGTGGTAAGGATACGTTTTCTGTTCGCTTGTGTGAGATAGATAGATAGTGTAGTTGGCAGGATTAGATAGATAGGTAGATAGAAAATTCAAAAGAAAGAGCATGTCTGACTTGGCACCCAGTCCGGGTGAGGCGTATTGCTGCCAGTCACGTTTCTTGACACACTTCCAATGAATGATTCATTGGCTGAAAGTCCTCAGTGTTGGTGCGCCATGGGGAGGATGTGCAGCACTGTTCATAATGGCCCTCAGTTTTGTTTTAATTCTCTGCTTGGATTGGGGAGTTCCTACTCCAAAGGGCTCCACCCTCACCCTGAAGTCTTTCGGAGCTACGGCGTCATATCACAGGATGTACTCCCAGGGATCAGATAAAAGGAGCTGCTGGTCTCATATCAATGAGCCAGAGTCGGGAGGAAGGTGGGCAACACTTACAAGGAGGAGTGGAAGAAGCTGTGACAACGAGAAGGAAGAAAAAAGTGCTTTACTGTGCTATATTGTGCATAACTGTACTTGTGGCTGTGGTGGGAAACGCTTGGGGAAGAGTTTCCCACAATAAAAGATCCTCTACCTTTTAAACTGGTGTCTGGGCCTGCTTGTGTTAGGTGTTTGGGGAGCTGGAGCGCTCCCTGGTGCTCACAAGCTACACTAACAAAGACAATACAGTTTGATCTCCAAACCCCAAAGTTTAAAGCACATGACAACTTCCAAGCCAAACCAAAAAAAACATTAGTTTGTGTCTCCAAAAGCCCGGTGTCACACACGTGCACATGGGAGGCAGCTAAAGGGTTCAAATGAAGGTTATTCCACGCCAGACCAGGGGGTGGCAGGGTGCACTGATCCTTTCTCTTTTTCATCTGCAGACCGACCACGGGAAATTCCATCCTGGATTCGACAACAACACTTCCGGTTATGGGCCTGATGACCTCACTTCCGGTTCCAAACCCGATTGCATCACTTCCCCTACCTGTCTTTAAAGCCGCCATGTTTTCCTGTCTGTTTGTTCTTGTTTTGGACCAAAGTCTGTACAATACTGAACCACAGCCTTCATTTACGGCAGCCTATTTCCAGTATAGGGGCGGCTGCCCCCAAACCTTTTTACTGTGTTCTTTTGAGTTCTTTCACAGCGGGAATTTGATGTCAGGACCTTGGAAGCAGTTCTGATAAATAAAGGTGACTCAATCCAGATTTTTGGAGCAGCCACTGAAAAGCTCAATCACCTGAAGGCGAGAATGTGGCACCGAAAAGAGAAATTGAGGAGATGATCAACAGAAAGTGCGCTGGAGGGAGACTACTGGAGTCCATTACACCTGCTCACGAGGTGGTCTAAGTAAGTACGTAACTTTGTTACCTTCTCCGACTCCAAAAGGCCCACTGCAGCCACCTTTAGTTGTAGTCTGCCAGAACGCAGCTCTGGGGCACCCTGTCAACCTTAAAATCAGGCTCATTACCGTGAATTCACGATAACAGTGAGCAAAGAGTGAGCCGGGCACCACTGAGAGGAGAGACACATGACAAGGGACACACGGAAGCGACAAGGAGAACCTGTGAATAACAGCAAGGAAACAACGAGGATTAACGGAGATGATGGTAGAGAAGTGATGTCCGTCTTCACAACATTATGCATCACTGGCTTCTTTCAGACATTTTAACGTGTCGGCTGACCCACCAGCTCTGCACGGCTCATTTGAAGGCTCTGTGCTTCTGAAATGACAGCCCATGATGAAGCCAGAAGTGAATAACTGAAGGCAACAGCATCTTCGATGAGGAGTGAGCCTGTAAATGACATCCTGTCAGAGCCATTTTGCTGTCAATTAGGAAATCCCCTGGTGGATGTAACGAGTGACCTTTTAGTGCTGGTCTTCCCAACTGATTGATGTGGAGTCAGAGGACTTTCAGAGGCCGGTGCCGCACACATTATAAATCCAGACTGGCATTCTCGCGATTGCAAATGAAATTCAACCAGCGATGTTATCACTCCCCTTGATCGGTGCCTCCTCGGTATGTGCCCAGTGCCAACCCTCGTTAAGAATGATTTGATATTCCTACTGTGGCGGACAGCTGGAGCACTTGCCTGGCCAGGATGCTTCCAAAATGGAAGGACCAGGGGAGAGATCATATCCAGAGCATTACCTCCCCCAGAGCACTAGGTGGCAGGCCCACTGGGTTTCAGCAGGGCTCCATGGGAGTTGGAATTTCATACAACCCTGCTGGGTTCCGTGGGCGCTACCAGGGGGTGCTGCAGCAGCTGCTGAGCCCTTATGGGCAGCTCCTCCGCCACACCCAGAAGTACATCAACGAGCACCTGGAGCACTTATAAAAGGAGCCAGAGTCGGGTAGGAGAAGACAAAGCTTGTGAGGAGGAGTGGAGGAGAAAAGAGAGAGAAAGAAGAAGAGATTAGTGTGGTGCTGCACTTGTGAACTGTGCTGTGCTTGTGGGAAGCGGGGAAGGCGTTTCCCACGACGGAAGAAAAGAATAAAAAACCGTGTGTGCCTTGAACTTGTGTCCTGCGTCTGTCTGTGCCGGGTCTGGGCGGCGGTGCGTCCTCGGCGGGCCACACTACGTAGAGTCAGTGCATTCAGAAAGTCCGCAGACCCCTTCACGTTTTCCACATTTTGTTTTGTTGCAACCTTGTGCTAAAGCCATTTCAGTTTGTTTTTCTCCTTCGTTAAGCAACACTCCATGTCCCAGAATGACAAAGTAAAAACGGGATTTTAGAAAGTTTGGCAATTGAATTAAAAAAAAAAACAAAAAGTGACAGTAACACAAGTCAGTTGGTACTCATCGAAGCCCCTTCGGCAGCCCTTCCAGCCCTGGAGTTGTCTTGGGTTTGACACAACAAGCTTCACACACCTGGATTGGGGGATTTTCTGCCATTTGTCTCTGCAGTGAGGAGTCCGAGTGTCTGGGCCTGCGAGGATCCCAATAAAAAGCAACATCCAGGCCTTCAATTACCTCTTGGGCGCAGCCATCAGCAGTGTGTCTGTCTGCAGAGAGAGTGTCGACCTCGTCATTGAGAGGTTTACTTACCTCGGCAGTGACAGTCCTGTCTCTGGTGACTCTTCCTGTGAAGTCAGTAGATGGATTGGGAGAGCATGGGGGGGTCATGAGGTCACTGGAAAGGGGTGTGTGGCGCTCCCGATATCTATGCAAAGGAACAAAGGTCCAAGTCTTTAGCGTCCTGTTGCTTCCTGTTTGTGAGACACGGATGCTATCCAGTGACCTGAGATGAAGACTGGACTCTTTTGGTATTGTGTCTCTTCAGAGGATCTTTGGGTACCACTGGTTTGACTTTGTGTTGCTCACAGGGTCCCAAATGAGGCACATGACCTGCATTGTGAGGGAGCATCAGTTACAGCACTACGGCCATGTAGCGCGATTCCACGAGGGCTATCCGGCTAGCAGGACCGTCATTGTTGGGGACCTGAGTGTCGGAACATGGCCAAAGTGATGCCCACATAACACCTGGCCACAGCAGATTTCCAGGTGGTGGGACAGGACCGCATGTCTGCTTAGGGGATTGGCAACCGCTGTATCAGTGCATGCCCCCCAACCTGAACCTAAAGTGTCTCTGCAGATCCTCTCAAGCTCTGTCAGGTTGGATGGAGACCATCAGTGGACAGCTGTGTTCAGGTCAATTGTCACCACTCATGAACATTCCCAGAGTTTTCCCTTAAGCCACTGTGGCCCAGTCTGGTGTCCAGAGTTCCCTGAAGTAGGTTTTCATTAAGGACATCTCATTCAGCTTTCCCTCAACTTTGTCTAGTCTGACTGTCCCTGCTTCTGAAGAACAACACCACAGCCTGAGGCTGCCACCATCTCCTCCACACTTCAGCACTGGACTGTCATTATGACTGTGATGAGCGTGGCCTGGTCTCCTCCAGATTAGAACATTAGAACAATGGAGATGAGAACAGGCCATTCAGCCCAATAAACCTCCCCATTCCTATCCACTTATTTCTTCCAGAAAAACATCAAGTCAAGTTTTGAAAGTCTCTAACGTCTTACTGTCTACCACATTACTTGGTCTCTTATTCCAAGTTTCTATCGTTCTTTGTATAAAGAAAAACTTGCTAATGTTTACCCTTCACAAGTTTCTAACTGTGTCCCCATGCTCTTGATTTTAAAGTCACCGTCTCGATCCACTGGACTAATTCCCTTCATCATTTTAAACACTTCAGTCAGGTCTCCTCTTCATCACTGTAAAGGCTCAGCTCTTTTAATCTTTCCTCATCACTCATCCCCTGTAGCCCTGAATCAGCCTCGTCGCACTCCTCTGGACCTTCTCTAGTGCTGTTATGTCCTTTTTGTAGTCTGGAAACCAGAACTGCACCTGGTACTCCAGATGAGGCCTCACCAGTGTGTTATAAAGCTTGAGCAGAACCTCCTGTGACTTGTACTCCACACATCAAGGCGCTATATAACCTGACATTCTGTTGGCCTCCCTAATGGCTTCTGAACACTATCGGGAAGTCGATATCTTAGAGTCCACTATGACTCCTAAACCCTTCTCATAAGGTGGACTCTCGATTTTTCCGACCACCTATTGTGTATTCAAACCTCACATTTTCACTTCCTATGTGTAATTCTTTACATTTACTGACATTAAATTTCATCTGCCACAAATCTGCCCAAGCCTGTCTGCTATCCAAGTCCTTCTGTGATGATTTAACGGATTCCAAATTATCTGCTAATCCACCTGTCTTGGTATCATCTGCACACTTAACCAGCTTGTCACTTATATTCCTATCTAAATCGTTTATATATATTGTGAAGAGGGGGGCTGAACACACCCCTAGAAGACATGGTCGCTCCTCTGAAACCCCCTATTAAACAGCGATACAATGGGAAACAAGTACAGTTTTTTACCTCCTCTTTGCTCAATTAGCTGCTGCTGCTGCCGCCGTGCTGCGTGATCTGCTTCTCGTGCGGCACTTCTAACATTTAAAAGCCTGTACAGCAGCTGTCCTTTTGTCTTATTGCCTTGTGTCTCTCTTCTCCCCCAGATATCTTCTGCTTTATTCTTTATTATGCTGTTTACGAATAAAGTTTATGTTTCTTGAAAACCTGAATGAATCTGTGCAACTGTGTACCCCAAGCGTGACAAGTTGTACCAGGAGTGGGGTGCAGCAGCCCCAGCAGTGCCCCCTGCTGGACACCACTCTTAACGTCGGCCAGTTCTGATGAGGTTCCTCTCACCATCACCCTTCCTGTGTCTGAGCCAATTCTGCACCCATTTACACCCCACACCCTGAACTCCCACTTCTTTTAAATTCACGCCCACCCTGTCATGTGGCACCTTATCAAATGCTTTCTGAAAGTCCAGATCAATAATAAAAATTTTGTTTCTCAGTCAGTCATCATCCAACCCCCTATATCCTAACTACAGGGTCACGGGGGTCTGCTGGAGCCAACCCCAGCCAGCACAGGGCGCAAGGCAGGAACAAATCCCGGGCAGGGTGTCAGCCCACCGCAGTCCTTTTGTTTCTTCCTCATAGAATTCCAGCATGTTAGTAAAACACGACCTCCCTCTTCTGTCCCCAAGCTGACTGTTCCTAATATCTCCTGTCCTTGCCAGGTGTTGCTCAGTCTGATCCTGATCTTATCAGATGTGATAACTTAGAGCTGAGTTTTAATTTCATCAGACCAGAGAGGTCTCGGAGACAAACTGCAAGTGGGCTGCCATGTGTCTTTTATCGAGGAGAGGTCTTTCGACTGGCCACTCCACCATAATGCCCGGATTAGCCGAGTGCTGCAGTGTTGCTTGTCCTTCTGGACGTTTCTCTTGTCTCCACACAGGTTATCTGGAGCTCGCCTCGGGTTGCTGCCAGAATGCTTTCCTAGCCTTCTTTCTTCAGATCTGTGCCATCCCTAGGCTCTGCTGGCAGTTCCTTCAGCCTCATGGTTGGTTCTTGTTCACCTGTGGACTTTCTACAGACAGCTGTGTGACTTTACTAACTGGTCCAATCAATTTAATTGACCCCAGGTGGACTCCAAACGTCTCAGTGGTGGTCCATAGAATGGAGTGCAGCTGAGACAAACTTCACGTGTCATAGCGAAGGGGCTTGTGGGATATTTCAGTCTTTTACTTTTAATAGATTTGCAAATGTTTTCTAAACTCATCTTTTCACTTTGTCATTCCGGGGTCTTGAGTGTTGCTCAACGAGGGGAAAAAAATGAAATAATTTTAGCACAAGGGGGCAACATAACAAGATGTGGAAAAAGTGAAGGGGTCTGCATACTCTGTGAAGGCGCTATATTTTTGAATGCACCCAGCCTTACAACTTTATGTTTGTTTCCTCATTTTGGAAGCACCCCTTGCCATTCAGTAACCCCCCACACCCACTACAAGACCCCTTTTTGTTTCTTCAGCTCCTTTATTTGGACTTCATGGAGTAGGCGTCCAATGAGGACAATGGCTGGAGAAGGTGAAGTCACGTTTGACTGCAGGCGGCCATTTCCCTTGAACTCCTGCAGATGCCCTCAAACAGCTTCTCAGATCCGCCTGCTCGCATTCACACTGGGGTGAGAGCCCCCCCCCTTTTTCGGCAATTGCTTACACCCCTGTTATTGTTAAGTGAGAGCTGGGGGTCTTTCTCTTCCACGACAACAATAGCCTTTGTCTTGAGCTTCCCACCACTGCTCAAAAGAGTTTGAACGGGAGGGGAGTTGGAGGGGGGCCCGGGGGGCTTGCTTTTCCATAGTAACAATTACAAAACGAGCTGGGACCATGAAGAGGAGTGACGAGCCGAGGAGCTTCATCCATGTGGGGAGAGCTGGGGGGCAAAAAACACACTGAAAAAAAAAAAGTCAGAAGAAGACCTATGGGACTGGCCAAGGAGGGAGACGACGGTGCAGCAGCAGCAGCGCAGAGCAGACCGGCGCTCGGGAGACCACCGCAACTTCTGTGAGCGCGCGGCAGCGGCGACGATGAACTCCGACACTCCGTACGACGACACCGCGTCCACCCTGGTGTTAGAAAACATCAAAAACAAACTCATCCACGCGTTCAGGGGGTCGGCAGAGCAGGTGTCCACGACGTGCGACAGTGGCCACCCGGCAAGCCTCGTCACCAAGGACCTGCGAGCCAACGAGGAGCTGAGGAGAGCGAAAATAGACGGGGCGATAACATGGCTAAGGAGCGAGCTGGTAAGGGGAGCGGCAGCGGGGCTAGGGGGCCTGCGGCTGGGGGTCCTGCCTACTGGGAGATTTAGAAGGACTGGCCCATGTGAAGCCGCGGCGATCCGCCGAAAGGTGTCAGCCGTGTGCGCCTCACGTGTGGACGACATACTGAAGATTGAGTGTCGTGTCTGCCTGTCAGTTTAACTAGCAATCATATAGCGCCTTTCACATCAACCTGTCTTACCTACTGCCTGTCATCTGTTACTCTTAAATAGCGCCATCTGGATGTTAGCAGGTCCTCCAACTTGCAAGGAAAACTTGGGGGTTGGTGGCAGGACTGGCACTCCAGCCACTGTAAAAACCTCCCGCTGTTCAGTGTGGTGCTGAGGTGTCACCCCCTGCACTCGGGTCCCAATCCAGATGGTACGGCGTGTGGCGGGTGAGGCAATCAGCGCCATCAGCGCATGCTCCCAGCCTATGTTAGCGTCTTTCATTAGCTGCCTATGATATAGCGCCTTTCACGCGTCTATAGTTATCACCTTTCAGATATTTCTTTTATACAGCGCCTTATCCATCAATCCACTTTCTCCTAGCAAGCACAGGGTGCAGGGCTTATCTATCTGTTATATAGCGCCTTCTGTCTATCTCTGTCTCGTATCATTTAAACAATTTTCTAATGTTGTGATATTTTAACTAATTACGTGGCGCTTTTCACATCCATCTCTCTGTCAACCTGTCCATCTAGCATGTATATTTAGTGGCGTTTATTACTTACAGTGTCTACTGGAACTATCTGTCTTACACACATTTATTTCATGGGAGAGGCGCTATATAAATATAATGTATGTATTATTATTATTATACAGTGCCTTTTCCCTGTCAAGTGTATATAATGGCTTTCATTATCTATCTATCTATCTATTATACGGTACCTTGCAGATTGCTAAATATATTGTATACATTTTATTTTCATTGTGTCTGAAGTTTTGGGCTCTGTGGCACCCTCTTGTGGTTACACTATCTATCTATTTATTTATTATACTGTTCATTTCATATCTATCTATCTATCTATCTATCTATCTATCTATCTATCTATCTATCTATCTATCTATCTATCTGATCCTGCCAACTATGCTAAAATATCTATCTATCTATCTATCTATCTATCTATCTATCTATCCATCCATCTATTATCCAACCCGCTATATCCTAACTACAGGGTCACGTATATAGTGCCTTTCATCTGCCCCTTTCGCATAGTGACTTTTTCTATTTATCAGGTGTGTGTCTGTGTGTGTTGCCTTTCATACTAGTTTATCAAGCATCTATAGCAGCGTTCATAACTTATTTAGCTATCTAGCTATCATATAGCACCTTGCACATCTCCCTACATATCTTTCATTTATTCATTTTAGGTAGTACCTTTCCTATCTGTCAACCACATAGTGCCTCTCATATATAGTATGTCTTTTCATATGTATCTGTTTATCTCATGTTGTGCCTTTCATCAGTCTCTTTTCTTTCATCAGTCTCTTTTTTCTATTTATCAGGTGTGTGTATATATAGTGTATTTTTTACCTTGATATAGTTATTTTCATATGTACTAATCTATATGTTAAGTATATTTAGTAATACACTATCTGTTTTTTTATCTATCTGCCTATCTACCAAGGTATTACGTTGCACCTTTCACATTTCTCTAGCTATCTTACATAGTGCTTTACATTTTTTCTTTCTTTCTTTCTTTCTTTCTTTCTTTCTTTCTTTCAATTTATCATGTAGTGCCTTAAAACTTTTATATAGTGCCTTTCACAACTATATATAATTATATAGTGACTTTCACATCCATCTATTATATAGTGCTTTTAATATCTATCTGTCTATCTATTTAATCCTGCCAACTACACTAAAATGTCTATCTATCTCTCTATCCATATCAGGCATATATATACAGTATAGTATATATATTGTGACAGATTAGGGTTTCCTCGCACCCTTGTACCCTCAGACCACACGTCAGACACCAGATAAAAGTCCAATAATAGAATTTATTATAATAATAATGTGCACTAAGCTCGCTCCTCTCCACAATACTCAATAAACCAATAAACAATAATCAATCCTCCAAACTCCCAGACGCTTAGCCACCCTGCCTCCCAACTCAGCTCGCCGTCTGGGAGCTCCTACAGTCTTTTTATATCTCCTGACCCGGAAGTGTTCCTAATCGCCAGTCCAATTGACTCTCATTCACATCCGGGTCAGGTACAAGTTCTTTTCTTCACCCAGGAAGCACGCCATTCCTCTTGTCCACGTGTGCTTCCGGGGCGTAGGGAAAATATCCATTACTCCTCCCTGCAGCGTCCCCTAGTGGCCCCCATGGCATCCAGCAGGGCTGTGTATACAAACTACAATGTCCATGATGTCCTGCTGGTCTTCTGGGGACCTCCATGCTGCAAGGAGGGCTCCACCTGGCGGCTTCGGGGTATTGGCCGGGATAAACAGCTGGCCATTCTCCACAATATATACTGTATATAGTGTCTGTCATTATGTATTTATAATGCCGCAGCTTTGACATCTCTCATGCTGTACTTTTTATGTCTGTCTCTTTTTTTTCCTATCTCGCTGTCTCCATCTTTCATATAGTGCCTTTCACATCACTCTTTCTAATGTGTTACCGATTTCTCTCGGCACATTTACTTTCTGTTTTGGTCGTTCCCTTTTAGCCCCGGTGCTCCTCTTGTACCCTTAAACTCTTCACGGTCCAAAGGCTCTTCAGCCATACGAATACACCAGTGCACGTTGCTTTCAAATGTAGAATGCGTGTCCATCATAACCCTTAAAATTCAACGTTACATGTCACTTGAGTGGAGGGCCTTCATGGTCCGTAGCGGTGAACAGCGTACCGTGCAGGGGTCGCACTGCGGGACTGAAGTGGACGTGGTGACAGTTTAACTCGAGCACAAGGGGGAAATTCCATGGAGACAAAAACAGGGCACTCAGTATTAGTACTGCATATCATCACCATCTCAGATCAACCCTGAATGGAATTAAGATAGTTTAAGAATGCTGGTAACATTTTCTATTATGAATAATTGTCATTGTAAATTATTTTTAGCCAATTAAAAAATACATATATACTGCATACATTATCATATCTATAAATAGGCATCCGTTTCACCCAGTCTAGATTTAGATGCACAGAGAATTATTATTGTTATGCTCAATTTTAGTTACATTTTTGCACTTAATAGTATTTTATGCTAGCACAATCAATTGAGAGGAGGTTGTCAGCAGTCACTTTCACCCTGGCCTTTGGTCACCTCTCTTACCTCAACAGAGCCACTTAGATGTTCCCCAAGTGCTTGTGTAGAACCCTAAATGCATGTACCCGTCTTTACATATGTACACACCTTTATATTCTTCTTCCTCATTTACTTGAAATCGCTTCCCAGCCGGTCCCCATGTCTTCATGACTGCTGCCTGCCCTGCCCAAGGCCCAGCACCGTCAGGTCATCTGCCACCACGTCTCTCCAGTTGAAACTCTTTTCCATCCCACTGACGGCCACCATGTTTTCTATTGGGGTCATCCTTCCTACTGAATAGGTCCTGTGTCCAGACCACCTTAATCTACTTTCTATGACTTTCTCCTGACATTCTGCGGACTTTCTAATGTCATATTTTTGCTTATTTCACTAGCTGGAGATGCGCTCCCAGGATCGGCAGCTGGCTAAAACTTTGTTGGACATCAACACAGAAATCCAGAGACTAAGAAGAGAAAGTGAAGCAGCAGCACCAGACAGGAATTTCAATGACACACCGGCTCTGCAAAGCACAGGCCCAAAAAAGGAAACACTGTGAGCATGAAAGACTAGCAGAGAAAATCCCACTGCTGCCACCACGTCCTCTGCTTGAATGCTTTTATGTTTCATTCAGGTGGACGACTAAAGGAGAACAAAAAGGAAACAAATTTGTGAAAATGAGCAATAATAGTGAGTTTTTTTTTTCTAAATGATCAAACAATTCATTATTTTGGATTTTTCTGCCCTCAGGAAAATGACACAGGATTTACGTATTAGGCAACCAATGAGGGAAACAATAAAATAACATTGTGTACGTGTAAAGGAATTTCCTCTATTAATCGTATTTTTCATTTCAGCTTCCATAGCCGGTCACGGTGCAGTGAACCTCCACCCTCGCCACATTGGCATTCAGCTGGTGTGGGTTGAAAACGTCTGGCATGGGGAGGCCATAGCAGGTGCCTTAGGGTTAATCCGATCTCAGCTGAAGCACATGACGCGCAAAACACAGAATCTGGAAAATGCAAAGATGGTAAAAAAAAAAAAAGAAAGTCCAAATGGCATGGACTTGTGAGAATGGCGTCACCCACGTCTAACCCCGCCCCAGACATCCAGCCCCGCCCCATTAGAACGGCTATGCCGCGCTTCTGCTCCATCGTGCACTCTGCTGAGAAAGTGCTTTGAAATGACCGTGAAAACGATCAGGTGTTACGATACGTTGATGTCCTGTAGGAAAGACGGTGGGGGGAAAAAAACAAGTTGAGTCAAAAAGTTCCATTAGGCCAGGTTTATACTTCACGCGACGCGACACCTGCTCCAGCGGACGCTCCTGCTACGCAAGCGTTGTACTATTTATACTCGCGTGCGTACTTTACGTAAATCTGGAGGAATCCAGCAGGTGGCAGTGCGAGATATCATCACGGTGAGAATGGGCTCGGTTTCACTGTGATGTGAATTGCATGGAACATCCATTAAATTCCAATGACATCTTACCGCAATATCTCTGAAAAGGATGTTTAATGATTAAATCCATCAATCCAGGGATGTGCCAATTCCAGCTGGCATCGGGCACGAGGCAGAAACAATCCCTGGACGGGGCATCAGCTCATCGCAAGGTGAATACAAGCACTCACACACACACACTGGCGTCATTTTAGTGTCACCCAATCTGCATGTCTTTGGAAGGAAACCGGAGCTCACTGTGGAAACCCAGCAGGAAAACATGGAAACTCCAGGCAGGGAATACCAGGAACGTGACTCCCTGTGAGACAGCAGTGCTACCGCTCTGCCACCATGTGTGTAATTATTAACAGTATTCATTATTTAAACGGGATTAATAATTTATCTGTAAAATGTAACATACATACATATCAAGTATAAATCTAAGGATTCTAAATGTGCAGAGAGCTGGAATATCATACATGTGCCGTGTTCTGCATGGCGATCTGTTGCTGTTTGCCGCTCCTGTCCAGTCAGGAGGAAGCCCTAGTAAAAAAAAGATGCCACAGAAGATGATACGGGAGACTTTTAAAATGTATCATGTCGTTACGATCAGGAATATGCGACGCTTGAATGTAAAAGCACCACGAATGCATCTGTATGTCGGCATTTTGCTTCACCACATCGAACCATTCATCAAACATCGAAGCGCGCACATCGATCCTGTAGGATCCACAAAGCGGCTTTCTGTCACATGTAGATAGTAAACCGAGACTCTGATGTCACGTTCCGACTTTTAGCACACTGTGCCCCCCGACTTTTTGCTGGTACTGCAACTCGCCCACGCGTCGTGTTAATTTCTGAGGACCTGCTCAGAGGACACGTCAAATGAACACGTGGCAGCCATGATGCGTGTGCGCACGCGTTCTGAGCGTGAAGTATAAACGGGCCCTAAAAATCCACCTGTAGGCCTCTGGCTCTGCTCCATTGACAAGGCAGTCAAGTGGTGCACATCCGGTAGGATTTAACCGCCTTTGCATTACACATCCGTCGTGTTACGCGATACACTGAGTCACGTAACGCCTTTCTCCACATGTCACTGTTCTTGTAAAACATCCTTAGGCTGCGGTTAAGGGTTAGGGTCGTGGAGGGTCCTCTTACTTGGGAGTAATGACGACTATCGAGTAGTCATGGAGTGGGCATGTCGTCTAGTAGGAGTATCGTGTACTGCTCGGAGTTTTCGCTTTGCAGGTTAGCAGAGCCCTACAGTTTTACGCCTTCTCGAAATGTTACAGTAATGCCCTACAAAGTCAAAGCTCCAAGTTGGACAATTCACGTAGTGATAATTTAGAAAGTTCGCCAGTGCTTTTTAAATGGACATTTTCTTACATTTGAGAAATTGTAACAGTGTGAGTTCCTTGAACGTTGACCATTCCCTACAATATTATGAACCATAAGCATAACATACGACTGTGCAATCAGTCGATTCATGCAGACATAAAAGACAGACAGATGTGAAAGACACAACAGCAGGAGCATTACAGTGAGTTTAATATCCAGCATACCCAAGCTACACAATGGCACACACTCGGGTACTTGTCAAGCAACATGAAAGCCGAAGAAAGCCTCAGCCCATCGAAACTGGTAGTGTGCGCTGCTAAAAGGAACCCCATTCCAAATATCCTATTAGAATATCATCAAGTTAACCGAGGGGGTCTTTATAGGCACAGGATCAGACATGGCTTAGTGAATGCTAAGGCAGACCATAATCAAGATTGGCACAACTCACATTTGAAGGTAAACGTTACAGAAATAAACTGCTCAAATAAATTAAAGGAATTAAATGGACCTGTCAATTCTGGTATTCTATGGCAAATGCCAATCGAGCTCCACGGTGCCCACTAGAGGACATAGTCAGGCCCTCGGGTCCCCCTCATGAAGTCTGTTTCTGATTGTTTGGTCAGAGACATTCACACCAGTGGCCGGTCTGCCTGTTGGAGATCATTTTGTAGGCTCTGCCAGTGCTCATCCGGTTACTCCGGTGGGTCCTGCTGATGGGTTATGGACCCTTCTACGAGGGGCCCTGTCCAGCGCTCCTAGAGGAAGTGCCTGTCTGTCTCCTGAAATCTCCTCCATGCCCTTGAGACTGTGCTGGGAAACACAGCAAACCTTCTGGCAATGCCACGTATAGATGGAGAAGTTGGACTACCTGTGCCAGCTCCGTAGGGTCCAGGTATGGCCTCATGCTACCAGTAGTGACAGTGACCGTAGCCAAATGCAAAACGGGTGACAAAACAGATGAGGAGGGAGAAATGTCAGTGGCCTCCCTCCAGCTGTTAACCCATTCATTTCTGTTTTGGGGGTTGTCTCATTGTTGCCCCCCCCCGCCCCTCTAGTGCACCACAGTGGCTGAAACTGATGAACAAGCCCCTCTGCTACTTCACTGAGCAGATCAATAGTCCAGAATTGTCATGGACTTGACACTATACTCGGATTCAAAAGGGTTCCTTTCATTTTTTTGAGCAGTATATCTACCTGTTTAAATGTTTCAGCACAGCCCTTCTGACATTTTTGACAGGCGGGCATTTCAAGATCTCATATGCAGAAGTACAACACGTGGCTTTGAAGAGCAGATTTTTGAGAAAACGTTGGACCACACACATATCAATCTGCCTATGCCTGTGAAAGTCTTCACCCCTCAGAACTTCTCCCAGTTTCTTGTTATGCAACATTAGATCCCAGTGGGTTTCAGTTGGCTTTTTTGACATTTTGATCAACTAAAAAAAAAGTCTTTTTAATGTCAAAGTGAACAGAGATCTTTCCAAAGTGGTCTAACTCAACGGCCAAAGTAACTGCTCACCTAAGTATTCACCCCCTTTGAGATGACACCCCACGTGCCGCCCATTGGTGTTAGAAGTTCCTTCCTTAGTTCAGTCCGTCTGTTTCAATTGATTGTACCTGGAAGGTCCAACTTGTGGTAAGTCAGAATGGCGGCCTGAAGACACGACAAGCAACTCTGTCAATGACTATCCAGTCAAATCTGCCACCAAAAACTGAACAAGACGAGTGAGGGAGGCCACTCAAGGTGCTTTTATGCCATAGGAACCTTTTCTGGGTTCTGTTTAACCGGGGATGGAAGTTGGAAACAAAGAGCTCTCGTCCTCCCTGCGGTGGGAGAAAAGCCTCTGAGAAATCTGAAGGAGTCGCAAGTAACAGTGACTAAGACTGGAGCGGCAACAACCATGCCCGGGTGCTTCATCAGTCACAGCTTTATGCAGAGCCACGGCACCATACGTCACAGCAGTTGTAGAGCCGGAAGTGACGTCACCGCCGTTTCAGGACTGACTTATCTAAATCGACCACTTTAGAGAGATGGTGTAGGATACGTATTGCCGTTTTCTTCACATACATGTTTAAAAATATTAGATTGGCTTCTAAATTGGTTTAGAACATTATTGCACTGTTAATTTAAAAAAATGTAATAACTTTTATTATTAACGTTTTACTAAACTCTAACGTGGTGTAAACATTGTAATTATCCATCCATCCATTTCCCAACCCGCTGAATCCGAACACAGGGTCACGGGGGTCTGCTGGAGCCAATCCCAGCCAACACAGGGCACAAGGCAGGAACCAATCCTGGGCAGGGTGCCAACCCACCGCAGGACACACACAAACACACCAAGGCCAATTTAGAATCACCAATCCACCTAACCGGTATGTCTTTGGACTGTGGGAGGAAACCCACGCAGACACGGGGAGACCTGGGAAACCCGGGTCTCCTTACTGCGAGGCAGCAGCGCTACCACTGCGCCACCATGCCGCCCACATTGCAATTGTCTCTTATATATATTTCTCTTCTGGTTCGTCCTGCTTCCTCATCTCTGAAGTGAAAGGTCACGCGGTCAGGCTAGATATCGGGCAGTGACATGACACCAATGGGGTCATGAGAGAGATGCGGGGGAACGCGGTAGTCCGAAGAAGGAATAGGAATCGAGAAAAGCGGCGTGGGGGTGTATGGGAGGCTGCAGGCAGCGTGGGGAAGGGTTTGGAAGAGGAGGAATAGGAATCGTGAAATGCCGTGTGGGCTGCGTTTGGGGGAGACCGGGTTTAAAGAGGAAGCAGGATGAACCAGAAGAGACTCAATCTCCCTTTTAAATTTAAACGCACACAATTCCCACTCAGATTCGCCTTCTCCATGACTATCAACAACTCCCAAGGACAAATGTTTGCAAAGATTTGCGTTAATCTACAACAACCAGTCTTCAGCCACGGTCGGCTTTTTCTAGGGTTAGATCTTTCGACTCATTATCTATTGTCTCCAGCAAAACACCTATTCACGACTGCGTCTTTCAAGAAGTATTTCTTTCTTCATTTCTGAATTCCTTTCTCACCGTTTTCCGTTCCTACTCTTACACCGCCGTATGCTATGGCGGGCGTCGGCTAGTATTGTATATTTCGTTTCATGAATGCAAATGAAAAACTATTTTCAATTAACACAGACCTTGATGATTTTAATTTTGTCGACATGTTAAATGGTTCCCACAGACCCGAACACAACATAAATGTTGATATTAATATTTCACAGAAACGACCCGTATTGTTTAGTTTGATGTGTGACACGACGTGATGGCAGAAACCCTCCAAACTTCACAATGATGCGTATTATTTGGTTTGATGTACTGTTTTTCTTTCTCATTTTTATCTCTTCATTTTTGAACGGGTTCTTGGCCCAACGTTATTTTCCGGGCTTTGCTGAGACCTGCCAAAACCTTCCAAAAGTAATTTTACGAAGTCAGTCCTGAAACGACGGTGACATCACTTCCGATCTACAACTGCGGTGGCTCTGCAAGTGGATGCTACTTGCTTTATGGGAGAGAGGCAGAGAGACTAAAACACACAGGACATCTTGACAAAAGAGGTTGGAAAAGAGGAATAAGGTTCTGTGGTCTGGTGAGACCAAAATGGCGCCTTTTTGGCCATCAGACTAAACACCATGTCCCACTGCACATTATCACAAATGCTCCATTTCCCACCATGAAGCAAGGAGGTGATAGCATCAGGCTTTCAAGATGCTTCTCCGCAGCAGGTGCTGGAAGGCTTGTGAGGGTAAAATGAACGCAACAAAATATGGGGAAAAAATGCTGGTTGGAGAACCTGACAAGAGTCTGCAAGAAACCTGCATGTTGGGAGAAGACAACAAGCCCAAGCATAAAGCCAAAGCTACGCAAGAATGGCGTCAAAACAACAATGTGAGTGTCCCGGAGTGGCCGAGTCAGAGTCCAGACCTCAATCCAAAGGAGAATGTGTGAGTGGACTTGAGGGCTGGTCACTCACGATCACCATGACACCTGAAAGAGCTTCAGCAACCTGGCAAAGAAGAAGGCAGAAACATGGCAGCGCTAAGAGAAAGAGACCTGAGTATATGCATTCAAGCCTGTCATGGTTGCCACTTACTAAATAGTGACACGAAGGGTTTGATTATTTTATGTTTTATATCTGTAATTAAATGCAATAAAATGTGAAAATGTCCAAGGGGGTGAATACTTTCATAGGTGCTGCACTTTGCAGTATGTATACTGTACATTTGGCCCTTGCGCACCACTACGCCCGTCCTCTGCTCACTTACACCTACTAGTCTATGCACTTGTTTTCCTTTTTTGTATTTATTATCCTTATATGAATGAGAGGAAGTGTGCGTGTGTGTGGCTAGGTGTGCCCTGGGGTCAACTGGCACCCCATCCAGGGCTGGTTCTGAACTTGCACCACAATAGGCTCCACTTACCCCAAACCTTGAACTTTATGTGTAGGTTAGACGTGGCTGGTTTTTTCACTGAGGGGAAAGAGCCACCCAGATACAGTATGTCGTCTCCCCGAGTCCAGGGATTGGAGTGTAGCAGTCATGGGCCTGTTTCTATATACTACTACCATAGGGGGGCACTCCACTCAAATGCTATCTAATTCTTGAGTGCATCTCGTAGTCCAGGGGGGTCAACGACTTACTGTCTGTCTGTCCCAGACCTGTTCATGTGTGCATCACGCAAGTACTGTAAATATCACTTTTGTAATTCCAGACTAGTGTTTGGTTTTCCAGTTGTTGCACCCTACCACCCATATCATGGAAGACTACAGCTGGTCACATATCTATTCAGTAAATACCACTACCCCACCTTGGATTTTTGATTTTCTTGAACAGGACAAATTAAAATGCCTCGACCTCAAAAAGACACCAAAGTCTCATCTGCTATACAAATAAATATGCTGTTGCAGTTCTGTTCATTGGCGTGTGGTCTTAAGAATACCAGGCCATTGAGATGATGATAAGCCCCCCAAGTCCGCTGACCCTTTTTTCCTTTCTACTTTAGAAGAGACACTGACAACTAGAGAAACGAAACCCCAAGCATCGACTCTGAAGCTGCTCATGGTATCGAGCTCCTTCGGATCGAATTTTTCTTAAAAGGTGAGTCATAAACTGCCATGACCGATGAGAAATGATTCTGGACAAAAGTCCCTGAGCTGAAGTAGACGCTGTCTTCGGTCTCGCTCTCCGAGTCCACGTCACTGATGCCGCTATACTCCTGTTTGAGCTCTTGAATACCAGAGTGCAGGTCCATCAGCTGCTTAATCAGGATCTGGTCTTGGGAGCGCATCTCCATCTAGGGGATAAAAAGTGAGAAAGGAATCAGTTGATATGGAAGGATGGAGACGCGCAGCTCATGAGACATTAACGCATTGAGGGCTGAATATTTTCTGAGAAGCACGCAAAGCAATTATTTCACACATAAATCAACATAAAACATTTGTTGCTACGTGCCGTGGCTGCTCTTGGTGCATATTCTGCATCTCTGGCGGCAATGGCTGCATGGGGCACCTCAATGGACAGCAGGAATGCACGGTGGGCCTGCTGCCTGGCTGTCTTTGCACAGCAGGTGGGTGGTTGGTGGTGGTCACAGTGTACGTAACGCAATATCTGGTGGTCCTCCCAGGTGAACGCTGCCGCTACATGAAAGTGTTCAGTACCACAATCAGCTGGGGACCAATCAGATGATACTGGTACCTCACTTTCGTCCATCTCCAGATCACCTGTATCAAACTCAGAGTCCTATTCAACGAAATTAAGTAAAACGTCCATGAAGTATTTTGTTTTGCACACTTGCTTTGGTCTCTCACAAGATGTCGATGCCATTTTTGAGGTTGTTTGCTCTTCGCTGCTCACGCATGCGTAGGGAATCGAGGTCAAATCAACAAATCTATCTAACATTCCTTCTAGCAAAGAGAGTCAAACTAAAACGTAAGAGCGAGTTTTGTCGCAACTTACAGCTAATTACCGTCCTCTACCCCTGAATTTTGACAAAAGTTGACATCAGCCCTAATAGAGTTAACTGAATCAACTGGCACAGGTTATCTGGCCGGTAAGGGGATGCCAGGGTGTAATGATGTGATGTCCCAGAAAAATCCAAGACAGATGGCGCAAATAACGTCCACTGAACTTAAACACTACAATACCAGATCATCCTAAATAACAATTCTTAAAGGAATACGCCACTCAATGTGATTTTTTTTGGTGTGTTATTTACCACATGCACTGTAAATAACATGTAGTGTGTAGTTTTTAACCAGATGGTTTAATGGAATCTTGGAAAGTGAGAGGATGCCTGAGGAGTGGAGAAGAAGTGGACTGGTGGGCCGATATTTAAGGATAAGGGAGATGTACAGAACTGTAGTAACTACAGGGGGATAAAACTGATGAGCCACAGCATGGAGTTATGGGAGAGAGTAGTGGAAGCTCAGTTAAGAAGGGAGGTGATGATTCGTGAGCAGCACGATGGTTTCATGCCAAGAAAGAGCACCACAGATGTGTTGTTTGCTCTGAGGGTGTTGATGGAGAAGTAGAGAGATGGACAGAAGGAGTTGCATTGTGTCTTTGTGGACCTGAAGAAAGCAAATGACAGGGTGAGGAGAGAGGAGCTGTGGTATTGTATGAGGAAGTCGGGAGTGGCAGAGGAGTACGTAAGAGTTGTACAGGATATGTACGAGGGGAGTGTGACAGTGGTGAGGTCTGCGGTAGGAGTGACGGAGGTGGGATGACATCAGGGATCGGCTCTGAGTCCGTTCTTATTTGTAATGGTGATGGACAGGCTGACAGATGAGATTAGACAGGAGTCCCCGTGGACTGTGATGTTTGCTGATGACATTGTGATCTGTAGCGAGAGTAGGGAGCAGGTTGAGGAGACCCTGGAGAGGTGCTGTGGCAACCCCTAACGGGAGCAGCCGACAGAAGAAGAAGAAGTGTGTAGTGACTGCTGAAAAAAAATGTTTAATCTCATATTTTCATGCAGAATGGAGATAACAAAATTTCTGATATTGCGATCGTTAGTGCTACACCTCGTCGCCTGACGCAGCTTGGGTCACAAGAAAAACCCGCTTTATAACAGCATTGTAAAAGGAACACAGCCTCGGATTGCCAAATAGTAGATAAGCTGCTGCCATACCACATAAAGCACTCATTGCACTTCGCTACAAGTCTCTATGGCCAGTTTACTCACCGTTCGGTCGTTCAGTTCTCTCTCTATCCTGTGCGACTGTGTTTGACTCTGTTCCCTCCGGCCCCTGCCGCACTCTTTACAACTGAATCCCTTTGAGGAAGACGACTACAAGTATATAAGAACGAGTTCTCTTTGACTCTAGCATGTCATTTAAAGCGCACATTACAAA
>JANRMT010062845.1:13263776-13278087 GCA_026402145.1 Polypterus bichir lapradei | reverse complement strand
GAAATTAAGGAGCTTTCTAAATAAACAGGATTGTGAGAAATTAATTCCTGCATTTACTTCTAATAGGATTGACTACTGCAATGCGGTGTTCACTGGATGTTCAAACTGTTCTTTATTCAGCCTCCAGTTAATCCAAAATGCTGCTGCAAGAATTATTAAAAGAACAAGAAAATACAAACACATAACTGCAGTTCTTAAATCCTTACACTGGCACCCGGTTAAGTTTAGGGCAGATTTCAAAATCCTCCCGTTAACATATAAAGCATTAAATGGCCGAGGTCCGGCTTACTTGTCCGAACTTATCACGACTTACAAACCTGAGCGCACATTAAGATCTCAAAATGTTGGTCTGCTTAGGATTCCAAGGATTAATAAAATAACAGTGGGAGGTCGAGCTTTTAATTACAGGACCCCCCTAAACTGTGGAGTGGTCTGCCTGCTACTATAAGAGATGCCCCTTCAGTCTCAGTTTTTTAAATCCCGGCTGAAGACTTCAGTTTAGCACACCCTGACTAGAGCTGCTGATTAACTGTACAGACTGAATCTCTGTTGTTAGTCATTAGGACTAAAACATAAGTAACATGATAGTTAGAATTTGTTCCTAACCCTCATCTATTCTGTTTCTCTTTTCGGTACTCAAATGTGGCACTTGGTACCACGGCCCACCTGCCAAGTTGTTTTGCCTGCCTAAGGTAAAGTCATCCCTGATGGAGGATCGCAGGAATCGTCGGGTAGAGGGGTCCTTTCATCGGTTTGGCTGTCTAAGCTGTGGAATGGCCAACAGGGGGAGGCAGCTTGATGCCTGAGGTCTCCAGGATTCTGAACAAATCCAAATCCTCTTATGTGATATCATCTACTGTTCAATTCTGTGCTGTACTTGTAATATTTTTTATTTTTATACTGTATTGAGGATTACTTCTGTTCTGTGCATTGTGTTGTATTGATTCCCTTCTTTTTGACACCCACCATACCTGGTAAGGGGTCTCTCTTTGAACTGCCTTTCCCGAAGTTTCTTCCATTTTTTCCCTACAAGGGTTTTTTTGTGAGTTTTTTTTTTGTCTTCTCAGAGAGTCGAGGCTGGGGGGCTGTCAAGAGGCAGGGCTTGTTAAAGCCCATTGCGGCACTTCTTGTGTGATTTTGGGCTCTACAAAAATAAATTGTATCGTATTGTACAAGTTCTTTTTAACTCGAAGAATGGCGCTGGAGTAGCAGAGACAGCTAGTGTGTGTTTGAATAAAGGCTCCGATAGTGAATAAAGCTTGAGTACAGTTCTCCAGATTAAAAAGATCCGTTTGCTCAGTTGCTCCTGCCTGTGTTCAGTGCAACTCAGTAGCCCAAGCGTGACAAGATAATAAAAAGGGTCCATGGTGACCAATGCTGGACAGGAGCAAACAATATCTTAAACATCCACGGAAATACATGACATTACTCGTGTAGCATAAGTCATCCAGTCATATGCTCACAACGTCCCACACACATGTATTTTTACCAAAATATCATTAAATAAACCATTTCCAGAAAATTCTTATGAAAGAAAATTGCAGTTTTTTGGGACTTCAGGGCTCCATACTTTATTGTAAAATTTTATAGTGTAACGACCAACTTACCCAGACTGGCCACTACACTACCAAGACTATTCGTTGGATAACCCGAGGCTTCTTGATCTAGAAATAAGCCGTACTCCTTACAAGTTGTACTTTTTTTCCCCCACACAACGAAAGAACCAGCAAACAGTAGACAGGAATGTAAAATCAAACACGGATATATTGTAAATGATAAAGACAAAAAAAATACTCATTAGTTTAAATATGTGCGCACAAAACAGCACTATCCCAATGACACCAGCGACTAATTATTATATAAAACACAAATATACAAATAATTACAAAGAACCCTCCTGTGCCCCTAAGCACTAAACAGAAACACGGAACACAAACACAGATTAAGTTATACACGGCAGTTGAAATGGGTTCACCGACAAAAGCGCGATAGACAAATGAGCGCCAACAAACTGGTTTTCAACAAATGCGTGCTGACAAAATATGTTTGTGTGGTTATTTTTATATATTTTAAGCTCTTATAAACTCTCCCACACTGTTAACATTATTAGAGCCCTCTAGACATGAAATAACACCCTTTAGTCAAAAGTTTAAACTGTGCTCCATGACAAGACAGAGATGACAGTTCTTTCTCACAATTAAAAGAATGCAAACATATCTTCTCTTCAAAGGAATGCGGGTCAGGAGCAGAGAATGTCAGAGAGAGAGAGAGCGAGTGCACGAAAGAAAAGCAAACAATCAAAAAATCAATACGTGCTGTTGGGCTTTTAAGTATGCGCACCGCGATAAAGCAGCCGCAAAGAAGTGAGCAACGTGAAGGTCGTCTTTCAGCATTTTTTAGAGTAGCGTCTGTATCTTCTAGGCAAACAGCCCCTCCATCAGGCGCAGAGAATGTCAGAGAGAGTGAGAGAGACAGAGAAAAGCAAACAATCAAAAATCAATACGGGCTGTTAGAGCTTTTAAGTGTGCGAAGCACCGCGCGGGAAGCACATCATATATCATTGAGGAGTTTTATTTAATATGTAATACATGCTCTGATTGGGTAGCTTCTCAGCCATCCACCAGTAGCGTCCCTTGTATGAAATCAACTGGGCAAACAAACTGAGGAAGCATGTACCATAAATTAAAAGACCCATTGTCCGCAGAAATCCGCGAACCAGCAAAAAATCCGTGATATATATTTAGATATGCTAACATTTAAAATCCGCGATGGAGTGAAGCCGCGAAAGTCGAAGCGCGATATAGCGAGGGATCACTGTAAACGCAAAGGCAGGAGTCACCAGCAGGAAGACGTGAAGCAAGGCCAACAATAACAGGCTTGGAGCGGTGGAGTAAAGAAGAAGGGAGCAGTGAGCACGACGAACAGCTGAGGAAAGTAAGGAAGCGAGTGAGGAGGCACCTGAGTGCGGGACGTTGTTAATGTGTATCGGCAGGGAGCCAACCATGTGGCAGGTGCGCGGAAAAAGGTAGGGGGACCGGGGACGGCCATTGTGCATCTCTGCCGTGAAATAAATCGTCTGTTAACGGAAATAAGGAATGAAACCGCCAACAGGAGAGGTCAGTTTCGAAAGTTCCTTACGGCATAATGGTGAGAACCACCAAAAGGAAGACACTATTTTTGAAAGTTTGTTACGCGGCACGGTGCGAAATGAAACCTACTTAACGTTTGTAAGTACAGTGTAAAGGATGAGCATGTGAAATCTGGGCTTCCTACGTATGTTGGAAGTCGCAGAGATAGTGAGGAGGGGTTTCCCCTGTCTATATATACAGTTTAGGGGGTACCCCCCCCCTTGGGTGCTGTAATAGGACATGACACATACCTAACTTTTGTAAGTACACTGCAAGGAATGAGCACACGAAATTTCAGCTACCCACCAATATGGAAAGTGGGAGAGTCAGTGAGGAGTCAGTGAGGGCTTCGCCTTTTATATGTAGAGATGAATTTGGCCCTGCGGCGGGGTTTGTTTCCTGCCTTGTGCCCTGTGCTGGCTGGGATTGGCTCCAGCAGACCCCCGTGACCCTATAGTTAGGATGTGGCGGGGTGGATGGATTAATTCGGCCGTGATGACGCCTTACATCAAGTGTAAAGTCAACTTCACGTTCAAGCTCTTTCCGGCTTCCCATGACACGGAATTCTGTTAATTGTGGACTTGAAAATGTTCATGCTTCTCGTTCAGCTTTTATTTTTCTTTCCTGAGGAGTGACAGAGAGAGATTGAAGAGCAGCATTCTTTGCAAGCTACAGTAATTAATCATTATGCAAATTTCTTGCGGTAATGCGTACAAAGATTAAGAGGCTATTGAATCTTTGAGAAACGCAAGGAATTTACAGAATGTTAATGAACCCGCTTGCTCATCCCCGCTAGCAGGAGGGTGGCCACTGCTTTGTTACTGAGTGAAGAGACGCCCTTAGGGGGAGTTATCTGCAACTGGGTGGTGTTACCTATAGGGGGCGCTCTCGGGCTTTCCCTGATAAACAATTAGGCACCAAGGAGAGCAAAGTGCTATAAAAAAGAAAAAAAAAAACAGTTTCAAAATGTCACCTCCTCCTCCTGTTTTGGGACTTGGACACACACACACAGAGGATTAAATGTCACATGGACCCTGTGGCGACTTCTTACACGCCTCCTATGTGATCCCTGGGCCCGGTCTTCACACAACATCTTATAAGTGGATGCTGTTTGCTCCAAAAAGCCGCATTACGTGTTCATTCCCTAACACTGCCCCACATTATGACCCCAATGACTCCACTTCTCTGTTGGCACATTCATTTGTGTGAGTGGGACTGGTGCCTCATTCAGGGTTGGTTCCTACCTTGCCGGGGATGGCAGTTCAATGCCGGGCATGCTCACTCACAAACCTGAGGAATTCAGAGTCGTCAGATCCAAATGGCACGTTTGCAAGATTTGGAAGGGAACTGGAGTACCTGCCTTGCGCCCTGTGTTGGTTGGGATTGCCTCCAGCAGACCCCTGTGACCCTGTAGTTAGGATTTAGCGGGTTGGATAATGGATGGATGGATGGAGTACCGATTTGAAAAAAAGAGGTGGGGGGGGGGGACTAGAAGAATATAACAATTCTATAAATTCGGTATTGGCGCCCGTTCCAGGGTTCATTTCAGCCTTGCACTCCATGCTTGCTGGAATAGGAACCAGCCACCCACGACCCTACTCAGAATTAAGTGGGCACAGAACAGGATATGGTAAGGTTGCCCACCTGGGAACTGAATCAGTGCCCCTTGAGCTGTTTGGCAGCAGTACTAACCATTGTGCCACCAAGCCTGTCAAACCGAATATTATAAAAGTTAAAGTGACTGAAATATGGAAGCTTTCATTTTTGGTGCGAAGGTTCTGTTAAATGGCCTGAGCAAAGAGGTTACAGTCACCAGTGCAAGGGAGCTATTGGGATTACAGGGAATCCATCAACCTGATCATTTAAGTGAGGACTGGGAGCATGAAGCTGATGAACAGCTGGATTAGTTTCATCCGTCAGAGCAGACAGGTCCCTATGTCTCATTCTGCTGAGGCTCAAGGCCTGCAGAGCCACAAAGCTGGTCCGGGTGGAGGTACGAGCCGAGGAGGACAATTAAGGCTCCAATCAAACACAGCTGAGAAAAAAAATAAGCACACACACTTACCCAGTAATGCAATGCCAGCTACACAGCACCACAAGCATTTTGCTTCCTGAGGACTTTTAGGGGCCTCATGGTTTTTGAAGTGATGATCACAAAAGTCCTGTTCCATTTTATCACAATGGCTATTTATATCATGTCCTCTTACATTACAGACGGACATAGAGAGCATGATGACTACAACTAAGAGTAGTGCCACTGCAGCTCGGATATCCCAACTACTGGGACTGGAACTGCCCTGCTAAATAAAGAGTCCCATTACATTAAAAGAACTGGCCACTCCGGGCGCAGGGCAGGAAAGCGTGGCACCTAAAAAATCTCTTTGGTGGGTCAACAGTGGCTTGCCTCCTCTTCTTCTCACACACACACGTGTTGGAAACACAGAAGACGTTTTATATTGAATCTTTTTTTGCTTTATTTGTACTAGGGGGCTCGCTTTTCCTCGCCCACCCCGGGGTTTGGTTAACAGGATATACAATTTAAAGAGATTGTTTATTTTCATTTCATTCTTGCTATTTGTCAAGGGCGGCACAGTGGCACAGTGGGTAGCGCTGCTGCCTCGCAGTTAGGAGACCCAAGTTCGCTTCCCAGGTCCTCCCTGTGTGGAGTTTGCATGTTCTCCCCGTGTCTGTGTGGGTTTCCTCCCACAGTCCAAAGACATGCAGGTGAGGTGCATTGGCGATTCCAAATTCTCAACACAGGGCGCAAGGCAGAAAACAAATCCTGGGCAGGACGCCAGCCCACCGCAGGGCACACGCTTGGGACAATTTAGGATCGCCAATGCACCCAACCTGCATGTCTTTGGACTGTTGGAGGAAACCCACGCAGACACGGGGAGAACATGCAAACTCCACACAGAACATGCAAACCCGGGTCTCCTTACTGCGAGGCAGCAGCGCTACCCACTGCGCCACTGTGCCGCCCTAATATGCATACAAAGTCAAGTAAATGACACCTTGTTCAGCCATTTTATCTCTCAACTGCTTTAGCACCCTCTTGTGGTATCCTTATTTATATACACTGTATTAAATAATATACTGTATACATAAAAAATACTTTTTTAAAAACCATGCTTCTATTAAGTTAAAAAGTGTACTAAAAAGTAAAAAATAAGTCTCTCATACATCACTCGTAAAATAAAAGTGTGGGCGCTTTTGCTAAAATTTTAAGTGTTTTTTGAATGTTGATTGATGAAAAGCGCCCACCTTTTTATTTTACGAGTGATGTATGAGAGACTTATTTTGTACTTTTTAATACACTTTTAACTTAATAGAAGCGTGGTTTTTAAAAAGTATTTTTTTATACATATATATATATATTACTTTCAACTTTTTATTCTTGGGTTTGTTTTAGCACTGGTTAGGTGCATTGTCCCTAGTGTGTGCTTGGTGTGTGAGTGTGTGTGCCCTGTGGTGGGCTGGTGCCCTGCCCGAGGTTTGTTTCCTGCCTTGTGCCCTGTGTTGGCTGGGATTGGCTCCAGCAGACCCCCGTGACCCTGTAGTTAAGATATAGCGGGTTGGATAATGGATGGATGGTTTGTTTTAGTTCTATCCATTACTAGCGCCATCTATTGGTGAAATCTTGAACTATTCTTCATATGAAAATTTTATTTCTTAATTAACACGGATTAATTGATCAATTAGTGAAACTGATTATTGATTCATGTATTGTCATCGGAAGTGAGTAAGTGTGCAAAATGTCAAGTCATTTGGACAACAGAAAGTGAGTTAAATATCAATTACAAGATTTGTACCAGACAATAAGCAGGTGAAGTTAATATAAAGTGTGGTAATAAAATAATAATAATAAAAAAAAACATCTCTAAAGGACTGTGGTAATTTTCATCTGACAAGCCAGGTACAAACAAATGTATAAAACAATAAAATGACTAAATATCTTTTGAGGGAAGAGTACAAAGCCTGAAGAAACCGATACAATTGTGCATGAATTCGATAATGAAAGTGTATCTAAGGCTAGTTTAGTGGCACTGCATTTGGAAGGTCAGTTCTGTACCGGGTGGGTGCACATCACAAACAAATAACATAACAGACTCAAACTAATTTAACCCAGTTTGGGTCACAGGGATTTGGAGCCCAACCCAGCAACTTCTGGCACATGGCAAGAAACAACAACCCTGAAGAGAGGACGGTCCGTTCACAGGAGTCACTCCTGCACCCATCAACCCAACCTGCACCTCTGGGGATGTGGGAGGAAACCCCAAGCAGACACAAGGAGAACAAGCAAACTCTACCAGGACAATTAAACCCGGTGGGATCTGTGAGGCCGCAGCGTTGACTGCCGTGGGCTGCCCATCCCGTGTAGACGATTCTTATTAATGTGGTGGTGGTACTTATCTCACTCCCCTTGTTATATTGAAAGGTGTCACTTGCAGGTTTGCAATCATCCATGGAGGACTTGTGGTTCCTGAATATGAGTTAATTCCAATAATGACTGTTTTTAATAACTAAAGCATTCTAAATATGGACTTTTACAGAGTCTACACGTGCACGCAACACATTCACCTGGCACATCCAGCACACGCTAGCTCGTCAGGTTTTCTACGTGGCAGCCCAACTGCAGAAAAACAATCTACATAATCCGTATGTGTCAACTGGAAAAACAGGAGTGAATACAATCATTAACTAAACTAAAGGGCTGCCGCTGGGTAAATATTTAGAGAAACTGCATACAGGCTGATTTGTTTCCTCTTATTATCTAACCTGCTTAGTCCATTTCAGGGTCCTGGGGCTGACAGCCTATAGGAACAGTACATAGGACAATTGTATAGCAAGCCTGGATGAGGTGCATCTGATCCGGATGCCTCCTGGACGCCTCCCTGGTGAGGTGTTCCGGGCACGTCCAACCGGGAGGAGACCCCGGGGAAGACCCAGGACACGCTGGAGGGACTATGTCTCCCCGCTGGCCTGGGAACGCCTTGGGATTCTCCCGGAAGAGCTGGAAGAAGTGGCCGGGGAGAGGGAAGTCTGGGCCTCTCTGCTTAAGCTGCTGCCCCCGCGACCCGACCCCGGATAAGCGGAAGAGGATGGATGGATGGATGGATGAGGTGGAAGGCCATCACTGACATTATATTTAGAGTTATCAATTCACCAAACACACATGTTGTTAGGATGTAAGCAAACAAACTGGCTGGGGTACCGGAAAAGAAAGTCCACATAGACTCGGGGAGAACATGTAATGACCAGACGTGGCATTCAGTCAGTCAGTCAGTCATTTCTCAACCCGCTATATCCTAACACAGGGTCACAGGGGTCCGCTGGAGTCAATCCCAGCCAACACAGGGCGCAAGGCAGGAAACAAACCCCGGGCAGGGCGCCAGCCCACCGCAGTGCACACACTCCCACACACCAGGGACAATTTAGGATCACCAATGCACCTAACCTGCATGTCTTTGGACTGTGGGAGGAAACCCACGCAGATACGGGGAGAACATGCAAACTCCACGCAGGGAGGACCCGGGAAGCGAACCCTTAAGGGTCTCCTAACTGCAAGGCAGCAGCGCTACCCACTGCGCCACCGTGCCGCCCCACGTGGGATTCATCCACTGCATAATTCAAGAATCCAAGAATGGAAGACACATACAGTATTACACAAATGCTAGGTGCTGGCCCAGGCCATGAAACATTTGACTGGACCACAGTGAAAAACACCAAAACAATATAATGAGCAGCCTGATCAAGGAACCCATTTAAATGTATTTAGGGGTTTTGATGTTTTCCACAGGAAGTTTGTACTGGAAATCCTTTATTGTGAAACTCAGGTGGCACAACTTTCCTCAAAACACACGTTTGTTCAGTCTGACATACAGTAATTCTAATCATGGCACCTACTGCTGCAGTCCGATCTCATAAAAGGCACACACGGTTTGTGTGCATCCTTAGTTAATAGATTGACCTTTTATTTTATGCTGCACATTTTAGGAACCCTGCCTCATAAAGTGGCTTCTATAACTTTGTCACGTTTTCAATTTCCTTTGTTTTATTTATAGTTTTAAGCCATAATACAGCTTATTGTCATAAACATGTGAATGACGTTTACTATGTCCCCTCACGGTAGAGACAGCTGGAAACAGCTGCTCTGAGATTTTTCATGTAAGGAAGGCAGATGTTTTGAGGTAAGGTGGTCCATTTTAGTAACTATGGTGCACAAGAGTTGCAATGTGGTGCATGTTGATGAGTTAGAATTGCACTATGCTTGGCACACATGAAAACAGGGACCCTATACACTTATTACTTTAATCATTAGGTATAAAATAGAATGGATCACTATACAGTATGGTATCACAATATTGATAAAGTAGGAATGTGGACCCCAATTCAATTCCCACCTTCTGATCACCTAAAAGGCTGCAGATCTTCCAAGAACCAAGATCATGTTGAGAGGTTGATTGTCGATTATGAATTGACTGAATGGGCACAGATGTGTCCTGTCATGGGCTGGCATTCTGTCCGATAATGGAAGTTGTCCTGCTGCTGAGATGAACAGCAGCTCCATTTAGTGCTTCTCCACGTGCCTGATGCTGCCAGAAAAGATCCCACCTCCTTATCTTATATTATATTATGGATGAATCAAATTCAAAATATTGACAGATGTTTAGTATATAAACGGGATTCTTTACAGGGCTGCTTCATGCCTTGTGCCTAATGCTACTTGGGTGGCTTTGGTTCTCCATAACTCCGTAATAGACTGTACTTGTTCAGAAAATGGATAATATAATATAATATAATATAATATAATATAATATAATATAATATATAAAAGCCAAATACCACTGACTCACTCATCATGAAATCTCCCAAACCAGGAGGACTTAGGACTTGAAATTTGAATGTAGGTTACCCTTGACCCATAGGTGCTTGCTAAGAAACAGTTTTAAAAATTTCGTGGTCCAAGCGCAAAATTTCTTATAGTTTTTTAGACCCGTTTGTATGTCTGTCCACTTTTCGCAAGAGAACTACTTAACAGATTTAGATTTTTTTCTATAAAATAGCTTGAACATTCCGGTTGATTTTGCGACTTCTCTCATTGCGCTAAGAATCAGAGTTCGCTTGCAGGAGGGATACACTCGTGCTAATCCGAGAATGAGGCTGCGGGCCGAGAGGAGGGGGAAGACTGACGTCAGGAGTAGGGAGCTGGGCGGGGCCTCCTCACTGTCCTATTTCACTAATATATAGGCGAAGCCACAGTGGAAAGCTAGTATAATATAATATAATATAATATAATATAATATAATATAATATAATATAATATAATATCCAACATATGTCTGTCTGCTTTTCACGAGAGAACTACTTTGTGGATTGAGATTGTAGTTTTTTTCTATAATTTGCTTGAACTTTCCGGTTGATTTTGCGACTTCTCTCATCGCACTAAGTATCAGAGTTCGGTTGTGGTACCGATTTATTCACGTAAATCCAAGAGAGAGGCTGCAGGCAGAGGGGAGGCCGGACCTCAGGAGTAGGGAGCCGGGCGAGGCCCTCCTCACTTACGTGCCAGTCTCTGTTTGAGTCGCTCTACCTCTCGCCACGTGTTGGAGCGCACCTTGCCTCCACTTAGCTAGCGATACCTGTTTGGTCTGCAGACGTTATCATCTTGAGACTGTTAAGGAGTAATGTTGGATGTTAGAGAGAGATCACAGCTACGTGTGTTTTAGAGGGTGCCTGCTCATTGGTGGGGATATAACAGCCACGTGCTCATCTCCCCATGCAATGGACGCTCTCCATTCAGAGCTGAACACGATCAGAGACAGTGCCAACATTTCACGTTGCAGCATACCTACCTTCTGCTTAGTCAGAGATACCTTGCCAACTTTTTACATTTTTTGCAAAGTGATCACAGCTACATTCTTGCCCCGATAGCAAAACCAAAAGTATTGTATATCAAGACACCCTCAGATACAAAAGCTATCAATATAAGTTCTTCTCAATGCAAATTATTAAGTTTTTTATTTATTTTTTTTAATTGATTTATAAAGTTTGTCCTGTTTCACTACAACATGGGCGGAGCCATTGGGGACAACTAGTAATATCCATCCATCCATCATCCAACCCGCTGTATCCTAACTACAGGGTCACAGGGGTCTGCTGGAGCCCATGCCAGCCAACACAGGGCACAAGGCAGGAAACAAAACCCGGGCAGGGTGTCAGCCCACTACAGGGCACGCACACACCAGGGACAATTTAGGATCGCCAAAGCACCTAACCTGCATGTCTTTGGACTGTGTGAGGAAACCCACAGGGGGGAGAACATGCAAACTCCATGCAGGGAGGACCTGGGAAGAGAACCCGGGTCTCCTCACTGCGAGGCAGCAGCGCCACCGTGCTGCCCGCTATCAATATAAGTTCTTCTCAATGCAAATTATTACATTTTTTAATTTATTTTTTAATTGATTTTTAAAGTTTGTCCTGTTTCACTACTACGTGGGTGAAGCCATGGAGAACTAGTAATAAAATATAATATAATATGATATGATATGAGTGGTGCATTGCTTAATGCTGCTGCTCCTCCACAGGTCCAGGGTCCTTGTGTTTAATCCTGTGTCCTATTCAATCTGTGAGGAGTTTATGTGCTCTCTCCCTCTCTCTCCGTGTATAAGTATGTACTCGGGATACTGCAGTTCTCAGAATACTTCAGTTCAGCTTATTGTAATCTTTTTAGTTAGCCAATAAACGGTGTCATTTTGCTTGGCTTTTCTCTACATTCATAATGGCTAACACGGTACAACACCCTAGTACTCCAAGATGGTGGAAAACGTTTCTTAGTGCAAAGAGAACTGTTTGCGACTTAACATCAACAAAACCGCAGAACTGCTCATTGACTTTTGCCGCACCAAAGAGGCTCCACGCTCAGTCACTACTCGAGGAGTGGATGTGGAGGTCCTGCACGGCTACAAGTAGTTAGGGCTCCACTAGTCTTGTAACAACTATATATGAAGGGGCAGAGCAGACTCTTTTTTATTAATATGAGATGTGACATCCTTCGTCATGTTCTACAAGTCTGTGATGGCCCAGGGCAGTTTTCTATACTATGGGGTGTTCTAGGCTGGTAATATCATTTCAAAACAGACCCACCGGACGCCCTGTGGACCCACTGGAGGTGTAGCAGTGAAAGGAGAGAATAAAAATAAAAAATAAAAACAAAACTGCACATCTTCTCTCTAACACACAAACACACCAAGAAACGCTGCGGGGGGCTCCTTTATTTGTAGTGCCTCACTGGGACTGGGGCTGCTCTTTTTTAATATGTTGCCAAGTCAGATATTTTCTTTCTTTTTACATTTCTTTCATTGTTATTATGGGATGCATTTCAGAGGAGGTTGTTGCTTGTCAAAATAAAATATTTATTTATTTAGCCAAATTTTTCTTCTTGGGGACAAATAAAGTGCTATCTATTATTCTGTGTATTCTATGTATTCTGTGGATCCATGTTGCTACACAAAGTAAATAGTCAAATTATTTCAACCAAATGAAAAAACAAAATAGAATCAAGACATGAATTTGTAAAGAGCAATGAAGCCATTTGTCCTTCTGGACTCTATTTTGTTAACTTAACTCGTCAAAATATTATTCAATCAATCACTTTGTATTAAACATTGCACCGTTAACGTTAGTCCAGTTCATTTAAAGGTCTTTAATTTCGCACTTACAGTAAATCCTGTATTTAATGCTCAGCCTCTTGTTTGATGCAAACATATTTCTTGTATATAACATTCGGGGGTACTTTTCAGTTAAAAAGATCTTTTTTCGAACTTTGCCATCTTTTCCATTTATAATTGTGCTGCAGTTTCCTTTATCGCGAGTACACGAACACCTGTTTTTGTTTTGTTGGTTTCGCACTACATGACAACGAGGATTAAGACCAGTTATTGAAATAAAATAACCTCTGAGTGCCGTTCACACCCGGCAATGATTTAACAGCCCTGCCTCACAAGCCAGCCTTACCAGTTCTTTCCTGAGCCACGCCAGCGCCGTTTCAATGTCTATCTTCTCTCTGCCCTCTGGCTTGTCATCTTGCTGTTCTCTGAAAGGTGGCATTTCTGCCGAATCGCAGTGGTTGAAAGTGGCCGACTTAGATGAAAAGTCTCGCAGCCTTGTCAGAACTAACTCCATCGCGTCGTTGCTTCTCGGCTGTAGCACTTACAGCGTTGTCAGTGTTGCTCAAGGCCGGCGCTCGATCCTCAAGTAAAGCACCCGCGCAGCGCGCAGATGAAAAAACTTCGAGGGACCTGAGCCTGGCTTCCGTGACGTCACTTGATTGAAGGACGCCTGACCAATTACCGCCTGACATCTTTGTTTAGGACTTCGTCTACCTACTCAGGGGCGTGGCGAAGGCGAAGCCGTAACCTTGGATACCGTAATGTTGTGAAGCCGGCTTTGGCACGTCAGGGGCGCACGGCTCTGAGAGGGATTTACCGAGCCGCCTCCTTTACTGTACTTAACCAAGAAACCTGCTGCTGAGGAGGTGAAGGTAACAGCGGATTCTCAACATTTTATGTCTGTAATATAGTAGATTCAGACAGTATTAAGACCTCCTCACTTTTTAGGGTGTTGTGATTTCATTTTAAACGGATAAATGTATCCGAAAACGGGTAAGCGGAAGAGTTACACCCATCCATTTTCCAACCCGTTGAATCCGAACACAGGGGTCTGCTGGAGCCAATCCCAGCCAACACAGGGCGCAAGGCAGGAACCAATCCCGGGCAGGGCGCCAACCCACCGCAGGACACACATACACCCACACTAGGGACAATTTAGAATCGCCAATCCACCTAACCTGCATGTCTTTGGACTGTGGGAGGAAACTAGAGTACCCAGAGGAAACCCACACAGACACAGGAGAACATGCAAACTCCACACAGGGAGGACCCAGGAAGCAAACCCGGGTCTCCTAACTGTGAGGCAGCAGCACTACCACTGCGACACCATGCCGCCCAAGAGTTACACCCAAATATCCATAACTATTTAGAGTACATAAAGGCATTAGATAGATATAGATAGATATTAATTTTAGCATAGTAGGCAGGATAGATAGATAGTGTAGTTGGCAGGATTAGATAGATATATATTAATTTTAGCATAATGGGCAGGATAGATAGATAGATAGATAG
>JANRMT010062845.1:13224616-13253413 GCA_026402145.1 Polypterus bichir lapradei | reverse complement strand
AGATAGATAGATAGATAGATAGATAGATAGATAGATAGATAGATAGAATTCGGTATGCTAGGCAGATTAGATAGATAGATAGATAGATAGATAGATAGATAGATAGATAGATAGATAGATAGATAGATAGATAGATAGATAGATAGATAGAATTTGGTATACTAGGCAGGATTAGATAGATAGATAGATAGATAGATAGATAGATAGATAGATAGATAGATAGATAGATAGATAGATAGATAGATAGATAGATGGATAGAATTTGGTATAGTAGGCAGAATTAAATAGATAGACATTTTAGCGTAGTTGGCAGGATTAGATAGATAGATAGATAGATAGATAGATAGATAGATAGATAGATAGATAGATAGATAGATAGATATGAAAGGCACTGCAGACACCAAGAGTCACTGTGTTTGTCTTGACCCCTGAAGGTCCATGACTGTCCCTTACACTCTTGCGCCTGGCTTGGTGGTAGAGGACTACAGATCTCGGGCCACTAAACACAGATCCACCTGCCTGGCAGTCCCCACATGTTCACTTAAGGGGTCCTCATGTCTTTAATGTGACACCAAGAGTCACTGTAGCCTCCATAAAGCCAGTGTTTGTCTTTACCCCTGATGGTCCATGACCGTCCCTTACACACCCTTCACTCTGGTGCCAGGTTTGGCAGAGTGGACTACAGATGTTCCTTCTGCCCAGCAGTCCCCACACATTCACTCGAGGGATTTGTGTGTCTTTTGCGTGACACCAGGAGCCTCTGATGCCTCCACAAGGCCGGCATTCCTCTTAACACCGAATATAACTCGTGATGACCACAGCAGCCTCGATGGAACTTGGGCTCAGATGGTTTATTCTTGAAAACACGATTTCTCTGAGTAAAGCCTCATGCAAATTTCCGTCACAGACTTTTCTGGGGACATCTGGTTACCCTGGAGACCAGATTGTTATGTCCCAAACAACACGTCACATAGAAACTAAAAGGTGACTGGGGCACGATTTTTTTTTTTTTTTTTTCAAATGTAATCAAAACTTTGGATGAGGTGAATGAGCTGTGCTGCTGACAAATCCAGTAGGCCTGCTTTGACATGTCATTTCTTAACAGAAGTCTTAAAAGACCTGAAATGTTACAGCGCTTAGGATTTTTCGCTACCTGCACTCTGTGCCAGGAGTGGCTGCCTGCACACATTCGGCCTCTTTTTCATTCTCAGTAGTTCAGCACTTCTTCTTCTTCTTTAGAGCTTGGACTTGTGGCAGTCGTGCGGGTGCAACACACCCACTTAAAAAAAAACTGGTAGTGCAAAAGGACCAATCAGCACGAGCTGTCAGTCTCTTTAAGATTGTGCTGCTCGAAATTAAAAATTTTTCTTTTGAGTTATTAGGATTGTCTTCTGTGTTTAATAACGAGGACTCCAAATACTGAATTGATTTTGTTATGAAATATTGTTATACAAGGTAGAAATTAATTATTATTGTATTATTATGGGATGTGACATTTTGGGCAATCGTAGCGAGGAACGCGTTTTACGGCTTGCTGGAAGTGGCTGTAATGGATTGGCCCAGTCAGAGTTCTAATTTGAATCCCGTTGAAATGTTGTCGGGGCGTACGAAGCGAGCAGATTGGGGAGCATACGCTGATACAGGGCGACATGTAAGAAATCCCACAAACACCTCACAACTGTAGGAATTCTGCATTTATACTGACTCTCACAAGACAGTAGAATGGAAATGAAAGTGAGCGCGAGAATCGTACATCGAACAAGGGGCTAAAGGTCAAAACTGGCAGTCAAGGAGATCTTCGTCAAAGCCAAGGCGCAAGTAAAATAGAAATAAAAATAGTGAGGATTCAATAAAAAGGCTAAATAAAGAAGCAGGGTCTCGGGTACCCTAGAAACACCTGGGTGACCTCTGTATCGTTGTCAGATGTCACAATCAAGTATACCCCAGGGAATTCTGGGTAATATCTCCATAAACAGAAACAGAAACTTCTTAGCATAGTGGCACCTGAACGGGAAACAAAAATGGCCTCACGACATAAATAATTGAACTTTCTCAAAACAGGCCCAAGACAAAAATCAGACCCCAAACTTGAATTCCTCGGGTCTCAAAGCCATAAAATCCCCACACGGATTGATAGGAACTGCATTGGAATTTATACAAAGAAATCATTAAAGGTGGACATTGTAACAGCATGGAGGGGAGCTCAAAAACTTCACCAAGAGGCTGGTGGGCAGTTATACAAAAACACTCTCTCAAGCCGGGGGGGGCTTGGTTTTTCCATGTAGATTATGACATCTACTGATATTTTTCAATTTCAATTTGTATTTTTATTCAGGTACAATCACGTTGTGACAGATTGGGGGCGCTGTCGTCCCCTCGAACCCTCAGACTATATGCCAGACACCAGATAAAAGTCCAAATATAATTTTTATTTGAACAAATACAGCACATGCACCAAGCACCATCCACTCCACAATACTCATATAAACAATCAATAGTCAATAATATAAATTCCTCCACTCTCCCAGACGCGTTGCCACCCTGCCACCCAGGTCAGCTCAACGTCTGGGATCTCCCATAGTCCTTTTATAGTCCGTGACCCGGAAGTGTTTCTGAACCCGCAGTCCATGTGACTTCCTAGCACTTCCGGGTCAGATGAAAACTCCTCTTCTTCAGCCCGGAAGTACGTCATTCCTCCTGTCGCTGTGACTAAGACGTATTCCCGGGTTATACGGCACGTAAGAGTCTCTGGGCCTCCCTGCAGCATCCTCTGTTGGCCCCCAAGGTATCCAGCAGGGCTGTAAAGGAAAACTCCACTGTCCATGATTCCCTGCTGGCATTCGGGGCACCTCCATGCTGCAGGGTGAGCGCCACCTGGCAGCCTGGGGGTATTGGCCCGGGATGACTGGCCGGCCATATTCCACAACGTTTATATCTGCAGGCACGGTTTGCATGGAGATCGGTTGTTTGCCTCTTCAAATATGTTCAACGAGTCAACAGTTTCCATGGGGTGTACTTACTTTTTCACACGATTGCATGTAATATTACTGACGCAGCGTTTCATTTTACTGTTCAGTATATTTGTAGTGCGTTTTAATGTGTGAAGCATCTACTGTGAAAGCTCATGTCTGCCCCCCGTGGCCCAACGTTGGTGAGACGTGGCACCCTCATTCTTCAAAGAAATTTGTCGAGACACTTCAGTTCTCGTTCAGAAATCTCAGACAGGCTGCGCTGCCAGACGTTTTTAAATTTGAAAACATCTCCCATTGAAAAGCATCGGCAAATCTGCAAACTCGTCCATCTTAAAAAGGAGAAACGTTCGGTGCAACTTCAACTAAGTTTTTGTAGACTTTTGCTGGGATGCCCAATGCAAGTCAATCAGACGGTGGGCGGAGGGCGTGGGCACAAAGAGCTCACACAGCAGCGCCCTCTCCTGGCACTTTTATTAAATTAACTAACAGAGCACAAAAAGAGTCACTTCTCTGGAAATAAATGGAAGGGGAAAGCTATTATGTAAGCACGTATAAGAGTGAACTGATTGAACAATATTATCTGCAGATTATTACTGCAAAAACCTGGCATTGCCAACCTGCAGCCAAACGACATTTAAACTCATTAATAGCACGGGAAAGGTGCAGCTGCCCTAACCGATACAAGCACAGGACGGGTTCAGGCCTGGACTGGCACAATGCTGCAGCTTCACAGGTCTGGCATCCTGGGGTCAGAGGTCGTGCCTGGGCACATGCAAGTAAGAACTTCACTGCCCTCTGTACATGTGGCAGACCCTATAAACCTATCTAACTGCGCCCAGTCAGGTGCCACTTTACCACCTAGTCCTGCCCAGCTGGCTGCCACTCAAACATCTTGCCCCGCCCAGCCTTCTGTATTACTAACAGTCCTCCTCCTTATAATTTACGTCACATGATTTTTTAACAAATGTGCACTGAGATTCTTCAGGTAAGGAAGACAGAAGTTTCTACTCTGGTACTTCTGCTCACTCATCATGGTGCCAAAGCGTGGAGACATGTTGTGTGCTGCTTGGCACATGCAAGTCAAAACGTTACTGTACTCTGTACACGTGTGAATCCTATTACTATTACCTATCCTCATATAGCGCCTTTCCTATATAGCTCTCTGTTATATGAGGCCTAATTACTATCTCCAACTATCTATGTAGCGCCTTTTCTATTTATATAACTGTCGGTATTGTGCGTTTATTACTTAAAATGAAGTTCCACATGGAGCTGCAGGGTCATAGCAGATGCAAATCAGAATCCCATTGGACTGACTCCGTAAAACTATAAACCTTAAGTGTCAGCCTAATGTTCAATGACAGGCCACTAGAGGGCAGCGAGCTCATCATAGCCACCCCTTCCTTTGTCAAACCCATTTAAATCAGTTCAGGGTTGGCAAGACAGGAGCCCACCATGCCGGCATCAGATGGAGCCAACTCTGAATTGGCACATTCACCAGTTAAGAGCGGTCGATTAGCTCAACAAGAGCATCTTTGGGATATAAGAGAAAGAACACAGGGAGAACATGCCAATGTGACATACCATAGAAAGTGACTGGACTGGCGATTGAACTCGGGTCTCTGGGGCTGTGAATAGTAGGCCTAGGGATGCCATGCCCTGGGAAGAGCCAAAACATCACCTCATATGTGACCACGAAGGCGCCAGTCTCCAAGGGGTGCCCTGTCGCAGCTCGTTAATTAAAGATGCGATCGCTTGGGTGCCAGTCTCCAAGTGGGAGCCAACTTCATGACAAGTGTGCCGATCTTTAAGGGAGACCCACTCCCGCTCATTGATTTAGCAAGGGTGCCAATCTCTGAGGGCATTCCCTCGCTTGTCGATTTCATATGCGATCGCAAAGGTGCCCACTCCAAGTAGGACCCCCTCATCGTGACCATGCTGATCTCCAAGGGGCGGGGGGGAGCTCCTGCCCACTTCCTTCATCAGTTTCACTTATTGATCCCACTACATGGAGCTATAAGCGGGCCTTTCTTTTGGATGTCTCATTTTGGGCGGCTTGTAGCCAACTCTGCCTTGAGGTACATCGGCCCTGGCAGCAGTGGTAACCACTGTGTGACACTGCCAGGTGATGAAAGGGGACCTATGTGAGAATGTTACGTATGTTGTGTTAAAATGCCCCTATTGTTATTATCATAATTATTATTGTTGGCCATTCGCTTCTTCTTCTGGTGGTAATCCAGGGACTACAGCAGTTTATCCATCACCTTTCACAGAACGTTTGCAGCTCCCAGTCCTTACCATGACCTTCTGCACTTGGCAGTCTGATAGATGGCATGGGAGCGACTCGAGGCTTTGACTAAATGTGTCCCTGACTGCTCCTCCCAATACTCAGACGTCTTCTTCTTCTTCTTCTTTGTATTAAGAGGAAGGCTGTGTGGCTTTGAGGCTGAACCTTCACGATTCCTAAACCTGCCTCCAGTCATTCATAGCTCCTCAACTCTCCTTGAAGAATCCGAATGGCACTGCCATGCAAAGCATCTTGGAATGGCATTCACTACGCAAGGCGTGTCTGTGGATCAGCCTCAGGGCTCCTACCCCGGGTCGAGAGGGGGCGCCACTGCTCATCATGTCCTCTCCTATCCCTTCCACAGCACTGAGAGGTGACTCCGCCCCTTCCAACCTCCCACCTATAGGTCACGGGGTCGATGGGAGGATCAGAGCACGGCGCAGAACGGAGCTCCTGTGCGACTGGCCAACTTTACAGCATCAGAGATCGGAAGCTGCCTCCGCACCACTGGCCGCTTGCTTGCATTTTGCTTTCATTTCTGTTAGAAGTAAACGGGGGACGGCTGGGTTGGCACCCCAACATTTACTGTTTGGCACTTGTGATTCCTCACTCGACCATATGCTATATATGATGTGAAGTAATGGATTACTGGAGGGTCTGCCCGGCGCGGCCCCTCAATGTGCCCCCCCCACCAAGTCCTTCTCACTGTGTGCCCTTTAACCTTCTCATGGGCAGTCACAATGGCGTCCTGTGAGTTGACGTCACCCCTGCCAGTGTACAGTGTGCACGTGTGTGTGTGTGCGTTTGCACACAGGGCAGGCAGAAATCAAAATCGTCCACTGGCAGGTCATAATTCAAGTTTCCTTTTTTAAGAGAAGCAAAAGCTTTTAACAAAATGAAGTCTCGGCCCAGAAACAACAGCTAATGACTCTTGACTGCAATAATGAAGCTGTAATTCAGACCCCAGCAGTCACCCGCGGCTGCTCACCAGCTGCTCTGCCGCTTAATCACTGGGGGCACTTTTCGTTTTTTTTTTTTTAGTGGCTTTAGTTCTGAGCCCCCTGATCAAGAGGAGCGACTCGTTTTCTACTGCACATCGGATGTGCTGACGGACTCGTGGCACCCTAGTGGGCTTCTCGGTCAGCCCTCAAAATCTGGGCTTTCTGTTGTGCTGCAGGTTTACCTCTCGACACGCCCTGCTGTAACTTCATCCTGGACCTGCAGACCTTATTTTATAGAGCGCCTTTCAGCTGTTCAAGATGGACACGCAAGTAAGAACTCGTGAAACGTGACAAAACGGCGACTGCTGCTGTGACCAGAGACAGGCTGCTGTGACTGCTCAATCAACTGATCTTTTTTACTACAGCAACTTTCACAGCGAATACTTCAGTGCATCAATCTTTATTTTATATAGCACCTTTCAACAGTTGACACTTGCTGTTGGTTCATTTAAAACTACTAATCTTTATTTTATATCACAGTAGTCCATTCACCTTCACTTGTAAGAGAACACTTATAGCAGAGAACACTTTACTGCTGCTTCAGCTTAATCTATTAATCTTTATTTATATAGCGCCTTTCATATTAGACACTTTACTGCTGCTTCATCTTAACCTATTCAACTTTACTTATATAGTGCCTGTAAATTAGATACCTTTTCTCTTTCTAAATCTATTATTTATTTTATATAGCGCCTTTCATATTAGACACTTTACTGTTGCTTTGCCTTAATGTATTAATTTTTATTGATATAGTGCCTTTCATTGTAGACGTTCTACTTTTGCTTCCTTCCAAGCCATTGATCTTTATGTATATAGCGCCTTTCATATTAGACACTTTACTGTTGCTTCACCTTAATCTATTAATTGTTATTTTATATAGTGTCTTTCACTGCAGACATTCTACTTTCAAGCCATTAATCTTAATTTATATAGCACCTTTAAATTTGATACTTTTTTCTTCTTCTAAATCTGTTATTTATTTAATATAGTGCCTTTCATATCAGACATGTTGCTTCACCTTAATCAATTAATTTTTATTCAAATAGTGCCTTTCACATGAGACGTTTTACTTTTGCTTCCTTCCAAGCCATTAATCTTTATTTATATAGTGCCATTCATATTACTTTACTGTTGTTTAATCTTATTCTATTAATTTTGTATATAGCGCCTTTCATATTAGACATGTTACTGTTTCTTCTTAATCTATTCAACTTCATTTTATATAGTGCCTTTCACTGTGGACATTCTACTTTCAAGTCATTAATCTTTATTTCTATAGTGCCTTTAAATTAGATACTTCTTTCTTCTTCTAAATGTATTATTTATTTTATATAGCGCCTTTCACATTAGACACTTTACTGTTGCTTCACCTTAATCTACTAATCTTTATGTATATAGCGCCTTTCATATTAGATACTTTACTGTTTCTTCTTCTTAATCTATTCAACTTTATTTTATATAGTGCCTTTCACTGTGGACATTCTACTTTTGTCGGCCCGATTTTAGGCCTGTGCAGGGCCAGAGCCTGCCTGTGGAGTTTCTGGCTGCCTGGGATGAGGCCACATTAATGTTCAATGTTATGTCAGCAAACTGTCAAGGATTTGAGAATCAGCTGAGAGACAGACGTCTAGACAAAAAAGGGTGAAAACCAGAAGAAATAAAAAAATGTGCGCCAAAGCCAAAACGAGGGGCAAAATATGTTGTGATAAATAATGTGAGCAAAAGTCAAAACCTGGTGACTGGCTGCATCAAAAGGAGACAGAGGCAAGTGCTTCGAGAAACGGGTTTGTTATTCTCAGCTCGGATATGGAAACGATCCTTTGGCTGACCTTTTCAGCTGCTGTGCCGTTACGCAGGGATACCTTTAAAGATGTGTGGGCATCTTTGCAAACGACGGGAAAACCAGAAAAGGCAATGATGGGCAAATCAAAAATCATACCCTCCATGCCCAAAAACTAACACAGAACAAGTATGTGGGAGCTGAAATTAGTTCAGAAAAGTATGAAAAGAAACAGAAAACCGATTTGTATCTGGCCAGGCTAGTGAAGACCCTGGCCTGTTTTGGTGGGGGGGCACCCCCCCCCCCTTTTTGGGCCATTTCTATTATCGCCTTGGCAAAGTCTGTGACGGACTGGCACCTCATCCCGGTCTTGTACCCCGTGCTGCTGGGATGGTCTCTGGTCTCCCACAATCCTGACTTACGTAACCCTAACCCTAATTTCAAGAATCTTATTTTCCAACACACGGTGTAACTTCAAAGTTTTACACAGACGCAGACTCATTAACAGAATTCGGTAACAGTCGACAGGGGCCGATGATCGCAGCGTCTGCTGATGGCATCCTCCTCACTTTCTGTTGCATTAACACAAATAGCAATGAGCAGCAAAGTGCAGAGCAATCTCGGGGCCGAGGATGCAGTGATTCTGCGCAGTCCGTCTCTTTATGGATCTTTGTTTTAAAATTAGCAGTTCCAAAAATGCCCGGTGTTGTCGCAGTCCCCTACTGCAGCACAGCTGGCTTTAGCCAGAAAACCGTCACCTTCGCTCACCTGCCATCGAGAGTAATTATCTGCTCTGCAGTGTTCGCTGCTCTTATTCTTGCATTCCAAATGAAATGTGCCCTGTGACCTGTAATAAATTTAAAAGGAAATTTGGATCCCTCATATATGGCAATTAGGACGCCTCCACATTTACTTATGGTGCCACGCTGCTCCAGGGACCCGTCATTCTCATAATTCAAGCCTCCAGTGCAGAGTGCCAGCTTTAGAGGGGCTGTGCGGTGCTCTGCTGCCCTCTTGTGAAAAACGAATGCAGGCCAGAGTCAGTTCTACCGGAATTGGCACAAATGAGGCGTCTCGGCACTGTGAGGTGTCTCAGCCTTCTGTACTCTTTAGGTAGAATAGCACAGTTTCATTTATAAAGTTGGTAAGGCGACAAATCTCCCCAGGCTCTTTCAGGGCATCCAGGACATCAGCTTTTCTTGCAGTCTCCATTTTGAGGCCAAACCTTCACTCTGTGGCTCCCAGAATCCCCCTCAACTCCACCTGATGATCAGGTGCCAAACTGTCTAATACTATGTGGCCTGCAGAGGGTGTCTTAGTGCCCCATACCCTGGGCACTACTACACAGACATCTGTCCCGGGTGCAAGTTAATAACTTTGATGTTCACAATACCTTCCGAATCCACAACACTCTTCTTTTGTCTTCCTCATCTACTCCTCCTCTTCCTCCTCCTCTTCCGACTCTGATTCACCTGGGTGAGGCGAAATGGCACCATTTATGTCAGACTTAAAGTACTTCTTGTGTGGCAGCATCACAACCAGGAAACACTTCTGGGTCCGTTACAACCTCCTTAACCCCCTGACGGCACACCCAGGTACCCCATCTGCCCTCTGGGTGTACAAATGGGAGCTCCGCCAGGGGGATTTTGTCATCAAGTGTTTCCAGAGAATACAAGTCTCTCTCTGTGCTTCCATTATTTTGGCCTCCTGGCCAGGAAAGGTACCAGCAGCCAAACTGGCCAGAATGCCTTCCCATTCATTATAAAGGCATCCTGGCCAGGTAAGAAGCCTATGACAAATACTAGTACCTTATCTTCTAACACTGTCACCAGATGTACCACTTGCTCCCTCAGTCTCCATCCATTAGCAGCGTGCATCAGCTCCAATAAGCCTCCCAGGAGCCCGAGCCATTGTATTGACCAACTTTCAGTTTTTTCTCTTATAGGGCTGAGGGCTCTGCCAGTCTCTTTGGGGACAACTAACGATCCATCCAATATCACGGATGCACTACAAGCTTCCTTCACTTTTTGTTACATTCCAGTCATATGTGATCTCAAGATGTGGTTGACAAACGTCACGTCTCCATGGCCTGGGTCAACCCGGGATTCATTTATTTTGAGGCAAACTAGCTTTGGCAGATTGAAGGTGCTGTACGTGGCGGCTGGCTTGGTGGTAAAGTAACTGGCTGAAACCGTCAGTGTTTGATATGGCCTGTGTTTTTCATTGTATTAGAAATCAATCGGCTTACACGCTGGCACCTGAACCTTTCCCCGACCCCCAAGACGAAGAGGAGAGGCGCTATAATGCAGCCCAGTTGCGCAGCGCAGGCAGACGCTCTTGATTGCAGGTGGCGGCGCCGCTGTGACGCGTCAGGTGGGAGGCGCCCCTACCAGCCAATGAACGTCTGTAGGAATGTGTTTGCATATGTATGAGGCTGATTTGCATCAAGGCGCGTTCACGAACGTACATTTACAAGGTGATTGTGATTTAGAAGCTACCTAGAAATGTGACTGCATCCGGTTTTATAAATCTGACTTTTTTGTTTGCTGTAGACATTTTCCTGTTTTTTTGGCCTGCGCATATTTTCATGCTCGAATCTACACAAAATTTTATACCTGAGGCCACAGGTCACTGATGATGATGATGATGAACAACACAGGACTAAATAACCTAAACTGGATGAAATCTTTAACCCATAATCCTGATGCCGTGTTGCTCATTAAGTGCCTTCAAGTGCCTTGGGAAAGGCGCTATATAAATAAAATGTATTATTATTAATGTTACTTTGCTCTGTGCGTTGCTCCTATGCCCGTTTCATGAATATTATTCTTATTCCTGTACATTTTGTTGTTGCTCATGCTGTTGGATTATTATCTATGTTGTAACCTAGGATTTTTTGCCGCTCCCCTTAATATTCATAACGGGTCGGTGCGCACCGCATTGTATTGGTATGACCCGCTTCACGGGTCCTACCCAAGGGCGCTACAGTATATATACCGATTATTTCATTTTGTAAAATGTTGTTAGTTTATGGGATCCGTTTAAGGTGTCAGTCACAATGTCTGTCAAAAGGCTCTTAACTTTACACCGTTTAATTCTTTAAAAGCGCAGGCGCCTTTTATCTTGCAGGGCAAGACACGGCCAAGGTTCGTTTCGCATTTCATTGTTTTTAATATCTGTTTTGCACGTTTTATTGTTTTAAAGCTTATCATTTTTATTGTTTTACATTTATATTTTTTCTTGTTCAATGTCCAGAGGCTGCAGTTTCGCGAAAACTGTACAGCAACCCGTACTGTATGTGAATTTAGTGCATCATCTCACGTCTAATCAGGATGTATGGTGATGTGGGACTGAATGGGCTGCAATGTCCCTTATTATAAAGCACTGTTAAAAGCTAAGTGATCGTTGCGCTCACCGGTGGATGCACTTCCTTTTCTGCTGTTGGCTCCACACTCGTATTATTTAAAGCGTCGGGTATACAGTTACATGCTGGATTTTAAGGACCTAATGGCACCAGGTCTCCACCCACCAGTATTTCAAATACTCACGTTGCAAGCTTTCAAAGAAACTCAGGCCCCTTCTTCGGGCAAGATGTAATCAAAGGGCCTGAGCTGCCTCGAAAGCTTGCATATTGTAATCTTTTTAGTAAGCCAATAAAAGGTGTCGTTTGCTTGACTTCTCACTACATTCATAATGATTAACACGGTACAACACCCTAGTACTAAATACTGACGTTATCACTTTGTTCCTAGATTAAGAAGGGTTTCAAGTGCTACTTGAGTTACGATGGGGTTCGAGAAACACTCGTCACACCAAATCAATTCTCGATCTTACGATGTTCTTACCGTTACGATGCTTTGGGCCTCTGTAGTTAGCATGCGCCGTGGGCTGAAAGTTTTCGCGGTCTCCGAATTCGGCTTGATTCACTTTTCATTAGCCAATCAGCAGCCCAGAAAAGTATTAAATTAGGGCGTTGACGAGAACGCACTCGTCCAATCGAATGGGTAAACCAATGGACACGTGATATGATAGTGACCCGCCCACTGAAGAAGAGGACGCTTGCCGAAAAGTTAAACGTTAAGCACGAACAACAACGATGATGATCATGCCAATAATAATAATCCTAATAATAATAATAATCCTCAAACTCTCCGTATCGAAGAGACATACATGCACAGAAAAAAATTAAACGATCAAAACGGCAACAGGACTGTAGTTCAAAATTGCTAAATGCTAATTTAATTCAAACTACGATCGTCTCCCAAATGGACATACAGTACATTTAACCTTGTGGCGTTAAAACATAAAAAACATCGTCCTTTGTTGCTCACCGCCATTTGTGAGATTCACCCCGGACACGTTAAAGCAGTTGTGCGGGTTTTTTTGTTTTTTTTTGGATTGGTAGAGTGCATTGTTTGCATACACGTGCATATGTTAAATAGGAATTGTGGGTAAAAGTCCTATTTAAAGAATATCATTTTATTCTCAGTTTCAGTAAATGTTGTCATTATCTTAAGTTTTCAGTTTATTTTATTAATTTAGACGACATGTATTTGTTACCGTAATGTCTTAGCTTAAAAATAATAATACTATTCATATTATTATTATTATCGCCCTGCGGTGAGTCAATGTGTGCAGACCTTATGAATGGTTGATTAAAGATGACATGAATATATATTACTGTGGTGGGCCAACGCTCTGCCCGGGATTTGTCCCTGCCTTGCGCCCTTTGTTGGCTGGGATTGGCTCCAGCAGACCCCCGTGACCCTGTAGTTAGGATATAGCGGGTTGGATAATGGATGGAGGAATAATAATAATAATAATAATAATAATAATAATAATAATAATAATAATACGTATAGAATGTCACCATCATCAAAAAGCACACGTTTAGCCGGTGGTTTAACGTGATCGAATATGAAGAGCTGAGCTATTATTACTAAAAGTATTTCGTGCGTACTTTCGTTTAGAGAACCGTTAAAAACACTAAATAAAACTACAATTTCTCCTTGTTTTCTGAACTGGCACCCCTCAAGAGCGCCACAGAGCCCCAATACTAGAAGGGTTTGGCGGAAATCTTCGGCAACCTCCCCTCTTCAATTTGGTTCCACTACCTTTGTATCTCTAGTTTTCCAACCCCAGAAATGAATATATATGTATTTCTATAACATTCCACTTTCTGTACATTTCTATATATTTTTTATCCCAATAAATATGTTATGAATTCATCAAAACACGTCATGCCCTTCTCTTAGTACACAAGTGCCCAGACGTTACTATAACTCGACATTTTCAAAGTGGGAATTCGAGGTCCGAAATACTTCGCTAACCCCAGTCGTGTCTCCAGGTCTCAATGTTCAGTCTGGCAGCAGCGATTCCTCTCAAAGTAAAGGGTGTGATGGTACGCCATTATAACTTCGCCTATGGCAGCAGACATCCTGGACCCGGCGCTGGCACAGAAGAACAGGTTGGTTCGTTCATTGCACATCACTGGCACCTGTAAGGAGCAGCAGACGAGGCAGATGTTGTCATAAAGCTGCAGTAGGGTGACTGTGGTGAAGTCGATTTAGTTTATTATGTATGAGGACAGGCCCGTCACTGTGACAGACCTCTGGCAGGACTACCGACAGGGCTTGAGTTGCCAGCAGTGAGCCGGAGAGGATCGGCAGGAGGAAGCGCGCAGTTTAACGTGGTGGTCTTTCACTGCGGTGGTCCTTCATACCCATCTAAGTGTGCGTGTGTTACAAAACATGGACGCTTTGCTTGGTACTTGCACGATACAAGGTGGCCTTGCCTTCGTTTGTGGAGTGCGTATTCGTGTTCGTCTACTTAAGATGACGTAGCAGGATTCTCCATCGCTGATTGACTGCATACTCCATCCACAGTGCCACAGGAAGAGGAGACCTCCTATTTACCACCGGGTATTTTACATACTCCTTGAAATTCCACAATCTGAAGGTATAATACGGACAATTATTGTCGACATGTTGTTTTACTAGAATGACCGCCTGACAGAATTTTGATTTGCCACAAGTGTCCTCTCGGGTTCTGGACCAACATCCATCGTTTTACAAAGTCTTTTTATATTTTCTTTCAATTTATTCTTAATATTCTGACCAGCAGAGGGCGCCGGTGGACTAAGCGTTCATACGTGCCAATCAATGTTAAAACGAAACTCATGAGAAGTGGGAAGTAAACTCCAATAAAATCCTCAAGCCAGTTAAGACCACAGGAGAGTATGGCCTATCCTGGCATAGCGGGAACAAACCTTGGATTGGCACACATCTACACCGGGCCAGTTTAGGGTCACCGATTACCCAACGATGATGGTGACAAAAACAAATGGAATCAGCATTAAGGATGTGGGGCGAACACACAAACTCCAGACAGGCAGTACCAGGGTATGGGACTTGGACCGAGGGCTCTGGAGACAGGGGCACTGCCCACAGACAGACAGACATACTGAAAAGGCACTATATCACAGAGAGACAGACAAACACAAGGCACTATACACACTGGATTCAGAAAGTACTCAGATCCCCTCACTTTCTGCACACTTTTATTTTGTTGTAAGTTGAATTTCAAATGGAAACATTTGCAATTTTTGCCCATCAATGCACACTCAATCACCCATAATGACTAAGTGACAACTTGTGTTCAGAAAGGCTGGCAAATTTATTACAAATCTCTTCTTCCTGATGGTATTCATACCCTTCATGTAGTGCTTTGTAGAAGGCCAGTTCCAGCTTCAGATCTTCATGGTGGAGTCCCTACAAGCTTTGCGCCCCTGGATTCTTCCTGGCAGATCCTCTCAAGCTCCGTTAGATTGGACGGGAGGTGTCTGAAAACTGTGTGACGGGCGGCCATGGCCATTACCGGGCTGGGATGCCAGCTGGATGGAAGGACTGGGGGAGGAAGCATCGGCAGGACCTCCCCCAGGGAGCTAGAGGGCAGACCTCCTGGGTGGCTGTGGCACCATGGATTCCTTGAGGGCATGCTGGCCGTTGGAGTGTGGCACAGCCCTGTTGGGTTCTGTGGGGGATGCCAGGGGGAGCAGCAGAGCCCTACAGGGGGCTTTCACCACAGCTGCGGGTGATTCCAGGTCTGATTAATGAGCCACCTGGGACACTCCCTGGGTCTGCTTAAAATGAGCCGCCTCACTCCATTCAGCGAGAAAGAGTTGGGAGGAAGAAGTGGAGGCAATTGACAAAGAGGGAAGAAGAAGAAAGAAGAAGGTCTGTGTATTTGGTGCTCGTGTACTGTGCTGTCGTGGGGTGCGAGGGAGACGCGCTCCTCGTGTGTTGTCTCTGCCTGTCTGTGTCCGGGTTGGGGCAGCAGGAGGACCCCTGGTTTCCACAACGTGGGCTTTGGCTGGGACACTCAAGAGCTGTCACAGACTTGTCCCTAAGCCACTGCAGGCAGGGCCGGATTTAGATGACAAGAGGCCCTAGGCTATTCCTCTTATGAGGCCCTTTCACCTCCCATTTTTAAGTTTGTTCAAATTGCTAACAATTTGAATGAAGGCCCCTCTTGATCTTGAGGCCCTAGGCTGAAGCCTAGTTAGCCTATAGGAAAATCCGGCCCTGACTGCAGCTTTGTCTTGGCCGTATGCTTTTTGTTATTTTTGTCCTGAAAGATTTATTTTTATCGGTGTCAATGTCTAACGACCAATTCACATTGGCATCACTATCACGCCAATTGAACCAATGGTTTGGTTTCAGTTTGTGCTAAAATTGCCTTTATGTCTTTTCATTTGCCATTCTGTTTTTCACTGGACACTCCGCCCCACTCATGAATATTAATGAGTTATCATAAAGTGGCAGAAAGGTCAGGTCAGGTTGGTGAGCATTAACTGGTAAAGCGCGTTGCCACACCCACCACACAACAAAATAGCTCAGGACCCTGGTTGGCAACCCCCCAGACAGACACAAGGTCCAGTGCCACCCTCCAGAAATGACCCTCTACCTGCCACAGCGAGTTGTTATATGGGCGTCTCCTTGGCCTGGTCCAGCCACTGGGGTCCTCAAGAATGAGCCGGATCAGCCTCGGGTAATCACGCCACATGGCCGTAGTGCCGTAACTGACACTCCCTCACAATGCAGGTCATGTGCCTCATTTGGGACCCCGTGAGCAACCCAAGGAAGAGGCACAGTGATGAAGGAGTCCAGTCGTGGTCTCAGGTCACTGGATAGTGTCCATGTCTCACAGGACTCTAAAGACTTGGACCTTGGTCCTTTTGCATAAATATCGGGAACACCACACACCCCTTCCCAGCAACCTTATGACCTCCCTGTGCTCTCCCAGTCCATTTACAGACTTCATAGGAAGAGTCACCAGAGACGTGAATGTCAGAAAGCATAGAAACATTCTCTCTCTTTTTAGCAGCATGACGTCAATCCATCCACTAGATGGCAGCAGAACACTGGCCTGAGAAGTTATTCAGACTCAACACTATCAAGCGTTTCATGACACAAGTCACCCCAAGACTGACTCGGGCTTAACCGTGTTTATGTAGGCCGGGGTCCCACTGGGGGTCAACACTCAGAAGGTTAAATAAACTTGAGTCGGGGCTGCAGCCCTATGCACTATGATAAGCATTGCATAACGCTGGATTGGAAATGTTATGTGAAGAATAACGAAAAAACATTTAGAAAAGTTGTTTTTTAATTTAAATTTTACACATCCCAGGCTAGATTTATTTGAGCCAGCCGATTGCTGGGATTGTAAAATAAAAATGAAAAACAAATGAAGTTTTGCTCAAGCAGATTAAGCTCTTTAAATATATACATCGGACTTCCAATACAACTCGGAGTCCTGCCACGTGCAAACATTCACTGACGACCCTGCTATCGTGGGCTGCATCAGGAGTGGGCAGGAGGAGGAGTATAGGAACCTAATCAAGGACTTTGTTAAATGGTGCGACTCAAACTACCTACACCTGAACACCAGCAAAACCAAGGAGCTGGTGGTGGATTTTAGGATGCCCAGGCCCCTCATGGACCCCGTGATCATCAGAGGTGACTGTGCAGAGGGTACAGACCTATAAATACCTGGGAGTGCAGCTGGATGACAAATTGGACTGGACTGCCAACACTGATGATCTGTGTAAGAGAGGACAGAGCCGACTATACTTCATTAGAAGGCTGGCATCCTTCAACATCTGCAATAAGATGCTGCAGATGTTCTATCAGACGGTTGTGGCGAGCGCCCTCTTCTACGCGGTGGTGTGCTGGAGAGGCAGCATAAAGAAGAAGGACAAACTGGTGAGGAAGGCAGGCTCTATTGTAGGCACGGAGCTGGACAGTTTGAAATCGGTGGCAGAGCGACGGGCGCTGAGCAGACTCCTGCCAATCATGGAGAATCCACTGAACAGGATCATCTCCAGACAAAGGAGCAGCTTCAGCGACAGACTGCTGTCACCGTCCTGCTCCTCTGACAGACTGAGGAGACCCCACACTATGTGACTCTTCAATTCCACCCGGGGGGGGTAAACGTTAACATTATACAAAGTTATTGTCTGTTATATCTCCATTGTTATCACTCTTTAATATTGTTCTTTATCAGTATGCTGCTGTTGGATTATGTGAATTTCCCCTTAGGATTAATAAAGTATCTATCTATCTATCTATCTATCTATCTATCTATCTATCTATCTATCTATCTATCTAAATACCCCCTTCTGGCTTTCCTATACCAGGATTTGTCACTGCCAGTTATATTTGAATTGTGCCACCCCTGGGGTTGAAGAAACACCACCAGCTAAAGTGGTAAGAGAAAGTATGGGAGTCCAATTATGTGTAGATTTGTCTTCAGATATGGTCCGATCTTCATCTAAGTTACAATCATGGACACAGAGAGTCTGGTTTAACGAATAAGGCACACAGGATTGACTTGTTCTTGCACATCATTGAAATGTTCACAGTGTATGTGAAGCCCTGGGCCGATGACTTCAACAGAAGCTAATTGGAGTCCGGAGTCAGCCAATGAAACAAGACTGGAGGCGTGGCTTACAGCTACTTTTGTAGCAGCCCCTGATTTAATTGAATCGACGCTCAGAGAGTCGCAGACTGGTGCCTTTATCTTTACTCACGTCTCAAACTTTAAGTTCTTTGTTAATGTTGTTACACCATCACAAGCACCACAAAAACTATAAAAAATAATATGAACATACGTCCAAAGACATGCAGGATGGGTGGATTGACCTAAAATTGTCTACATTTTCCCTAGTGTGTGTTTGGCGTGTGGGTGTGTGTGTGTGCCCTTCTGTGGGTTGGTGCCCTGCCCGGGTTTTGTTTCCTGCCTTGCACCCTGTGTTGGCTGGGATTGGCTCCAGCAGACCCCCGTGACCGTGTGTTCGGATTCAGCAGGTTGGAAAATGAATGGATGGATATAAACATATATTTTTTTAACATTTCACAAACAAACAGAATAAATGAATAAAGGAAAGAGCATATTATTAATGTGTACCTCACTCTGCTTACCAAGGGTGCAACAATTTTACATTTTCAGAGATCAGCGTTTGCCTTCCGTTATATCCTCACAGTTTCTCCACACTTCTGGAATTATATGTCATTACGTCCCCTACGTGCAGAACGATTTTATAGTCATTTACAACTTTGACCAATAAAAGAGAGGCTCGGACCACCTTGTCCATCTCCTCCCGACTCTGACCCCCCGGGTGTGGCGGAGCAGCAGGCTTTTCAACCCAAACCCTGAAGTACATCTGATGCAAGAGAACTGCCACCTGGCAGCAGATCCCCTTAGTAACAGGGGAGCCTTCCCCTAACAGCTCCCTCTAGTGGCACCCAAGGACCCCAACAGGGCAGCCCAGCAAAACTACAACTCCCATGCAGCCCTGCGTGTGTCCAAACGGGAGCCATACGGGGGGATAATGCCACCCGGTGTGCTGGGGGAACACATCACCCCTGGAGTGACTCTCCCTCTGTCCTTCCCTTATACTGGCCTCCCAGCACCTCGTGTTTATCTATACATGTGACTCAGATGGAGACCACATCAGAGCGTATGACCACTTCATGCAGAAGATCAGCTCATTCCAAAGGGATTCTTGCCATTGTTTTCAGTGCCCGAGTGTCTGTTCTTAGAGACATGTGACCGGAAAAGGAGTCTAACTTGATGTCAAACGTCCTAAGCCATTGTGCTCCCGAGGTGGGCCTACGCCAGTTCAGTTTGACTGCCATGTTCATACCAGGCTGACATTCAACAATGGGGCGTCTGTTATGGAAAACATGTGAATGACCCTTAAGATCCTGAGATTCCTCAACCCCCTTCAACCCGAGAGCCCCTGGCGTGGATTGCTGGACTTTTCTGTTTTAACAATTTACAGCCAACCCAGGCCACCCTTACACATTCTTTCTCATTCATTCACAGATTTAAATCTTCTATCGCAAGAATCTAATGGGTCGATGTTGGCAAGGAGCCACTTGTTTGTACTCGGCGTCACAATGGGCAGACCTGGAGCCTTGGCATCTCTGAGGTTATGTAAAGTATTGGTGGGCACACTGCTGGTGGGCCAGAATAAAAAGTCACAGAAATCAAATGTTTGACACCCCCTCCTTCACTCTTCATCTCACTCTAATCTCTCTTCTGTCTCTCTTTCAGTTTCTCACTCACTCTTTCTCTTTGTCTCTCTCTCTCTCAATTTCTTTCTGTTTCCTCACTCTTTTCTTTCTCTCACCCATTTTCTCTCTCTCTCCTTCCCATCTCTCTCTCTCTCTCTCACTTACTCACTCGATCTTTCTCTTTTCCTTTCTCACACTTATTATTATTATTTTCCTTTCTCTCTCTCTCTCTTTCATTCTCTCTCTCTTTCTCATTTTCTCTCTCGCCTTTTCTTATCCTCTCTCTTGTACTCTATTTTCTTTCTTACTCCCTCACTCTCTTCTCTCACTCTCTGTCTCTTGCTTCTCTCTCATCCCCTCTTCTTTCTCTTCTTCTCACTCTGTCTCTCATCCACATTCACTTTTTCCCCTCTCTTGCTTCCTCTCTTTCACTCTCTGTATTTCACTCTCACTCACTCACTCACTCACTCACTCACTCACTCACTCACTCTTTCTCTCCCCCCTCTCACGCTCTCTGCCTCTCACTTCTCTTTCTTTCACTCTCTCTCACAGTCTCTCACTTTTTCTGTCTCACTTTCATTCACTCACTCTTTCTCTCCCCTCTCTCTTTCTCTCACACACTCTCACTTCTTTTCTTTCTTTCACTCTCTCTGTCTGTCCCTCAATCTTTTGCTATCTCTTTCTCATTCACTCTCATTCACTCTTTCACTCTTTCACTTCTCCTCCCTCTCCCTCCCTCTCGCTCCCTCTCTTTCTTTCTCTCCCTCTCCCTCTCTCACTCCCTCTCTTTCTTTCTCCCCCCTGTCTCTCTCTCTTTCTCTCATGCACCCCGTCCCACCCTCCCTCTCCCTCTTTCTCGCTCCCCCTCTCTGTCTCCCTCCCTTTCTCTCTCTCTCTCTCTCTCTCTCTCACTCTCTCTCTCTCTTTCTCATACCCTCTCTTTCATTCCCCCCTCTCTCTCTCTCTCACTCCCTCTCTTTCTCTCTCTCCTCCTCTCTCTCCCCCTCACTTTTTTCGGTCCAGAGTTCCGCGACTCGCCTGCAGCTTTGCACACGGGCCCAAGTCACAAGGCTACAAATATGCGCAGCTTCCGAGGGGGGAAACAAAGTTCGGCCGTCGAAGTCAAGTTGCTGTCCCGTTTTAATTCACCTACTTGTTGTTGTTGTTCGGTCAGGACGTAACCTTAGAGATGAGATGAGCATCGCGCTGTTATTGTAAATTAATAAGTAGAATAAAACACCTGGCGGAGCCCATTGCGCGACACGGGAATTCGGTGCCTGCTCTGTGCGGAGTAAATGAAGGATCAGGTCGTTTACCGCAAAAAGTAACGAAGTGGACGGACGAGTTAGAAAATCTGTTGTAAAGTTGACAACATTTGGAAGAGGCGCTTCAGAACTCAACGGCCGCGATCGCGATGTTCAAAAAGGATGGCGAGCGGTCCCACCTAGTCGGAGACCAGCGAGCGGCCAGATACACGGTGACCATGGGCAGGTAGGGAGCGCACGGCTCGGCGGCCTCTGCTGCGCTTGAGTGCTTAGTTGGGGGGTGGGGGGTGGGGGGGCGGCATTTAATGGATGGAGATCACAGCTGCGGTTACCGTCTTGAGAACAGTTTAGCTGACCTCGCTAAAGGGGACATCTAGTCAAAGAGTCACTCGGAGGCGCCAGGACGTAAGTGACAAGCATTCCAAACTACTAGAAGGTACAAAGACTGCGCTGTGATGACGTCCTGCATTCTGTCCGCCTGTGAGTTTTTCACATTTCACTGGCGGGCGAGCCCGGTGTGGATGTCAGCCCTGCTTGGGGTCTGCACGTTCTGCTGCTGTGCGCGGGTGTTTACGTAAGAATACAGTTAAGCTGACTGCCTGTGAGTGGGTGTGGGTGGTCGCTAGCCAGGGCTGCCTCCTTCCTTACACTAAGTGCAGTCGGGACAGGCTCAGGCCAGTAGATGTCCTAAACTGGAATAGGACTAAATAAAAAGTTACTTACAGGGAGGGAGGGCTGTGTAAGAACAATGGACCCTGGCTTAGATTAGCTAGTCAGACAATGAATGGATTATACTATGTTGGCATTTAACGTTAACTTGTAACAACTGTACAGTAATTGTATATAGTGCCTTTCATATTGCTTCATCTGTCTATCTACCTTTCTGTTGAATAGTTTTGTTCTGCTTGATTTATTACTTTACAAAGTGGCATTGTAACTGTCTCTCTGTTGATTATATATAGTGCCTTTATTCTTGTCTATCTATTATATAGTTCCAGTCTAATCTATCTAATCCTGCCAACTACGCTATCTATCTATCTATCTATCTATCTATCTATCTATCTATCTATCTATCTATCTATCTATCATATTGTGCCTTTCACATCCATCTCTCTGTCTCCCTACAGCATTTTCGTTTCTGTTATTGGTTCATTTCATGTCGGCCACTTTAAAGCATCACCTTCTGTGTTTTATGTCATCACAGCTCAAATCTGAGTCCACAACTGAGATGTTTTCTGCCTGTTTGTTAAATACTTTACTGGGTATAAAAATCCTAACTCTGTTAAAAGTTTCAAACCACGCTACCCCCACCAGCCGCCCTTAGATCATGAGACCGCTTAGAGACCTGACCACATTACGTGTCATGTGACATTCCTTTACAATCCCCCCATCCTTCTGGCCATGTGTAGAAGTGGCCGCCGATCCCTGAAGATTATTTCATTAAATGGCGTCTTTGTTTTTAGGATTGACACTCTTTCGTTCATTTTCTGCTAATTATGCACATCATTACACATTAGACTGGTTAACCAGACGTTTTCCATGTTTTTGTCTCCATTCGTTCCTGATGTGCCTCAGTCTTGTGGCCTGTGGTGGACTTGTCTCCAGTGTTAGCTGCTGCCTAGGTGCTCCCCTAATTTAGTAATGGACAAAGCAGAATGAGAAAATGGATGGGTAGATGAAGAGATTTTTATAAATAACTGTAGTTCAAAAGTTATGCAGTTTATTTCATTGTTAATTGTTACGGCCTGCACTTTGTTGTTGTGTTAGCAAACTGGTTTGCACACTAAAGCAGTCATTGAATTTGTCTGATGAGATCAGCTTTAGAAAATTGACATTTTGAAATCATTGGGCCTTTAAAAGCTTTAATTGTATTTTAGGCCTGTGCAGGCCGGAAAGCCTGCCTTTTGAGTTCAGGGCGAGGTGTTTTCCCTTTTGAGGGCTGGTCTGGCATTTTCTGTGAGTTTCTGAAAGGTCTGCTCCCCATTTTTGGGCTTCATTGTGGCAGGAGATCCCATTTCTCATATCACATTATAATATTCTTTAACTCAGACGTCATTGTGGGTTTGTACCTAATCTTTATATCATAATGCTTTATCAGGTTGCCTGAGGTGGTTCCAAAGTGAACACCCAACTCCCAGCTCTTCGTATATTGGAATGACAGCAAGTGGGGGTGTGATAGCGGGCGTGGTCAGGGGGAGGGACTTCCCTCACTTTCGTATAACCCGGAAGTACTTCCAGCTGGCCACGCCCCCGGGTCCACTTTAAAATGAGCTCTAGGAGTCGGGGGGCAGTGGGCACAACTCAGAGGAAGACTTGTTGGTTTACTGGGCTTTATTTGTGGCTTACACCTGAGAGGTGATTGTGAAATAAAAATCCTTAATTGAATTCGCTCAGCGTCGGGTGAGTTGCTGTGTCTGTGGTTTGGGGCTCTCTGGTGCCCCCGTGTGGTCACAGTGGATTGAGGTGCGCCAGTTATCAGCTTTCAGTTGTTCTCGTAAATCTTTATCTCGTCTTTATCGACAGGTCCTGCTCTTCAGGTCAGTGTCGTCCGCACTCTTTCTCAAATTGATCCACAGCCTCCTTCTTCTTATCTTTTTTTTTGCTGTCTGCAGCCTCTCAAAGGATGACCACATGTGTGAAGACGCCGAGCTTTCTGACTCCAACGAACTTAAGCACTGTCACGATAAGAGCAAATCCCTGAAGAATCGCAAGAAGGAACGAAAGCAAGCGAGATGCCGACTCTTCGCGGCTTCGGCAATCTGCCTGGTGTTTATGGTGGCCGAAATTGCTGGTGGGTCTCTTCGCCGCTCCTCCTCTGCTCTTCACACCTTTGTTGGCACTGAACATTTTACTGAACGGCACTTTTGCTCTCACTCCTCTGTTGATATTTGTGTTTTATAATCTGCCACCAACGTGGAGCTGGGCCTCGAATACACTGTAGGAGGAGAACAGGCTAGGAAGGAGGATCATTTATTACCCCCACAAAATGTCTGGCGGGGCAGAAAAATAAATTAGTAGGATGTAGCAGACGGACTAATAGAAGCCCAGGATCCATGTCGCATATGGGAGGTGACAGTGGTCCTCATGTGGCAACCCAGTTGGGACACCCGCAGGGGTGCTTAGGAGTTCAGCCCTGTCGGGGTCCCAGGGTATCAATAGAGGGCGCTCTCTCTTGGGAGGACCTCCCTACTTTCTCTATGGCCCAGAAGTGCTCCCTCGAAGACATGGTGTCTCATGGGGTCCGACTTAAGAGGGAGACCACTGACTAATATAAGTGAGTCAGAGTCGGGAGGTAGCAGGCGACACTCCGCGGAGGCAGACAGGAGGAAGAGATGTTCGGCTTTTTGTAGAACGGCGAGAACTCAGGGGGCTTGTGTAGCTGCACTTTGAAGAGGTGATTCCCAGCGTGAATAAGCAGCTTTTATTGTATTCAATGACTTGTGGCGTATTGCTGTGTATTGGGTTTGGGGCTCTGACCTATACGCTCAACCCCTCGTTGTTCTTTTCCAATCCATTCCTCAAAACAGAGGAGAAAACCAAAAACAATGGCAACTCGTCTCCCTACCCATCGAAAATCCTTTAAGGACACGCAAAAATGCTTGGGGGTCACTGCGAGCGAGAGATCATCAAAAAAGGAATAGCGAGGGTCCAGAAATACTCGAGACAGAATGAGATCGGCCAATCAGGATGGAGAGGACAAAAAGAAAAAAGAGACTTTCTCGTATACTGAGATGAAGGAAAAGCTCATGAGAACCCCTGCCTTGACCATCTTGTCACAATCCTACTAACTCTAGGGGGTCTACTATTTCTCCTAGTTGTTAGTCTTAGCCGACCTGTTTTTCATTTTCTTGTCATAACTGTTTACGAGATATAAACAAAGTGAGGATTTTTTTTTTCCAGAAGGTTCCAGGTAGTGGGAGTACAGAAATAGGACTAAAGGGAGGATGTCGGATAATTTCTAACAATTCCATTGAAGTTTGGCGGTTGAACGCCGTCTTCTTTCCCGTGGCGCTGCAGAGCGGCCCGCGTGTTGAACGATGGTCAGAATTTCACCGGACTCTGTGCATGTGACGGTATGAGGACCACCACTACTTTTACTGCTACTTTCTGGTGGGACGGCTGTAACACATCCTGGGTTCACATCCAGCAAAGCCCCAGAGCTAATCCCATTATTAGGGGCTACACCTTACATTGGCCCCAGGGGTTACTGGATAAGAGGTCCATGTAGCAGCCCCTTGAGGTGTCTTTGTTTGGCCAGATTTCGATGGCAGCACCCAAACTGCATGTTCTTGTAGGGGGCCTGCACTACCCCTTGTGCTAACTAGTGACACCACAAGAAGATTTCCCATTTGTGAAGTCACGCCATTCAGAAGACCCTTCTCCATAACATCCTAGGAGAACATAACAGGTCACACTTCTCGGATTGTACTTTTGGTGCCCCGCCTGTAACAACAACACCAAAGCAGCTGGCAGTTCTTCCGAGCCTAAAAGGAAGAGTCTGGTGTCTCTGCAGCCTGGAGTCTCCATCCTGGAGCTCCAGGTAGGAGGAATTAACTTACACAACAGTACGTGGAATTATTTGAGTCAGATAGCCTTCCCAGCAACCCTCATCCTAACCACAGTGTAAGAGGGCGGAGCTCTGGTGAGCTACAATTGGTCTAAGTTGGTGCCAGTTGGAGCTAACTCCACCCTCTTGGAGCTCCAGGTAGGAGGAGTTAACTTACACGGCAGTACGTGGAATTATTTGAGTCAGATAGCCTTCCCAGCAGCCCTGATCCTAACCACAGTGTAAGAGGGCGGAGCTCTGGTGAGCTACAATTGATCTAAGTTGGTGCCAGTTGGAGCCAGCTCAACCCACTTGGAGCACTAGGGTGGAGGCTCCGGGCTGCAGAGATATATGCTTGAATAGAAGCTGTAAAGTGCTTCCCATCAGTCAAAACAACAAAGAAGACATCCGCAGTCAGTCTTGGCACGTGCCACCTGCAGGAACCAAAGTTCTGCTGTACTAATACTATGAGAGGAAATTACCAACTAGCCTATTGCAATAAAACAATATCCATCCATCCATTCATCCATTATCCAACCCGCTATATCCTAACTACAGGGTCACGGGGGTCTGCTGGAGCCAATCCCAGCCAGCACAGGGTGCAAAGCAGGAAACAAACCCCGGGCAGGGCACACACACACACACCAAGCACACACTAGGGACAATTTAGGATCGCCAATGCACCTAATCTGCATGTCTGGACTGTGGGAGGAAAGCCACGCAGACACGGGGAGAACATGCAAACTCCACGCAGAGAAGAGCCGGGAAGCGATTCCGGGTCTCCTAACAGCGAGGCAGCAGCGCTACCCAATGCGCCACCGTGCTGCCCAATAAAACAATATGTGATATTAAAATTTAAAGATGATTTTGGTGATCAACAGGCCAGAACTCACACCTTTTACCCACAGACTCGTTGTTGTCCGACGTAATCAGTAGACTTGCTAGTCTTTGCCAAGACCCTCAAACACGGTCCCTTCTTTTCTCTCTACAGGTGGCTACGTTGCAGGTAGCTTGGCCGTTATGACAGATGCAGCCCACCTCCTCGTGGACTTCACCAGCTTCATGATCAGCCTCTGCTCTCTCTGGTTATCTTCAAGGCCTGCAACAAAGAGAATGAATTACGGATGGCACAGGGCTGGTAATGTAATTGGCTCCAGGGACCACTAGAGGGTGCCCTGCGCTCTTAGTATCCCCTCTGAACAGAATAAGGACAAGGCAGCCAAAGCAGTAAGAATTATAAAGGGCAGGGATCAGCAATAAAAGAGGAAAGTCAGGAATCAGCTGGTGCCACTCTGGGCTTTGCCAATGCAGGTCTTTGTCACCTGCCTGCCAGTTTTGGTGGCTTGTCCGTCTGCCCGCCTTTCTCTTCTGTATCACCCTACTTTCATTCTCTGTCTCTTCCTCTTCCCTACCAACCTTTCTGCCACAGATGTACCCAGGTCTCCATTCTGTGATGATCCTGTAAGGAGGACATCAGGTAATTTCTAACAATTCCAGTGAAGTTCGGCAGTTAAATGCCTTCTTGTTTCTCGTGGCACTGCAGAGCGGCCCGCGTGTTGAACGATGGTCAGAATTTCACCAGACTCTGTGCATGTGACAGTATGAGGACCACCACTACTACTGCTGCTACTTTCTGGTGGGATGGCTTAACACATCCAGCATAGCCCCAGAACTAATCCCGTTATTAGGGGTCTGGAAACCAGGGGCGTTCCTGCTGCCTCAACCCCGACACAGACAGGCAGAGACACGAGTTCAGCACAACACACGTGGCGCGCGTCTCCCTCGCACCCCACAACAACACAGTACATAAACACCAAACACACACTCCTTCTTCTTCTCTCCTTGTTGTCTGTCTCCAGTCCTCCTCTCCCGGCAAGTTTCATCCACCTTCCTCCCACCTCTTGCTCTCTGAACGGATTGAGGCGGCTCCTTTTGAGCAGACCCGTGGAGTGTTCCAGGTGGCTCATTAATCGGACCTCAAATCACTTCCAGGTGTGGTGAAAGCCCCCCGTAGGGATCTGCAGCTCCCCCTGGTAGCCCCCACAGAACCCAACAGGTTCCAAACTCCCAAAATCCAACTCCAAGCATGCCCTGTGGGAATCCATGGTGCCACAGCCACCCAGGAGGGCTGTCCTCTAGCACCCCGAGAGTGGTAGTGCCTTGCAGATGCCTTCTCCCCCGGTCCTTTGATCCAGCTGGTGACACGGTTGGGTAATGGCCATGGCCACCTGTCACAAGGGCTACCCCTACATTTGCTCCAGGGTTACTGGACCAGAGGTCCATGTAGCAGCCCCTTGGGGTCTCTTTGTTTGGACAGACTTCAAAGGCAGCACCCAAACTGCATGTTCCTTTAGGGGGCCTACACAGCCCCTTGTGCTTACTAGTGACATCTCATGTCCCCTTTCAGTTAGGAGGTTTTGCCATTCGTGCTTTTGCACCATCTCTTAATCAAGTGCCAGAAAAACCTTCTCCATAACGTCCTTGGAGAGCAAAACAGGTCGCACTTCTCCGATTGTTATGTATGTATGTATATATATATAAATATGGCATCACTTTAGATTAGGTGTCCCTAATTACACTGTACTTACCTGTATAATTACACAGTAACTAGGTGTTATTAACTTGTATTTACTGTGTAACACAATGTAACGCTGTGGTCTAGCGCTCTATTGTAATTGTTATTCTATAGTTTATGTACATACATACAGTACTTTTAAAAATGATTACAACTGGGTAATTAATCACAGTGTTACACAGTATTACACAATAAGTACAAGGTAATAACACCTAGTTATTCTGTAATTATATAAGTAATTATATGGTACGTACAGTGTAATTAGGGACACCTAATCTAAAGTGATACCATATATCTATATAAAAGCCAAATCTCACTGACTCACTCATCACGAAATCTCCCAAATCATGAGGACTTAGGACTTGAAATTTGGAATGTAGGTTACCCTTGGCCTATAGGTGTTCGCTAAGGAATGGTTTTAATAATTTAGTGGTCCAAGCACAAAATTTCTTATAGGTTTTTAGACCCGTTTGTATGTCTGTCCGCTTTTCACGAGCGAACTACTTCACGGATTTAGATATTTTATTTTCTGTAATTTGCTTGAACATTCTGGTTGATTTTGTGACTTCTCTCATTGCGCTAAGAATCGTAGTTCGCTTGCAGGAGCGATACGTTCACGCTAATCTGAGAATGTGGGCCGAGGGGAGGAGGAAGAGTGACGTCAGGACTAGAGAGCTGGGCGGGGCCTCATCACCGTCCTGTTTCACTAATACGCAGGTAAGGCCGCGGGGAATGGCTGGTATAATATATATATATATACAGTGGTGTGAAAAACTATTTGCCCCCTTCCTG
>JANRMT010062845.1:13203990-13219465 GCA_026402145.1 Polypterus bichir lapradei | reverse complement strand
ATAAGAAATCAGGAAGGGGGCAAATAGTTTTTCACACCACTGTATATATATATATATATATATTGTGAACGCTGGCCGGGACACAGACAGACGGACATCGTTAGTTCACCCAACACACCCTTTATTCACAATATTTATAAGTTATTTACGTTACGTGCACCCCCAGTGCCTCCAGCACCGATCCCCCAATGTCCAGGCCACACAGTCACAATGCCTTTCCCCTGGCCGCCTCCAGTCCTCTCTCCAGCTCCGTCTCTCTTCCACCCGACTTCCGCTACTGACTGAAGGGAGGCGGCCCCTTATATAGGAACCCGGATGGGCTCCAGCTGCTTCCCGGCATTCCTCTGCAGACACGCCCCCGTGTGGCGGAAGTGCCGGCTGCACACCCGGAAGCTCTCCGGGTGTCCCCTGTCTTCTTCCCCCCCAGCACTTCCTGGTGTGGCGGAAGTGCTGGGCTCCAGGGTTGTTCAGGCACCGGGGCACCGCCTGGCGGTGGCCGCGGGTCCCTACAGGGCTGGGCTTCCAAGCCCTTTACCCGTGGCCCCCAACATAATCAGGGCGGTCGCCCCCTCGCGGTCTGGAGGAGATACAAGCCCTCCTCCTGTCCTCCTGGGCGTCCCGGCCGGGCTCCAGCCCCGGCCAGATGCCACAATATATACACACAAACATAAACAAGGGATGTTCAAAAAGTTTCCACACTTTTTTTTACCTCTATTTATTAAGAATTTCAAAAACTAATGACATCACTTTTTTACATCGTCGCCTTCCTTTGCGATGCAATCTTACACAGATTGTCGTACCAACTTTTTAATGCCATCAGCTAAACTTTTTTAGTTGAGCGTGTAGCCACTGATGCACCGCTGCTTTCACATCACATCGTGGCTATAGCTGGACATCTGGAGTGGCCATTTTCGAACATTTCACACGACTCTATGACTTGATCCCCGTACTGAGCACACATGCGGAGATGAGTTGGTGCTCCGGGCACACAAAGCGTAGGACAGAACTCTGTTCCTCTTTGGTGCAATTTCTAAGTTTGGCAGCCATCTTCACCACAGGGTGACAACTCTGATACTAAACTGCAAGGTTTGCCCGCATGCCAGACAGAACTGGTCACATGACACTCTCAGACGCCACCAATCACTGCTCCTCCCGAAAATCTAAATGTTTTTGGACGTCCCTCGTATATATACAGCGTACAGATACACATCCACACGCGCGTGTTTCCCGTATATTCACTGAAAATACAACACACTGTGCCAATGGAGGGGTGTCACTTGTGTATGAGTAGAATGTCCATAAAGCCCAACTAACTCATTTTAAATGATGCCATATCATATAATATTAATAAAAATGTTACAAAAATAACAAAAAAATGAACATTTTACAAAAGGTGACCAAGAAGACCGTTTTTTATTTTTTTATTTTTTTTATTTATTTATTTTACATTGAGTGTCACGGGCCACGCTTTTGAATTTTTATGTCTTGTTTCTCACAGTTCCTTTTCGCTGAAGGTTATCCCACAAATGAACGTGTGGGCATAACAATAAGCCCGAGGCGCGTCTTTAAATATTAATATCTGCCAGGCGTTACATCGCCCCCGCCGTGTCCCTGGACTTGAACCGGGAGCGTCTCGGCATATTAAAAGCCTGGCTGTTGTTTAAGTCTCGAGCCTTGAGAAGGTAAATCTGCATAAAGAGACGCGGCACTCAGTGACAGAATTATTGGCTGACATGAGCCACCATCCCGGGTCATTGATCTTGCGATCTTTAATGCAGAGTGCCGAGTGAATGAATCAAATATTTATGCCAACATTAAGTCGTAAACAGCGCGTCCTATTTATCAAAAGCTGCTCTCCTCCACGGTCCGGCTGGCGCTCCTGGGCGGTTTTGTTTCATGGGCCTTTTTTTTTTTTTTTTTTTAAGGACAGGAGTGGCTGGCATTAAAATGAGATTTATTAAAGATGCAATTGCCGCACTCAAATTAAACGGTCGCGGAATCCTAACGCCGGCATCAAATATGCATTAAAGGGGCGCTATTAAAAAAGCATATGTCTTCATTTATGAAGCAATAATCTCTCGGAGATGTTCGCTCCCAGCTCCGCTGTCTCTTTTTGATTGACACTTGAGAAGATGACAGAATGAAGGAGACATTTTTGTAAGGTCAAGTTAGCCCCCTCACCCCTCCCCAATCACTGCACTCCTTCTCCTTGACATTGACTCCGCTCCTCTTCTCCGTTGCCGCAGCCTTTTTATTTCTTATTATCTAGTCAAGTCTTTCTGTTTTTGAACTGATCATTTCATTTAGAGGTTCTGTGGTTCTTCTGCTCTTTCATTTCAATCTCTTCTCTTCACAACCTGCTACCCTGTGACCTTCATGCTGCCTACCTGCCTGGCAGTAGTTAGCCCAGGGGTGCCACACTGACCCACTGGCGCAGCTGGCCAGCAAGGAGACCACAGGCCTTTGTTTAGCCTGAAACGGACTCCAAACACGTTCTCCTGCAAACATTTTGATACAACAATGGAGGAAACTCAGATTAGTGGTCACTTGTCTGGAATTTTAGGAATACGCGGTCAGAGTCGCTCAGTTTATGCCTCTGTGATGACACTTTAATCATCTCTCGTGGACGTCAAAGATGCATAAGACAAATCGCAGTGCGGCCTTTCAAATGCTGAACTATACGTCACCGTCTAAATTCCATCCACAATACAAAATGAGAGGATGTTACGTTGTACTAGAAGTCAGCTTTATAGCCGCCCTTTGATTTTCATTTAGAAATCCTGGGAGCCCTGCTGTCTGTCTTCACAATCTGGCTGGTAACCGGCGTCCTTGTGTACCTGGCCTGTGAGAGGCTCATAAATGACGACTACACCATTGAGGGCACCATCATGCTCATCACCTCCGGCTGCGCCGTCTTAGCCAACGTTATGTGAGTTCTGCTCTGTCTTTGATTTGTTATTCACATTGTTGTAAATGGGCTGAAAAAACGGATATCCTATCAACGAACCAGAAGAGTTGTAGGAGTGCCATTAAAGTACACTATTGATATTTAAGAGCTAATTGAAAAATAGCACATACTGTATAAATGATGGGCAGAAAAATGAAAGGCACTATATAAAAAGGTAGATAGATAGATAGATAGATAGATAGATAGATAGATAGATAGATCTGAAAGGCACTATATAATAAATAGATAGATAGATAGATAGATAGATAGATCTGAAAGGCACTATATAATAGATAGATAGATAGATAGATAGATAGATAGATAGATAGATCTGAAAGGCACTATATAATAGATAGATAGATAGATAGATCTGAAAGGCACTATATAATAGATAGATAGATAGATAGATAGATAGATAGATAGATAGATAGATAGATATGAAAGGCACTATATAATAGATAGATAGATAGATAGATAGATAGATAGATAGATAGATAGATAGATATGAAAGGCACTATATAATAGATAGATAGATAGATAGATGTTTTAGCGTAGTTGGCAAGATTATTAGGTAGATAGATAGATAGATAGATAGATAGATAGATAGATAGATAGATAGATAGATGATAGCGTAGTTGGCAGGATTAGATAGGTAGACAGCGTGCCTCTATAACATTTTCAGGCCCTGTCACTTTTGTCACGTCTTGTGAAGTTGTAGCCTTTTGCCCAAATCATTTCAATTCTTTTTTCTCTCATCAAACAACACTCGGTACCCCAGAATGTCAAACTGAAAACAGGATTGTAGAATTTTTTTCAAGTTTATTAAAAATACCCCACTGAAGATGTCATTGACACAAGTATCAGATTCTTCTCTCAGTACTTCATTGTGGTAGCATTTCCAGTCTTGTTGTTGCGTTTGATGCCACAAGCGTCACACACACCTGGATTTCGGGATTTTCTGCCATCCTTCTCCGCAGATCCTCCCCAGCTCTGTCATATCGGCTGGAGTCTGATGGTGGACAGGGATTTTTGCGAAGCCTGGATATCTTAACCCCATTCCCAGGATTCCCAGGATTGTCCCTAAGCTGCTCCTGTGTTGTGTTTGCTTTGTCCTGTTGGCAGGTGTCCATTCAGCCCGGTCAGAGGTCCTGAGTGCTCCGATCAAACTTTCATTGCGGAGATCTCCACACTTTGCTCAGTTCAGCTTTCCCATAATGCTGTCTGGTCTCCCAGTCCCAGCTGCTGCCAATGTTAGAATGGCATTGCACAGGTGATGAGCCGTGCCTGACCATCTCCACCTCTCAGTCTTGGTTTCCTCGGACCACCGGGTTCTCGGTCACCTCCAAGGGCTAACTTTGGCCAGGCACCCAGCTGTAGGAGGAGTTGTGGCTGTTCATGTCTTCCATGTCTGAATTGCAGAGCCCCCTGTGCCTTTTGTGACCCTTCATTTCTGTGGCCTTCCCTGGGTCTCTGCAGGCTTGTGGACTTCATGGCTTGTTTTTTTGCCCACCTGTGGACCTCCTATAGAGATGTGTGTGCCTCCCCTTATCATAGCCAATCAATCAAGATGACCACAAGTGGACTCCACACGAGGTGTAGAAACATCACAGCGATGATCAATGGGGTGGGACACACCTGAGTCCAAGCAGAAGGTCCAAGTACTCGTGGCAATGGGATTTTTCCATTTCTTATTTTTAATAAATTTATAAAACGCCTGTTTTCACTTTGTCATTCTGGGGTATTAAAGTGTTGCTTGATGAGGGGGACAAAATGAATGGAAATAATGTGAGCACAAAGCAGCAAAGAACAAAATGTGACAAAAGTGACGCTATGAAGGCGCGGGCACAGCACTGTCCACCTCGCACATCCATTTTGTTTGTCTTCTCTCACCAGAATGGGCCTGGTGCTTCACCAGTCTGGGCATGGGCACAGCCATGGAGGGCACAGCAACCACTCCCATGACAATGACGTTGAGAAGTGCGCCACGGAGAGAGGAGAGAAGAAGCCTCAGCCTAATGCCAGCGTGAGAGCGGCTTTTGTTCACGTGGTCGGCGATCTCCTGCAGAGCATCAGCGTGCTTGTCAGCGCCATCATCATTTTCTTTAAGGTCAGTCATAAAAACGCACAACACACACACACAAGGCTCCCTTTTCACGTTTATACGGGGGGTGGCCACTTTATTAGGTTCACCAGCTGGACGGCGCTTTGGACTTGAAGACCTGCTTCACCCCCTCATTCCTTGGTCCTCAACTCAAAAGCTTCTTCCTGTGCGTTTGGACGCTGCTCTGACTTTCCAATGATTTTTATTTAATAATATTTTAGCACACAATACATGCGTTGTATACGTCATGCGCATACAGCAGGATGACTTGACGTGGGAATTACGAGTCAAAAGTAACGTGTGAAGTTTTCTTGGACCTTTCTAAGTTGTCTGCTGTGGTCCCATGTTGGTCGCTGTTACCCTTTGTTCCTTCCCTGGTTTATCTTTACACCCCTTTTCCTTGTCTTTTCCATTCATTTTTCAGTTTGTATCATTCATTGTGATTATTCCTGTTGATATTGTTCTGTTCATTTATCATTTAATAGCTGTGTTTCCCATATTGCGAATTCTTTAGGTACTGTTTCATTAAATGCCATTATGTTCCCTTGTTTTGGGGTGGACTACCCTGTTCATCACTGCTAGGTGTCGTGAACTTAAGAATTCCAAAGCACTGTGACAGAACCACTATGGGGCGTGCCAGCCACCCAACCCGACGCAGACAGACACGGGAGGCACACTTATAAACTTATTATTATTTTTCTTCACTCGGGGAGAACGTCTTCCCCGATCCCACAAGCCCAAAACAGTCCCAATACACAAGCACAATCACCATCACAATTTTCCTCTTTTCTTTCTCTCTTTTCTCCTCCATTCCTCCTTGGCAAGCTTCATCCACCTTCCACCCGACTCTGGCACACCGACTACTGTCTGCTGGCCCCTTATATAAGGCGCCCACTTCTGGCAGCACTTCCGGGTGTGGCAGAAGAACCACCCACATGGGCTCAGGAACAGCTGCAGTGCCCCCTGGCGGCACCTCTGGATCCCAACAGGGCTGTGCCCAACTCCATCTCCCATAAAGCCCTGCGGACGTCTGAGGCACCGCTGCAACCCATAGGGGCTGCCATCTAGCGTCATTGGGGGGGGGGGGGGAACACTCTGACCAGGCTTGCTCTCCCCAATCCTTCCAGCGAAGAGGGGTCTCGCCCATCTGTGACAGCACATAAGGCCCAAAAGTTTCTAAAGCACTTCCAATAATGGCCACCATGGGGCAACACCATCCAAGCCCTTGATACAAATGGACCTTGAAAAATCTTCATAAAATACACTTTCACAAAATGCTCTTCCATACAATGGAGCCCAAGAAGTTCATAAACCCTGAGGCAGTCCGACACACACAAAGCCCCAACTCACCAGAACTCCCAGTGCACATTCACACACTGAACCATCAAGAGCCGTGGGAGACCCTCCAGGATTTACAGGGCAGAGGGCAGTCGCTGGCGGTGATCGTCACATGGCACTGCCTCTTGGGGGACCACCCACAAAACACATGGATCGTCACCAAGGCAAAGTACACAAAGCACACAATACATGAAGGAAACATTAACATAAAACAAGGAGCCAAAAGTGAACAACAAATCCACAAAACAAGAATATGAACCCCCAGCCACAGGAGGAACCCTGGAAGAAACATAACACTAGGGGAACACTAGGGACCACCCCCAGCCCCGTAAAAGAAAAGCTAGCAAGTGGAGTCCCTTGCGGTTCATTGTATATACTTTGCTGGAGTTAGGATGTCAGTTTGGGAGTATTGTTATCTTCATTGGATTTTCTGCTTCTGAGGGCTACAATTCAGTAGTTTGTTTTGAGAATTGTTTGTTAGGCAACTCCTTTAGCCTCTTTTTTGTTTCCTTGAGAAGTTTGTTATATTTTTCTGTTTTTTGGAAATAAATCCTCCTTTTTATAAAGATTATCTGATGCCCATCTGTTTCTACCCCAGGGTTTTACAGTAATCCATTCCCCTTTGAGGACATTTGGATTATATTTTGGAACTTTTGAAGCCACACCGCTCATGAGGTCTGGTGTAAGGCAGACCCAGACAGTGCAGGGCTGCAGATGAGTGGACCTTTTCTGGACAGGCTAGTCTGGAGGTCTCACACCACTTGGGCTATGTCTTTGTGTGTTGCATACATATCAGGACCACCCTTAGATGCCTGTGTCTGACATGAAATTAAATTTTTCTTCTTTGTCATCACCGCAAACCATAGGGCATAAGGATTCATATCAAACAGATTTCATTTTTGGGTGATGTATTCCCTTAAATGAGGTGGGCTGTTATCAACAGATCATGCATGTGCAAATCAGAGTGTCAATGAGCAAGATGGAAAATTTAAAGGGCTTTGAATACAGAACAGTGGGAGGTGACATTGTGACAGACAGGTCACTGACATTGTGACCTAATCATTTTTCCTGGAATGGAACAAAATGGACAGGTGACAAGGCCTGGAATATCTGTTGGACTGCAGGGGGTGTGTAGTAGAGGACCACCACCAGATATTCTGAACAACTTCTGCGGCATTTTGAAATTGGTATGAGTGGGTAGGCAAGGAGGCGGGGCTAAGGGCGGAGACTAAATCCACTTCTGACAACTTATGTTGGGTGCCTTCCCAAAGTTGCCTTGTGTAATGATTGTCTTCTTACTTTTCACAGCCGGAGTATAAAATGGCAGATCCTATCTGTACCTTTCTCTTCTCCCTTTTTGTGCTGGCCACCACTTTCACAATTCTACGGGACATCTTACTTGTGTTAATGGAAGGTAAGCTTTGCTTTATTGATTTAATGCCATTCTGTGTTATCCTTAGGTGCAAGGGCCGGGGATGCTCGTCCAGTGTAGGGTCTCCCTATTACAGCCATATATGTCTATTAAATAACGAGACTGACACAATAGCTCACTCGTATTACAATTCTAATGCTTGTCCACTTCACAATATTCCCCGTTCACAATTATGCACCAATGCAGTCCTGGTTTCCATTGGTCGAAGGCATGGAGCAGATCAGTTTCTGTCACCTGTTTCAGGACATCGGACATTTTCTTCTTTACTCCTTTACTGCATTCATTGACTCAAAACGTGTTCCTTTAAGCACCGATTTCAATTTAGGAAAAACACACAGGCACGAGACATGCAGTCTTCCCTGTAATCCTCAGTAAGCATTTGAAAAGATTTGAAAAGACCTTCATGATCAAACTGTGGTGAGGCATAGATCAGGGTAAGAGGATCAACCTATTTGTAAAGCTTTGATGTTCCCAGCAGTAGAGTGGCCTTAACAATTGTGAAACGGGAGATGTTTGGAACCAGCATCCTGACAAACTAGACTGAAGCCACTCTTGAGAAATAAGTATATGGCAGCCCACCTGGAGTCTGAGAGCATGAGAAAGAAGATCCTCTGGTCTGAAGAGACAAAAATCGAACTCTTTGGGCAGAACTCCAAGCATCATATCTGGTGAAACACCAGGCACTGCTTATCATCTGCCTGAATCCATCCTATGGTGAAGTATGGTGGTAGCAGAATCATGTAATGTAGGTGTAAGGACAGGAAGGCTAGTCAGAACTGAAGTAAGGGTGAAAGCAGTCAAATCCTGAGAGGTCCTTCATGAAAACCTGCACCACCTCACACTAGGGTGACAGCTGACCTTTCCACATAACAATGACTCGAAGCATCCGGCCAAGTCAACACTGAAGAGGCTTTGGGAGAAGTCTCTGAGGGTTCTGGAGTGGCCCAGCCAAAGATCCGTTGTAAGGCCTATCTGGTGTGTAGTGTTCTAGAAATCTTACGGTGACAACTTCACCATCGGGGTGAGGGTCAGTATATGGTGAAGTTTACATCCAAAAGGGCTGAGTGAGTCCATTCAGCTGATTCTAATGATCAATGAACTTTGGTCAGGAGTTAGAGGGACTAACTAAGGGGCAGTTACCTTTGCACACAGGCAATACAGGTATTGGGTACATTCATTGTTTAAATATTTTGGGCATCATTTTACAAATATTGTTATATGTTTCCTGTAATCATTTTGTTATTAATATGGTGTTTCCCCCAAGACAAAATTGGTGTGGCACCTCCAAAACCAAGCTTACCTGGTCTGCCCAGCAGTGGCTCACCTGACTTCTGCCAGGACCTGGAGGCTACATGCTGGCTTCAAAATGGGTAACTGGCAAAACAATTATAACTATACCAAAAAATATAACAAATACCCTAAAAGAGGAGGGTAACCATAAACCACTGGCTTGTATTAAAGGGGAAACAAAGAATCTGTTAAAACCCAAAGATCTATTTTGCAAAAAAACAAAAAAATATGAGCAAGCAGAGGCACAACAGTGTTGCCTAAAAGGCAGTTCTAAGCAAACAAGTCCCAAAACCTTATCCACCAATCAGAATCCTTTAAACATAGAGCAATAAATCAAGAAAAACAGCAAATCCAAAAATGAATGATCCCCAAGTCCTGAGCCTTCTCAGCCAATTTTAAATAGCCAGAGGGAGGGCTCAGAAGTGGTGACATCAGGCTGGCCCCGCCTCCTGTGGGGTGCCACCCACAAACAACATTACTACTTTTACACAAAATCCCATATAAAATCAAAAACAAAGAAAAAACATATGGGCATGAAAAATAATAACTCAGACAACAATAAAAACACACATAACTAAAACAGATATAACAAATACAACAATACAGGATATCGGGGGCAAATACTTTTTCACAGCACTGCTTGCCTGTCATTTTTGGGGCATCACGTTGACCTCCACATGAGGATATGAGCAGTAAACACACGAAAATTACACATGGAGCCTGAACCCTATACGTAACCCATACGCTTCTGAAGGCTGTCCAGACATCCACTAGTTGGCACCAAATAGTTGAAACTGGTGCCACCCTGCCTGTCCCATGCCTAATTATTCACCCGTCGTCATCGTCAAACACTTTCCTAGACAGAAAGGTCCCCTGATTGGCCCACGGAATTGCTCAAAATGTCACCGGGATTGGCTGATTGGAGTGGACGAGGCGACACATGGTTTGGCCGTTGATGTGAATTTCACGCACCCTCTGCATTCTCAAGCAGACTCTCAGCGATCGCTGGCCAATTGGGTGCTGATTAATTATTTGAGCCGCGCAGAAGCTCTCCTTCACAGTTATTACTTTAAATTACCTGTCATTTTAAAGGGCACGCTGATGGGGTGGGTGAACTGTTTGGCTCAGTGCCCTTTTTCTTCAGGCGTACTTTGAGAAGAAATCCATTCCTTGCTGAAAGTTTTCTGCGGCAAAACTCAGGCTACCTGCAGCCTGGCGAGCGGCTGAGCCATTAAGCGGATCTGCAGGAAGATGGCAGCGCAACCCTGATTAGAATCAACGGGCACGTTTTCCTGCGTTTCGTTAATTACTGCAGCATTCCTTCCATTCCCAATTATTTATTCTGCAGTTACGCCCCTTAGTGAGTGCCCTCGATCTATCCATCCATTACAGGATCTCAGCGAGAGCTGGTGTTTATCTCAGAAGCATCAGATGCTGGCACATTCTAACTCCGGATGGGATGCCAGGTCTCCACAGCACCAACTCACTTTGGGATGGGGAAGAACACACACAGTGAAACTGGGAAAATCTGCAGAGTCCCCTCACGCTGTCTCCAGGCTGGGAATTGAAGCTAAATCTCTGGAATCGAGAGCCAGTAAAGTAAATGAGTGGGCCTCCTTGGGTTATCTGCTTTTATTTACTGAGTTAAATTGGATGGATGGGCAGCGCTAAAACAACTTGTCAGTCAAACTAATTTTGGCAGCATTGGGTAAAAGTTGTAGATGAGGTGCCAGTCCAGTACAGGACCCCCACACATCGGCCCCTGGTTCAATTCTGCATCGTTCTTCTCTCCTCTAAATGACGCTGACATTTCTGTTGCCGCAGACCCACCACCGCTGACACTGGACCCCATGCTGTCACGTCTCCTTCAGTCCATCTCCCCCTCCTTGGTCCCCTACACCTCTTCTCTCTTTAACGCCTCACTGACCTCTGCTATTGATCTTCACTGGTCTCATTGCAGTACATCTGATGCTGCTGGGTTTCATTTCCAGCTCAGATGGGATTCTGAAGGGTTAGCATGTAAATAATCAGAATTAAGTAGGTGAGTTTTAACTCAAATGATTTCAATGTCATCACTGATTGACCAGTCAGCGGCGAACTGCAGCCAAGTTCATTTATGTTTTTCTCTCTCGTTCTTATTTGCTGTAGGAGCTCCAGCAGGTATCAAGTACAACGCCGTACGAGAGACTATAATGAAAGTGAAAGGCGTCAACGCCATCCACAACCTGCATATCTGGGCCCTGACCATGAACCAGGCCGTCCTCTCAGCACACGTCGCCATCGGTGAGTATTCAGAGTGGGGACCCTGCCTGTTGGTGGTCCACCACGTTGTCCCAGACAGCCTCTAGGACTGAGTGAGCACAAGGATCATGGAATAGGCAAAGTGCTTCATGTAAGGAAAAGGAAAATAAAAATCTGGTGTGTTGTGCCTGTGATGAAGTGCGCTGGCAGGACCTGCCGCTCTGCATGTGGTTTGGAAAAAAGTCATTCAGGAGCAAACCATTTTGTGAAGGAAGGCATCGGGCAAAGAATGAAACTCCTCTATTGTTGAGCAATTAACTGAAATAGCGAGCAATAAATCAACTAGCAAAATAGCCAGAGAGTGAATACAGGCTTCTGATTGGCTGATTGATTCAAGATGAAGTGAATATGTGAGTCGGTGTGTTCTGTCCTTCTGATTGGTTAATGGATGAAAGATAAAGTGAATATATGAGTGAGTGCGCACAGCCCACCTGATTGGCTGACTGATTAAAGATGAATATGTGAGTCAACATGTACAGTCCTGATTGGTTAATTAATTAAAGATAAAGTATATACCTGCATTCATACAGCCTTCTGATTGGCTGATTGATTCAAGATGAAGTGAATATGTGAGTCGGTGTGTTCTGTCCTTCTGATTGGTTAATGGATGAAAGATAAAGTGAATACATGAGTGAGTGCACACAGCCCTCCTGATTGAATCAAGATAAAGTGAACTTTGTTTATTCATTTCAGATAAAATACAAATGTGAGTCAATGTGTGCAGACCTTATGAATGGTTGATTAAAGATGACATGAATATATATTACTGTGGTGGGCCAATGCGCTGCCCGGGATTTGTTCCTGCCTTGCGCCCTGTGCTGGCTGGGATTGGCTCCAGCAGACTCCCGTGACCCTGTGTAAGGATATAGCAGGTTGGATAATGACTGACTGACCGACTGACTGACTGAATATATATTATGACGTGTTATGTGTGTGCATGTATATATATATACAGTATGTAAACTTTATATATATACTATATATATATATATATATATACACACACACACACACACACTCGAGTAAGTGTAAGGTTTGCCTGATTGGTTGATTAGGTAATTCATCAATTAAAGATACATTGAATGTGAGTGAATATGTACAGCTGTTCTGACTGATTAATTGATTAAAAATTAAGCAAATATATGAGTGCGTGTGTCTGGGCCTCCTGATTGGTTTAGTTATAAAAGATGAATGTGTGAGTCAATGTGTATAGTCCTTCTGATTGGATGATTAATTAACTGAATAAAGATAAACTGAATGTGTGATTGAGTGCATATGGTCCTCCTGATTGGTTAATTGATGAACCTCCTGATTGGTTTATTAATTTAAGATAAAATACAAACATGAGTCATTATGTACAAGCCTTCAGATTGGTTGATTAAAGATGACATGAATATATACAAGTGAGTGTGCTTGGTCCATCTAATTGTTTGATTAACTAATTAATTCCAAAAATATAAATTGAATGTGAGCCGATGAGCCAGCTTTTCTGACTAAGTAACTGATTAATGATAAAGTATATATGGGGAGTGCATTCAGTCCATCTGATTGGCTAGTTGACTAAAAATAAAGCAAACATATGAGTGAGGGTGTATGGGCCTCCTGATTGGCTTATTAGTTAATGATAAAGATGTTAGTCAATGTGTATAGTCCTAATAAGAAAAATAAATCCGTTAGTGTGTACAGGCCTCCGGATTGGAGAATTAATTAATTAAAGAATATGTGAGTCAGTATGTACAGTCCTTTTGATTGGCTGGATGATTAAAGATTACGTGAGTATGAGTGAATTTGTATGGTTTCTTTTATTGGATAATCAATCAATCAATCAATGAATTCATTCATTAAAGAAATTGAATATGTGAGTTAATGTGTACAGCTGTTCTGATTGGTTAATTGATTAAAGGGTGCGTACAGGCTTTTTGGATTGGTTTATTAATTAAAGACGACTATGTGAGACAATGTGTACAGTCCTGCTGATTGGGTGATTAAAGATAAATATGTGAGTGTGTACAGTGCTCCTGATTGGTGGATTAGTTCATTAATTAAAGAGAGTGTGATTGAACGTGTGCAGTCCTTCTGATTGGTGGGCTGATTAACAATGACATGAATCGAGGGTCTGCTGCTTGCCTCTCTGACTTTTCATTTCTTAACTTCACCTCCCGCAGATGACACAGTGGACACCCAGCTGGCTCTTAAAGAGATGACCCAGGCTTGTTTCGACAATTACAGCTTCCACTCCGTCACAATTCAAGTGGAGCAAGAGGCCGACCAGAAACCCGAGTGTGTGCTTTGTCAGGACCCCAAAGATTAGTTCATCTTCATGATTAGGTATTCAGAGTAACCAGGGACTGGACACACGTGATATGGACTGGCACTTCACTTCCAGAGCTGCTGCTCCTGTGACTCAGCAGAGGATGACAGTGGTGGCAATGGAGTGGGCAGATGGACCCCCAGAGTCAGATACTGCCGCAGTGATTGAATCTCGTGTTAGTTCTTAGTTCTCTACTTTTGAAGAAAATTCAGCTACCACTTATGGAAAGCCAGCAGATGCTAACATTTAACTTTCTTTACGGGATAATAAAAAGTGCTAATAGTACCGATGTTTTAAACCGATCCATGCATTTTTAAAGCTGGTATATTTAAATAAATTCAAAATTCAGTATTAAACATTTTCGCTGGCAAATGAGATCGAAATGTGCACAGCGATGAAATTAAAAGCCTCAGCACCGCAGCTTCTGTTTTTTCTTTCATTTTTTTTTTTTGGTCTCTAATGTGAGGAAAAAGGCAAAGCAGGCGTTGGCAGGAAGGTCACGAGTACCCAGCAGTCATCACAGGCTTGGTAAGGCCAGTGGCACCGTCACCATTCCTTCCACTTCTCAAGGATGTGCACTCTCTTGTTTCATATTTTACTTTTTTAGGTGCGTTTACTTGTGATTTGAAATGGCAGAATGTCACCTACCATCCGACAGGGTCTTACTCCCACCCCACTTCTCCTCTATTGGGGTGTCCCCCCCTCAGCCTGCCCACCCTGTCACAAACTCAGTGGCTGTCTCCATTTACTTCAGGTCAGGGTTTCCCAGCCTTTGTGGTGTCACCACCCAGTTTTTCACTTGCTAGTTTGTTTGTGACCCACCATGGGGGCGAGGGGTGTTGTGGGGGGCGGGCCTTGGCGGGTTAGTCCCCTTCTATCTATGAATTTAGCACAACTCACCACGGAGGTGGGGGGGACTATCGGTAAATCTACAAAGTACAGGGTGGTCCAGATCTAATTATGCAGATCCAGATCGTCTCGATGACTTTGATTTATACGGAGACGATTCCAGTTCGGCGCAAAGATGATTCTTCATATCGTCAGTTCGCACACTTCTCGATGGTCTGGGATTTTTCAGGTGATTTTCTATGTAATAAACTTAATAAGTTATAGCGTAATGAAAATTGCATAATTAGATCTGGACCACCCTATAGTGGGGCGAGTGGGGGGGTCCTACAAGACCACGAGAGTATGAAACGAATCGAGCGTAACCGTCAATGCATTTCCTCCTTGGTGAGTTGAGTAGGATGGCCAGAATGGGGGTCTGGGAGGTCATCCAGGACCTGTGATGTCACCGCCGTGAGTAATTGGTGAAGGGGTGGGAGTGGGGGGGGGGGGGGGGGGCTGCTCCAGAAATGAAGACAAAGTATAGAAATGTACAAATAGCATGTTATTAATTAAAATAAACTAATCATAATAAAAAAATATATAATTATAGAAATAATGATATTCTATAATTATACTTATAAAAATTATAATACAAAAATCTAAATAAATAGCAAAGTCTGGATGTATTTCTAGTCATAGAAAGTTTGCCGAAGTTGACAGGTGGACGTTGTACTGTGTTTGCTTTCAAATTCAGCAAGCTGTTTGATGCATGAGTTGTGTTCTCCAGGGTCCAAACGACATGGGGTCTCTCCTTCTAGATAGATAGATAGATAGATAGATAGATAGATAGATAAAGTGAAAGGTGCTATATGATAGATAGATAGATAGATAGATAGATAGATAGATAGATAGATAGATAGATAGATA
>JANRMT010062845.1:13119009-13161475 GCA_026402145.1 Polypterus bichir lapradei | reverse complement strand
AATGGTGTAACTTATCATTCAAGTACACATCAGGATCGCCTGGGAAAACTTCAAGAACACCTACGGCAATTATCAGTCCTGTTTAGAAAGCTCAGACTGGTGTATGACAAGTGCAATGAGAACTGTGCTGGCTTGGATCCTGTTTCTACAGACGTATGTAACTTTGTTCAATTTGTTCTTTTTTCTGTGTTTATCATTATTGTCACTTCAGTAGCCTGGTGACAGTCATGGTTGCTATATTTTTTTTTTTTTGTATTTTTTAGAGTTATTAAGGAAAACAATATTGAGAAAATGAGAAGTGTCTAAGTAGCAATCCCTTCACATTTGCCTAATGTACAGTTGCATTTTGTGGAATTTAGGCTCCATATTGATCTCAGTATCACAATTCAACATCATGTGTTTAAAGCTTCCGGGATGTTCTGTGGTCACGCCGTTGCTGCTGCTCTGACATACACATTGGTTTGACTGTTTAATCCAGAGCTTGGTTTTTATGTGGTGGTTTAGGTAGTTGTGGCCTGTGCAAAGAAAGCCTAAAGAAAGTTTAAAAAAAAAAAATGGTATAAATAAAAAGAATATTTTGAAAAAGTCAAAGACTGACATCACTTGTCACATGCAGGCATCAAACATGGTAATGTAATTACAGCAAACGTTATGATCCAGGCTTTGATTCATCTTAAATCATGAGTTAGTCCTTATTCAAATTTAATTCAATTTCCTTATATCAAGTTATGCAAAAGTTTTATAATAAATTCAGGTCCTGAAATAACATCATGTTGTCTTCGGAAGGCTCTGGTAACTTTAGTAAGTTAGAGTAAAATTAATTTTCCACCCTCACCATTTGACAAGCAAAACTCAACTCAAACCTGATGTCACTATTACAGTATGTGTTAACACAGTTAATGAAATGTTATTTGATTAATGTACATTGGGGGGGGTGGAATGGTGGCGCAGTGGGTAGCGCTGCTGCCTCGCAGTTAGCAGACCCGAGTTTGCTTCCCGGGTCTTCCCTGCGTGGAGTTTGCATGTTCTCCCCGTGTCTTTGTGGGTTTCCTCCCACAGTCCAAAGACATGCAGGTTAAAATTCTAAATTGTCCCTAGTGTGTGCTTAGTGTGTGTGTGTGTGCGCCCTGCGGTGGGCTGGCACCCTGCCCGGGGATTGTTTCCTGTTGGCTGGGATTGGCTCCAGCAGACCCCCCACGTGACCCTGTAGTTTGGATATAGCGGGTTGGATAATAGATGGATGGACATTAGGGGACTATTCCAAACAATAAAATGTTAGTAAAGTAGTACATTTGTTCTAAGTGGCAGCATAGTAAAAGTTTCTTTTGGCACAGATCATTTACGTAGAGGAAATGTTGCAAATCTGAAACAAATTCTAAAAATGTTTAATAGAAGCTTTGATTCTGCATGTTGTATTCAGGCAAAATGTACTTTATGTGTACCACATTACTGATGTTTTGTCATGACAGAATTAAGGTACATTAGACACTTGCATGGGAGCTCAAATGACACAGAGGCTAAAGAACGATGCCATAAAGTGCCTAAGCAAAGTGATCTTTTGTCAGCATCGAGGTTTGGGCAGATGTGCAGAACTCGTGCGCCTCCTGTATGTTTTGCTTTCGGTGCACTACAGAAGTGCAGCATAAAATCCTTTTTTCAAAATTTTGTCTTCCTTTTAGGCCGGGGTTATACTTCACGCGACACGACGCATGCTGCAGCGGACGCTCCTGCTACACAAGCGTTGTACTGTTTATACTTGCGTGTGTACTTTACGTAAATCTGGAGGAATCCACTAGGTGGCAGTGCGAGATATTATCACAGTGAGAACGGGTTCGGCTTCTCTGTGTTGTGAATTGCCTGGAACACCCATTAAATTCCGATGACACCTTACCACAATATCTCTGAAAAGGATGTTTAATGATTAAATCCATCAATCCAGGGATGTGTCCATTCCAGCAAGCATTGGGCACGAGTGAGAAACAATCCCTGGACGGGGCCTCGGCTCATCGCAAGGTGAATACAAGCACACACATACACTAGCGTCATTTTAGCAGCACCAAATCCCCAGATCTGCATATCTTTGGAAGGGAACTGGAGCAGAGTGTGGAATCCAAGCAGGGAATACCAGCGACATGACTCCCTGCGAGACAGCAGTGCTACCGCTCCACCACCGTGTCACCCCATGTGTGTAATTATTAACAGTATTCATTATTTAAAGAAATTAACGATTTATCTATAAAATGTAACATACATACCTTAATGCGTTTCATCATGAAAGTGATATCAAGTATAAATCTAAGGATTCTAAATGTGCAGAGAGTTAGAATATCATACATTTAATGTGTTCTGTGTGGTGATCTATTGCTGCTTGCCGTAGCGATTAAAAACTGGGATGACGTTTACGACGGTCGGCTTTAATGATAAAGTAAACTACGAAGTTAAAGTGGACAACTCGAGATTAAAGCCAAAATTTCCACTTTAATCACAAAATACACGTTTTCACCAAGTCCTTAATTTTTACAGCGCTATAAATTATGTTGCTGTTGTGAAGTTACCAAAAAAAAAAAAGACGGCACAAAAGATGGTATGTGAGACTTTTAAAATGTATCTTGTCATTACGATCAGGAATATACAACACTTGAATATAAACCACCACGAATGCCTCTGTATTTTGTCATTTTGCTTCACCACATCGAACCATTCATCAAACTCTGACGTCACATTCCAACTTTTAGCACACTGTGTCCCCCGACTTTTTGCTGGTACTGCAACTCGTGCACGCGTCACGTTAATTTCTGAGGACCTGCTCAGAGGACGCGTGAAATGAACGCTGGGGAACGCGTGACAGCTATGATGCGGGCGTGTACGCGTTCTGAGCGTGAAGTATAAACCGGCCCTTAGATTTCATATTTACAAGGCAGAGTAATTGATTACAGAATCATCATAATGCAGTTCATGTAAAAGTTTATGAGCACTTTGGTGTAATGAGGAGTGCTGAGGCACCTGCAGGTGTTAGGGTTAGGGGTAGGCTTAGGGTTAACCCTAACCCCTGAAATTGATAAAGAAAATAAACACGATTCACAGCATTAAAGAGAATGTCTTTTCAGACAGAAGTCTGGTCCTGAGTGCTTAAAATGATGGAGCTTACAGCTATGCTGGTTTTCAGCAGGAAGAGGCAGGTCCAGGTGGACAGACAGACAGACAGACGGATATCGGAAGTAATGTAGGTAGTTGAAAAGCTGTCAATATTCTGGTCTGCAGAGGCTGGAAAAGAGAAAATGTTATCCCAGAGTGCCAACCCCTGGAGTAGCAGTGAGTTGTCATTACCAGAGTCCTAACACTGTCGCCCAAGTGCATACATGTGACACTGGAGTTGTACGTTATTTACTCTTTTTACATATTAATAGACAGGAATTATCTGTCTAAAATAATAACAGCAGCAGGTATTCAACACAATTATTTCATGAGCTGTCTGAAGTATGGTGGACAAAGCATGAGACTTTGGGCCATGAACAGCTTGCTGTCACACAGACACTGATGCATTTGAAATTTTATTAAGAAAGTTTACAGGCGTATGTCACCTGAATGTTAATAGAAGCTCGGCGATGCAACAGAACTGTGGTCTGAAGCACAGGCGTCAACAGGCCCCGTAAATTGCAGGCAGTGTGACGTAGTGGTGAAGACTTTGGACTTCAAACCTTGAGGCTATGGGTTCAAATCTCGCTACTGACACTGTGTGAGCAAGTCACTTCACCTGCCTGTTTTCGATTGGGGGGCGCCCCCCCGAACAAAAGAAATGTAAGTAAATGTAGATCAAATGTTGCAAGTTGCCTTAGATAAAGTTGTCAGCCAAACAAGTAAATGCATAGGAATACATAAAACAACAGAATGACTTAAACAGAAGAAAGTTGGCATTCTACAATGGCCAAATCGGGGTCTAGACATTGGCTCAATTGAAATACTGTGGCCTAACCAGACAGACATTCATGTTAGGAATCTTGGAAATCAAAATGAACTGATACGGCATTGTAAGGAGGAACGATTTTAGAATGGTCATTTTCTTAAGTCGTGAGGTTGGGTTCTGGAGTCTATTCTGGTTAGCATAAGGTACAAGGCATGAACAAACCCTGGAAAAGGTACCAGTCCATCGCAGGGCGAAAACACACACACACACACACACACACACAGAGCAGGGCCAATGTAGTAGTGTTGGTTCTCCTAATCTGGATGGCTTTGGGCCACCGTGCCACCCTGGATTGACATTCTTCCCAGCTATTGTGCAACTTTGATCAGCAGCTACAGGAAACATTTATTGGATGATGTTATTGCTAATGCATATTCTACCATTTATTAAACACAGGGGGTCACATACGTTTTCTAGTCTGGACTGTGAATTTTTAAACTATGTGTTCCGTATTGACAAGGAGAAGTCCAATTATCTCCGTGTTACTCATTTATGTGTTTGTCTGTTATTCTTTTTGACTTAGCTGAAGATTTCACCACATTGTTAAAAGGAGTCAAGTTAGAGATCCAGGAAATTACTGAGCGTTAACACCGTTTTTGTTTTTTTAATTGTTACTATGTATAAATTTTTTTTTTTTTTTGTCTTTTTTTGAAAATGATAACCATAATTACTGTTTTATCTCAATCTCAGTCAGTCACTATCCTGATTTGTGATCTTGTATTGCTGTGAAAGAAACTGACGCTCAAGCCATCTGTTCACAAAATGAGATTTCTTTTTCATCAAATATGATATAATCATACAAACCAAATACTAAGTTATTAGATTGTCAATTTTGTTTCTTAATTTGACATCCAAGTAGTAATTTAATCGAGCACACCTGGGAGCAAGAAATGCTGCCGTGCAAGTCTGTTGACAGGCTGATGTCTCCAACAGCAAACCTGTAAAAATCAATGCGGAAAATGTTTATTTTAATTAATGGCTGTGCACATATGCAGTTTGCTTTAGACACCTGAATATTTTAGAGTGGAAAATAATACTTCACTCCGTTCATTCCTCCAGTTTGCACCCATGTTGAACTCTTCAAATTCCTTTTTTTAATTTTTACAAAGTTTCATTTTATTTTGTGCAAAATGTGCACAATACTCTGAATTGTTCATTTGTTAGCAGGAACAGAAAATAATGAGATACATTTTGTATTGTTCAGATTTTAGTAATTTTCAGAGAATCGTAGCTTGTATCATCCAGCAAAACACATTACTGTCTGAAATGAAGTGGCAAAGAGTAAGAATTCCAGTTTGTTACATACAGAAAGCCAATCAGATTTGGAATTGGAATATATATACACAGTGCTGTGAAAAAGTATTTGCCCCCTTCCTGATTTCTTTTTTTTTTTTTTGTATGTTTGTCACACTTAAATGTCTTAGATCATCAAACAAATTTAAATATTAGACACAGATAACCCAAGTAAACACAAAATGCAGTTTTAAGTGATGATTTTATTTATTAAGGAAAAAAAAACTATCCAAACCTACACTCTTCTTTGCAGAATTGTTTCTATTCAGCCCCATTGGAGGGTTTCCGGGCATGAACTGCTTTATTAAGGTCATGCCACAGCACCTCAATTGGATTTAAGTCCAGACGTTGACTCCAAAACCTTCATTTTGTTTTTTTTTTTAAGCCATTCAGTGGTGGACTTGCTGGTGTGTTTTGGATCAGTGTCCTGCTACAGAACCCAAGTGTGCTTCAGCTTGAGGCCACGAACTGATGGCCAGACATTCTTCTTCAGGATTCTTTGGTAGAAAGCAGAGTTCATCACTTAAAAACTCAATTTTGTGCTTACTTGGGTTATCTTTGTCTAATATTTAAATTTGTTTGATGATCTGAAACATTTAAGTGTGACAAACATGCAAAAAATAAGTCAGGAAGGGGCAAATACTTTTTCACAGCACTGTACATTATATTCTGATATTCTAGGTGTATTTTTATTTGTCTATCCATTATTTTTATGTGACAGTCTTTCAAAAGGGTTACCTGCAGTATAACTTAATTGCTTTATTCTATATCCAGATAAACTTTTTTACTTTGACGAAGTTTAGCCTTAATTTTTCTTAAGCAAGGCTTTAATGTTCCTTTTGCAAATATAAAAACAGACTTTAAAAACGGTATTTTTTTTTAAAATCTGTTACAGCAATTGATACCCTATATAGAAGAAGATGGCTCCAAACATGACGATCGGACTACTAGCCAGTTTCGATTGGCCAGTGATGAGCGGCGGGAAGTTTTGGAAGTAAATAAGGTACAGTGACCCCTTTTTCTTTTAAAACATTGGTAGTTTCCTTCATTCACAGTGGGTACAGTTCCTACTTCTGATATTGGCTGGCACAGATGTTTCCAAATAAATAAGGGTTACATTACAACATACATTTTATGTCCATAGCACATTTTCATACATGAAAGTAGCTTGAGGTGCTTTACAATATTAATGGCTAAAAATGGGTAAAAAAGAAAAGTAACAACTAAAGAACAGTTATCTATAACAGCAGAGCATCTATGGTCAGATGGCCATGGAAAACGGGGAAAATAAAAACTCTCATTGGTGAGATGTTGGAGAAGACGAGGCCAAAAAACTGCCCAGATATCATCTGGACATTCTACACTTATGAATGTGTCGCCATTAACAGAATACTCTAACAGAGGTCTCTTCATCTTCTCAGCTTTTCAAGTGGCTGCAGCATACCTATACTACGTTCCACTTGAAGTGGAAAAATCATAGTTTTTGAGTTCCTAGTCAGAATTTTCAACTGGAACACCCATGTTAAGTCAGATCTCAAAAACTATGGGCTGGTCTGTGAAGTGTGACTTTGTCCGATGTGATCGAATCTTGGAAGGAAGCTCATAGGAAATATCCGCACAGAAAAAAGCGCACAGTCATATAAGTGCACGAGAAATAATCGCACACGGTAAAATGCGCGCACGGAAAAAAATGCACATGGAAGAATACGCATATGGTAAAGTGCGCACGTGGAAAAAAGCACACAGCGGCGACATAACTATTACAAATATAAAATATACACCACCTATACTTCTGGCGATGTTTGCTTCTGCTTTCTGGGGACAGGAGTCATGACAATGACTGGTTGGCTCTTGTACAATTTCTCCGTTGTTCGTTTTCATTAAGAGCACTTTGTTGGTCGATTCTCACGGCACCTCCAAGTATCTGTTCCATTTGTTGCGTGAAAATGCATATATTCAAATCCCTTGTAACCGCGAATTTTCTTGCCTTTCTGACTGGTCGAAAACGCCATCTCACTTATTCAAAAAAAAAAATGTCAACTTGCCTTGCTCGAAAGTTAGGGAAGATTAAAGAAAACTCTAACAAATTAAAACATACAAGCTTATAAATACGTTTAGTGAACAATTATGCAACTTTGTTTATTGCGATGTATAATATAACATTTTTTTCTTCTTTGCATATACACCTTTGGTGTTCACGCATTTTTCCGTGTGTGCATTTATCCACGTACGGTTTTTCCCGTGTGTGCATTGCAATCATGTCGTCAATCCAAAATGGTGATGTACACCACAAACTGCAGTGAAAGCTGTAGTATTATTCTGCTTATTAGCACTTCTCTCTATTTGTGTCACAGTGCTGTCCTACCTCTAATCTGTGGACATGTTGGTATGATGTTTGAATATACAAAATACTGCGTAATGCTTTGTTATGAACTATATATTTATTTATTTAATGGACCAAGCACAATAAAGGTTTTTCTGGACATGTTCATATTGGTTTTATGAATGTTTTACTGGAATGCAGTCAACTGCATGTGTGACATCATTTCTAGCACCGACTTCCAAGGTAAATGGAATGCAGCATTAGGCCATTGGGGGCATTGGTGTATAGTACCACCAAAGAGTATTGTTGGGGAGGTGGGGGGACCCTGCAAAAATAGTGATTAGTGACCAGCCTATAAAACTACAAACGGAATTACTTTTAATGAAAAGAGTCGATTTCCTCCTCCCCTCTGCATAAGGCAGTGCTGGTGATGCTAGTAATGTCTTAAGTGATCATGAAAGTGTTCAGCTGTATATCTCTAATGGTCAAGTGTCCCAGAGTTTTGGTGTGTAGAAACTGAAAACCATCCCATGAGTTCTTTTACACTTCACTCTTAGAATTCTGAACAAGGCAACGTTAGAGCATCTACAGTTACAACGACGAATGTAGGGGGACAAGCAATCCACAATAGAAGAAGATGCCAGAATGAAAGGGTACATTTTTCTTTCACGGTTTAATTTGAGAGTTTTTAAACAGTGAGAGTTTTCTTCATTCTAAATTCCTACAGGTCTAGCAATTGGCTGGCATAGAAGTTTCAGAATACTATCATGTGTTGAGCAGTCCCTGATCTGAAGTGCTTGGGACCAGGAGTATTTCTGAGTTTGGAATACTTGCAAATACCGGAGATATGTTGGAGATGAGACCCAAGTCTAGACACAACATTAATTTATGTTTCACATACACCTTATACACATAGCCTGTAGGTAACTTTATACAATATTTTTATTAATTTTACCCGTTGTTGATACTTAATGGGTGACAACACCATGGGTCAAATTCCTTTATACCAACGGCCATACGCCTGTATAGTGCTTCACTGTGACTTTGACTTCCAAGAAAGAAGTTTTTGTTCTTTTTAATTTTCTTCCTATTTAGCCATTCTGGAGTGTGTTCAGACCACAATATATATGTGTGTGTGTGTGTACAGTACACCCACAAAATTCACGGGGGTTACGTTCCTAGAGCACCAGCGCATTGTGAAAAACTGCGACTTTTGTATGTGGTTAAAAACTGTCTTTTAAATGCCTATTTTTATAGTTTAAACCCTAAATACAGTATGCCCCCAAAGCACTTTAATTTCGTTGCAAACTCAGCTCAATACATTAATACATTACCTAAAAACAGAATGTAAAGTTAAACCCATCTACTGTACAGTACTATACTGCTACGTCTCCCGTGGTGCTAGAATGTAAAATACCGATGTTACCGCTATACGTACTGTAATTCATGCAAGCCTGTTTTCTTTGGTATACGCTGTTGTTTTCTTTGTTATTAGTGGAGTAAAAACATAATAATTTCATTTAATTAAAATACAGTAAAATGTACGGGTACTCACCAATGATGAATGATATTGATGATGATGAAGTAGCTGTGCAGTACGATGCAGAGGATTTAAAACTCCTCAGGTGGCGCCTCTTCTTCAGGCTCTTCAGGAGGAGTCGTATCTTTGGACGGGTCTTCTTCTGGTGGGGGTTTTGTACTGGCCTGTTCTTCTTCCTGCAGTCGGTGATCCACAATGCCAAGGCAGATTCCATCCTGACGATATTTGTATTCCTTACAGTCGTTACCTTTTTGGCACTATCACAGAAACTTACAGATATGGTACTCCAGATCGCTGCTTCGTTCTTCTTTATGTAGCGTGCGGTGCTTTCATTAATGCCATAGTGGCGCGCTACTGCAGCATAACTTTTTAGTTCCCGGAGAAAATTCAGTAGTTCAACCTTCAACCTTCTCCTGGAGTGTCTTAAACTTCTGGTGCTTAGGCTCAATGCCAGAAGCCTTTGAAGGTGCAGGGCGATTCGGCGACATCTTGTGCATTTAAGAATAACAAAATGAATACAATAACAACATGGAAAAAACAAGGACACTCAGCTGGAGTTGCGTCACAGGGCAGCAATCAATCAGCAGCAAGGAGAAATGAATAACGCTCTCGGATTGGCTACTTTCACCATCCCAAACTGCGTTTCTCTCAGCGGTTGCTTCCTGTTTTCTCTACAGCACAGTATTGCCACGAAAAAAGCCATAAAAATTGCGGAGGATATTTGCGCTTTCCGCTAACAATTAATAGTTCGGTTCTAAGGAAAAATCCGCGAACGACTGAGTCCGTGAACCCTAAACCGCGACTTCGTGGGGGCCTAATGTATATACAGTATTTATTTTTTTTATCTATTTAAGTATTTAAAGAGCTTCTATAAAAGGACAATTTTTTCCCTGGGGACAAATAAAGTTCTATAATAGCTATGTGACACTTACTATGTATTTTTTATTTTTGTTTATTTTTTTGATTATGACCGTGATAAAAGCGGATGTTCAAGAACAGCATGGTGGCTCAAGTGCCTAGAACTGCTCCCTCATGTGTCCAGGACCCTGTTTTCAAATCCTGTGTGCTGTCACGGTCTGTGTGAATTTTTTACATTCTCCAGTCTCCAGATGGCTTCTTCTCTGCACACTTTAGTTTTTCAATTTACGTGGCAACAGTCATGTTTGTGTAACTGATAATTCTAAAATGGCTTTGCATTAATGTAGGTGTGTATGCGAATCAGCCTTGTGGTGGATTTAGGCCTTGTCAGGAGTTGTCATCTGCCTAGTCCACAATGTTACACAATAGATAGTAGCAATATTAATAAAAATAAAAAGAAACAAGTATACTTTACAGTTTATGAAAATTGGTGGAACAATGCATAGTGACTGCCATGTCAATATTTGGTCTTTCTGTAGTGCATTAGACAGGTAAAGTATTTCATTGTGGATTTTAGATTTTGACAAAGTGATGAAATACGTATGATCTCTAAATATAGTAATATATGGAGTAATTTATAAAATAAGGAGACCTTGACAGCCTTCTAGTTCTAATTAGTAAAAAAATCCCCAATACATGATACTCCAAATGAACAGCAAAATATGTTTTCATTTTAGTAATGTTTAGACATGAATTTCTAGCATAGGTTTTCATGACGGTGGATAGTGATGAGCGAGCACCAAAGTGTTCGGGTGTTCGGTCAGAACACATTTCGATGTTCGTGTGCTCTACCGAGCACCCGAGTATAATGTAAGTCAATGGGAGACAACCAGGCACCCCCTGCTCTGAAGAGGGGAGGGTGCCTGGTCCATTGGAAAAGGTCAGAAAGTGACAGAAACACCACCCAAATGGACCAGGAACAGCATGGGGACGATGTCTGGATGTATCTTGGACTCCCAAGTCGCTGCTGGGAACCAGTTTGTCCGAGTTGTACGGCACTTTTACAGACTGACAAAAACACGCCCAAAACCCCCGAAAAAAATCAATTTTACAGGAAAAATGACACTCTAAAACATTATATGCCAGTGCCTGCAGGTGAGCTGATGCTCTACATTGTCGGGCAACCGGTGCGCGGCCACCGTGGAATTTTCTATGGATGCCGCGAGCACTTTTGTAAAATATTTAAAATTGCTAATGTTTTTGAACTTTTGGTTGATTAAAAAGATAATGTTTAAAAAAAAAAATTTATGTTGGAAAAACAGATATCGGAACACGTACGGAAATTAAGTCTAAGACACGCGAGAGACTTCAAATGATCGACAAGGAAATGTGCATCTGTCCTTCGAAAATTGATCCTCGTATCAATCTCATATGTGCTGAAAAACAATGTCAACGTTCACATTAATTAAATTTAAGATTTATCCTTTGATTCCTTTATTAATAAAATGTCTTTCAAACTTATAAAATTAACTGTTTTTATTGGTGATTGTCCATAGATTGTGTCGTCATGACTTTATTTATGGGTAGTCCCTCAGGTGCGCCGCGAAAGAAAATATTTGGACTTAGTGCACCGCAACTCGAAAAAGGTTGCCTTTCACTGCTCTAAAACATGATATGGGAGTGCCTGCAGGTGAGCTGATGCTCTAAAACATTATATGGGAGTGCATGCTGTTTAGCACCTGATGACGTGTTCCGGCCAGCCAATCACTGTAATGCCAGCACCTGACATGGCTACTGGCATTACAGTGAGGGCAGTACTTACCTGCCCCTTGATTGGCTGTCTCCAACCCACGAAACGTGCGGGGCGGAGACTCGAGCATGGCGCACGAGTACATGTGGTGCTCGTTCGAGTAGCGCCATGCTCCGAGCATGCTCGCTCATCACTAACGGTGGATATCCAAAGAAGAAAGCATTTACTGGACTGTAGGTTTGTGACATTTCACTCCAAAAGTCGCCGAACTCTTTGAGACATGCATTTCTGATCTTGGACCAGGAAGAAGCAGGAATACTCCTAGCAGAAGGAATCACAACACACTTGTCATACCATAACGTATATCTTTGAATGATACAGATCATGTTCATTTCATGGGCAAACATTAGATAGACACTAGACTGCCACAATGCACAGCCTTTAAAGACCACACGTGTCTTGTTACTCAACCTTTTCAACGATTTCCAGCCACAGATTTCATCCACATCGACTTATCAAGTCGTGGGAAGTTGCCGCGCACTCCCCTGACCGTTTCCCCAGTTGTGTAGTCTGACATCCACAGTGATTCAGTCCAACAAGACTGAAGAGGTGTTGTTGAAGCCAGCAGAGGGTGCTTGACCTGTTGTCTGAATGTGGTTCCCAATGCCCCAGTGCAGTGACACCATGCTCTAAAAATGGCACCGACCTTCAGGTGAGACTTAAAACCCAAGGTCCTTACTCTCTGCGGTCATAAAAGACCCCTGGGCGTCCTTCGTAAAGTGTAGTTTGTATTCAGATGTCCAGGATAAATTATGCACCACCGCTAGTCATTCTGGCCCCCTAATCATCCCCTGTCTCTAATTGGCTTTCTCTCTCGCCACTTCACCACCTAACAACTAATGTATGGTTGAGTGTACTGGCACAAAAATGGCTGCCGTCACATCATACAATACAATACCCAGATGGATGCAACACATTAGTGGTGGTTGCAGTGGCTCCCCATTCACTGAAGCACTTTGAGAAGTTAGAAAAGGTGCTATATAAATGTAAAGAATTGTTATTATTAAGTCAGGGACTCATCTCGTCAAAGTCACAAGAGCGGGTTGTTTGTATGTGTGTGTGTGTGTGTGTGTGCGCCGTCAGAAGTGCCGTGCTTAAAATTCATGAAAGGTGTTTTGGACCTTGAAAGCAGAAGAAAGGCTCAGTTTTCTAATGTTGTGTGTTTTATGTGCCGTGACAGAATGAGAAAAAAGAAACACAAAAAAAGGGCAGAAATTGTGGCTAATCTCATCTTACCTGGAATGCATTCATACAGCACCGGTGCTGTCAGAAAAAGAAGCAAGTTTTTGAGACTTTGGAAATGTGTTGAAAAGTCTTTACAGAGTTGTCAAATTTTTTTAATGCCCTGTGATGTCTAATCATGTAATTTGATAAATTCCGGAAGCGAGATCAGCCACGGCGGTCGACACGTTTCATATCCCCACTGACTGGAAATCATGTAATGTGAAATCGATGTAAGTAGACAACAGCTGTTCACTGGCAAACTTATCAGTTTTAGCCATTTTTAACAAGCTGTACGGAGTGCAAATTAGAAAGCAGGACTGTGATGTTGTTAGCTATAGGTAGGTGACTATAAAGAGAAAGTCTAACAGCTGCTGCCTGGGGTGGGCGCACTGATTAAATTCTGGTATGAAACATAGCCTGTGGAGTTCCACCTGTACAAATGGGGAGTCTGTGAAAAGTTTAGTAGCGAGAGGTAGAACGGCGTGGATTTACATACCAGAGAAATGCACAAATACACACGTAAGCACACATTCAACTTTGTATATTCGTATGACATCAAATTTCTCCCCAGGTCATTTTATGGATTTAATTTTTTGCATCCGCTGTTGTGACAGGCAGAATTTCTTTTTACACTTTTGTTGTTGCTTCCTCTTTCTGTATCCTTGCTATATTTTAATGTGATGTTACACCTCGTTCGTATTTATTGCTGTACCATCTGCTGGCTACATTTCTAACGAGCTGTCTGGTGCGCTGCTGCTGTAATTCTGACCTTTTCTTCTGTTTCCATGAATAGTATGCATCCAACAGATTTTGCAGATCGTTTGGGGAATATGAAATGACACAACTTGTGATTAGGAATTTTTTCATTTATTTTGATTTGTTAATGATAATCTATATGATAGCATACATTCCTGACTAGGATAAAGATGGCATTAAAACTGACAGTTGTGAAAGGCTGGAATGTATCCTGTATACTACCGTACAGTAATTGTAATTTATTGTGTGGAGTATATATAGACTAAAAGAATTCTAGGAATGAAAGAAAAAAAAATACATGTGAAGCAATCCAGTAGTTTAATTTTGCAGACGAGAGAAGAAGATTCAAAAGAGGCAGTGAATATTTCTTTGTATGAAACGGGAAATACTCCTGGACAGAAGTCAAGCCGGGGTCAATTCTGAGAGTCCAGTTGACCAGTTCTACAAAGTCGAAACACTAAGATAAAAGCAGGAGTGGTCTCCCCTTGACTTTCTCGTATACTCGGATATGGGGAGTGATATTTGAGGAGTAAACTGAAAGACAATGATTATATTTTTATATTAGTACATTAAAGAACCGGGTGGCATGGTGGCACAGTGGTAGCGCTGCTGCCTCGCAGTAAGGAGACCTGGGTCTGCTTCCCGGGTCCTCCCTGCATGGAGTGTGCATGTTCTCCCCGTGTCTGCATGGGTTTCCCCCGGGTGCTCTGGTTTCCTCCCACAGTCCAAAGACATGCAGGTTAGGTGCATTGGTGATCCTAAATTGTATGGTGATCCCTAGTATGTGCTTGGTGCTTGGCTGGTGCCCTGCCCGGGGATTTGTTCCTGCCTTTTGCCCTGTGTTGGCTGGGATTAGCTCCAGCAGACCCCCGTGACCCTGTGTTAGGATATAGTGGGTTGGATAATGACTGATTGACATTAAAGAACCATCAACAACAAAACAAATCAAATTAATAATATATTGAATAATTATTATAAAATATCCATCCCCATATATCAGTATACGTGAAAGTCTGTGGGAGACCACTCCCAGTTTTTCTCTTTGCTGCTCTCCTGTAAAGCCGCAACTGGTGAAGCACCCAGGTTACAGTTGTTGTTGTTTGCACAGCATCTCTGATGTCGGCCACGGTGGCTTGTGATTCCTTTGCAGTTCTCGTAGGTCTCTTGGTGGTCTCCCTCACTTTTCTTAAGTTTTAGTGGCCGATTTACTTCTCTGCCCTACTCTTTCTATGTCTACACGATTTGAGTTCACTGGATATTCAGTGATTTGGAGGTTTTCTCGCCTCCACTGTTGTGGAGAAAAGTTCCCTCTCTTGAGAGACGGCAGTCCTGGAGCCCAGATGGAAGTGAAGAAAAAAAATGTTTATTATACAGCAGTGTAACGAAGAGATTTGACAACAGTGCAAGTGCCAAATCTAGGAGGTGCATTCTTATCATTTATGTAAAATACTCTCCTCCTTCCAGTTCTTCTCATTATCACTTGACAGAAAGTGGCCATCATTATTTCAAAGCCTTAAATAGAATTTAAGTCGAAGCCAGGAAGACCCATATGCAGTATGGGATACTGGGCCGCTCAAATTAAAGTTTCTTGATGTACAAACATCTCTCAAAGTTGAAGTTTTAAGCTGCTGCATTTCTAAAACAATGGCCTGCTTGTTTTATTCTTAGACCACACTGTTCTTGACTTCTCTTTACAGCTTATCGGTGTTTAAGTAAGCGAGTAAAAAGCAGGGCCAAGCCTGGCCTCTGCATGTAAAAGCAAGTTTAGCCTTAAAGCCATCTTTTTTTTTCGTTATGCTATATTTTAATGATTACTCTGCAAACGTAATTTTATATCTTCTTATATAATACGCTACCGTGGCTGTTTGTTTGTCTGTCCAGGATTTCAAATCGCCTGTAGCTCGCAAACCGTTTGAACTATTGACCTGAAATTTGGTACACAAATACTACGTGATGTCTACTATCCACTTTCGGGGTGATGATTTTTATGACTCTTTTTTTATTTTGTTGTAGGAATATCTCTTAGCAGCGGGCAGCAGGGCAGCCGTGCGGCACATGTGTACGGGCGGCGTTCATTCCCTATCACCTTTGCCGTCACTTCCCCTACCTCTTCATATCTTAAATCATTCTTGAGGCAGATTGAAGACTTAAGTGCCAGCTTAAGTGAAAAATTAAAGAAAACGTACTAAGTAATTGTAACACAAACACTGACTTAATCAGTTTTAATGCGAAAAGATGCCGACGGAAGAAGAGAAGAAGCGGGCGCTAGGGTGGAGACAAGAAGAGCTGCTCAGGAAGCAGCAAGCACATTCAACCTCTGAGCAAACGAATGCTAAACGTACAGAGAATAAGGAGGAAAACTAGGAATGTTCAAGTCAGGTGTGTTCACTGCATGTTATCGGTTAATTAACAATACCATATAGTTTACAAATCATTTTAAAAATACCAAACCCTCCCCTGACTTGTGCTTTTCATGGAGGTGCTTGTTGCATTCTTTTGTCCTGATTGTGTAGGTTAGGCCACCTACTGACTCAACCACAAGTTGGACTTTCACATACATTTGACTGAAGCCCCCAGACAGGTGACCTCTGTTGAACTAATGATGAGATGTCTTACACCAGTTGGCTGCACCAGTGATGATTTAGATGTGCCAAGTTTAAGAGGGTGAAGGGTTATGCCGTCTGTTACTTTGTGTTTTACATTAGTCATTAATTTAAACTGCCTTGCAAAGATCTGTTTTCACCTTGTCGTGAGTCTTTTTGTGTTGACCAGTGTCGTCAAAGCCAAGTGAAGTCCACCGACCTTTAAAGTTGCGTAACAGTAACATGTGAAAACGTCCAAGGGGGTGAAGGCGTTTTAGAGGCCCTGTCTGTAGCAGTTGTGAAGCATGACCAGCTTTAAATTCCTTGTATATTCCTAAGACATGCGCCGACTCACTAACGAGGTTATTTCAATAAGCACTGTATATTTATAACAAAGGTTAATATGCACTGCTATGTTTGCAGGGTATGAATCGCTCTGGGTACAGGTAGTGAGGATTTTAATTGGCAGTTAATGTGCTGACTTGCTTCTCAGAACCTGAAGATCAGCATTTTGACTTGTACTGCATGTCTAATTTAAATGAATTAGCAAGCCGTGAATTTAATGTGTCCATAGTAAATAGGCTAGAGTAGCTGTCAGTGATTAATGTGTGTTTCCTGAAATAAACAGGTAAGTGTGGCAACAAGATAAAGGGCTGTCCCTAATTTGTTACCAAAAATAAATAACAAGGAAAAGACTCTTTAGTACAGTGTGTAATACTGTATCTTGGTGCAATTCAAAGTACTTTTACAGACGACGGCACTCCTACAACAGAATGATGTCAAGTGTGGTATGGTCATTCTTTTGAACAAACGAGGAGGGATAAATAAGAGAGAATTCAAAATACAAAGCAAACCAAAGCAAAACAGAAACCCTGCCACCCCATTGAAGAATGAACTCTGAATTCCAGCCGTTGTGGTGCTTATATAGGGGTGGGCTCAGGAAGTGATGTCGTTGCACTTTCGAGAGCTCCTCCTCCATTCTTGAGCTGGAAGAGAAGTTAGTACATGCGCATCAGCATAACCTGTCCCCATTGTGTTCTCCTAAATGTCTCCCATGTCACACGTGTGACAGCATATATGGGTGATATGTAAGGAATAAACAAAATGATCATAAACCTTGGCACTTTGTTTAACTCTTTGAGGGCTGAATATCCAACCCCCCCAAGTTTTCTGAAAAGCACGCAAAGTGGGGGTTTCACACATAAATCAATGTAAAACGTCTGCTGCTGCGTGCGCCTGTCTCTTTGCGGTGGGCCGGCTGCCTGGCACTGTCTTTACGTGGAAGGTGGGTGGTGGTGGCAGTCGCAGCAAGAGGCAGTCTGTCATTGTAAGCAGCCATCCTGAAGGTGCGTTAGCTACATGAATGTGCTCAGCACCACGATGAGCTGATGCTGGGACCCCTTTTTGTTTTCGTTATCCATCTCCGGATCACTTGCATCAAAATCAGAGTCTGACTCGGCGATAATCTCAAAATCTCGTCCGCTGAGTATTTCGCTTTGGTCTCTCTCCAGATGTTGATGCTGTTTTAGAGGCTGTTTGCTCTTCACTGCTCTTCTCACGCGCAGGGAATCGAAGGTCAAGGCAATGAAGCGAACGTTCCTTCTGACAAAGAGGGTCCAACTAAAACAGAATGGCGAGGTTTGTCAAAGCTTACAGCTGATTACTGTCTTCTACCCCTGAATGTCGACAAAAGTCGACATCTGCCTTAAAAGAGTTAAGCTAGGGTCGAGTTCCTGGCCAAAACGTGACAGTATGCATCATACAATACTGATAGTGAAGTTACAAAAGCTACATCACATGCATTAAAATGTGCTATAGGGATAAATGTTGTGGTTGTTGTTTAAACATCTTTCTGATCCTCAGTACATTAGTGTTGGTATGTTCCTTTTGGGGGTCTCCGTTTAAGATGATTAAATAGATTTTTCGTGTTACCTCCCGAAGTGCTAACCGTTGTCCAACAAATTTTATATATAACTTTGCTTTGTGCGGTATATGACTGTGCATAGCTGAACCACTGGCACACTACTTGACATTGAGTCCTTCTTTGGCACAAGCTCCTCATCTGCCATTTTGCTTGCTCTACGAACTGTTTTCAAGTTCTTCACACAAGAAAGCCTTGGTGGAGACGCATGATATAATTTGGCCAATCACAACAGGAAATCATTCTGTTGGTTTGTGGACTTGGCATAGATCCATAAGTATCAAGTATTAGAAGAATATAAAAGATCACGATCTGTACAGTTTGCTTGAAAATTAGATTGTGGATGTCTTTAAGATCAATCACAATCTAAAATTGTCAGTTCGCACTCCCCAAAACACAACACAATTGAACACATTGTTTGGCAAGACCTTCAGCTGGTGCAGGATTCAAAGTTGGAATGCTGGGACAGTGAGGTGGTTGTGCTGCCCAAATTCATTTCTTTATTTAAGTTATGAGTTACTGTTGTTATTTAGTTGTAGGTTTACAATTAAATAGTTTACAACTACAACTAATAAATATATATATATATAATATAAATAAAATCCTGTGCCTAAAAGTACAGCGATTTTGTGCAACGATTTTATGTCATTTTTTATGTCACTTTTTTGTCACGCTTTAAATTGGGCTTAGTTTATGTTTGGTATCATTCTTTTCAGAATTTATCAAACTTTAATGTGATCTGCCCTAAAAGAGTTAAGTTAGGGTCGAGTTCCTGGCCAAAACGTACAATACTGATAGTGAAGTTACAAAAGCTACATCACGTGCATTAAAATGTGCTATAGGGATAAATGTTGTGGTGGTTGTTTAAACATCTTTCTAATCCTCAGTACATTAGGACTGCTGGGGTTATTATGATGAAATGTCATTAATTTTCATCTTTTACCCATAATTTAAAATATATCTCTCTTTTCCAACAATTTACCAGAATATACTTCTTTATCAATTGATGCAGCGTTTTTATCTTTGAACAGGTGATGGTTTTGTATGCGTTATGTAAAATTCTACTAAGTTTCATAGTAGTGTTTTTTTTTTTTTTTTTTTAAGTCTGTTAGATGTTCAGGATTCTGAGCTTATCAGATCTTTAAGATTAACAAAAAAACTAAAGTCTGCTGCCATGAACGGATCAGTAGAGTGAAAACCTAATAGACATCTGAGTGTGTCGCGTCAGGTTGCAGCAGCTTGTTTGGTAGTTACAGATTCAGTAGCGACTTAGTCGCTGTAAACAAATACAAAACAAAACATTAATTTCTTTTTTGGAAAGAGGCCAGTGCTTTTTTTTTTCTGTTTTGTATTAAGATAGCATTTAATGATAAGAATCTCCACCACTAATATGAATGCTTACTGCCATAAATAATCATGTAATGTGATGCAAAGTCAAGAGCACTGTCCGCATACTTCTGGAGGCTCTTGACTTTTGTGTAGGGGTTTAGTTCCTTCAAATTATTTTTAAAAGCTTTCCTAAATACTGTAATTATAAACTGGAATCAACAAGACCATTAGTTATTTCTGTTGGAAAAAACACTCTTATTTGTGAAGTTGTATTTTTATGAAGTTTGAGTGTTTATTTATTTTTTTAAGTTTGTAGTGGTCGTGATGATGTTGTAGCAGCCATTTAGTTTCAAAAGAATCGACACACAGAGAGTCTCAGACTTGTGCGTTTATCTTTATTTATGTCTCAAACTGTGGCTCTTTGTTGTAGTCGTTATGTCGTCACGAGCACCGTGAAAACTATAAACAAAAATATAAATGTACATTTTTTAACATTCTACAAAGAAACAAATGAACAAATGAAACAACATACAATTAATTGCATACCTCGCTCCGCTTACCAAGGTGTGCAACAAATCTAAAGGTCACCGTTTCAGCGATAGCGTTTGTCCTCACTGTTTCTTCACACTTCCGTTGTTACGTTTCCCTACGTGTGGAATTATTTTACAGTCATTTACAGATGCTAGGATGCAATGCGTCCAAAGATGGTGATCTGTTTATTTTATTACGGAGTTCCCAGGAGCGTTCCCGCCTGTCACACACAGAGGCATTTATGAAGAGGCTCAATGAATTGATAATAAAGTACCTGTTAGACACCTAAAAGAAGGCAAAAAAATAAAAACAGTTATTAAACAAAGAACATGCATGCAAAAGCCCTCCCCAATTCCCCGATGGTGACAATAATTTACAAACACTGCACCAATAAAAATGAACAAAACACTAAGCACTGCACGATAAATGAGCAACACTGGCGACAAGGTCCAGCTTGGCAGAGAATGAACGGAGATGCCAAGTGCACAGTTTTCGTGATGTTGGGAATGTTTTGTCCTACCTACCATGTCCCAGCTGTTGTGTGAAGATCTGTAGAAGCTTGGAGCTCTCCATCTGGGAAGAGCACCTCGGAACGAAAAGATGAAAACGAGTGATTTGATGTGGTGGTTAAGTGGCAGACCTACCATGCCAGACAAACGGGGGGTCCAAGCCTGTTTACTAAGGGCCCAGAAGGACAATAGGTGGTTTTGCTTCATCACTTGTTTTGTGCTAGCCATCCTCCCTCTTGATTCCTGCCTTGTACACTTCTACAGTACAGATTTATTTAAATATTTTGAGCGAAATGCCATTACTGGAGGTGTGGTAAGGTGCCACAAGGGCATGCTCATCTGCTTCACGATGCTTTGCCAATTATCTTCCATTCCATAAGACTTGCAGCAATTAAATATTTTAAAATGTTGTTCTAAATATTGTAACCGCAAGAGGGGACCCTTGAGCCCAAACCCCAGACACACTAATGCCCATCACATTTCTGGGATAAAATAAATAAGAGATATTTGTTGATCCACAACACCGTCATGCTAATCCCCCTTTTCGAGATCAGCCACAATAACAGTAGAGTAGAGTAGAGTGTTGCCTGCTACCGGCTTCTTGTCTCAGTCCTCTGAAGCTTTTCCGAGTCGTACACAAACCAGGGCGGTCCTCCTCCAACAGCGTCCTCTGGCAGTTCCCAAAAACCCTGACAGGCTGTGTCTCTGGACTCCAACTCCCATGCCACCCTGTGGGTGTCCTAAAGAGATCCAGCCCTGAGGAGCTATTATATGTTATATTATATGTTATTATATGATAGATGTAGATGTTATATATAGATAGATAGATAGATGTTATATGTTATTATCCTTCTATATAAAAGCAGTCGGGATTGTCCTTCCGTCCCGTGAGTGCTACGCAGGCGCGGAGTTTCACACATGCCCCGTCCATTTTGCAATGCACGATGGGATTTGTAGTTTTTTTTTTCCAGGTAAAAGATGATTTTCTTCTCCACACTGTGCGATATCTTCTTCTTTCTTACTATATAAAAGCGGTCGGGATTGTCCTTCCGTCCCGTGAGTGGAAAGCGTAGCGGTATTCCGCTTATCACAGACTTACTACTTGCAGCTTGCGGTACGAAGCGACATGATGTGAGCAGAGTTCTGGTGCTCCCATCGTTCCCTTGCTTTTGTGCGCAATGCGCTGGAAAAATAGACAAAATTATGTCTCTGGAAATAATTAATGTTGGTGGAGTACAAATGCCTCACCGCGTAGTAAATATCAGGCGGGTTCAAAAAGGCGACCTCAATATAGAAAAAAAGTTTAAATTTCATCACAAAAATAACAGAAACTGCGAGTATTAAAGTAATACCGCTCAAATGCAATATAACCAAATTAATGAGTTTGTATAAAATATCAAATTGATCTACATATTGAATTGCCTTAAGAAGTGGTCAACTTAAAAGTTGGTCGCCTTAAAAGGCAGGTCAGCCTAGTATGTTATAGTATATGTTATTATATGATAGATGTAGATGTTATATAGATAGATATTATATGTTATTATATGTTATATGTTATTCCTCCCTGTTATATTGGAGGAATGAGCTGCTCCTGGTGGCCTTGTACGCCTGCTCCTTCCATTATGGCCTCCTGGTCAGGACACCTGTCCCTCCTTTATGACAGCTTACAATAGTTATGCAGTTATTTAGGATGTAATAAAGGACAACGCAATGTGTCTTGTACTGCTGTCAAGAGAATTCCACATAGCCCAGTAAAACTGGAAATCAGTTTAAAAAAAATAATAAGAGATAGAAAATCTTTAGGATACTCATTAGTTACAAAACTCTCCAGGGAACACAAGACTAATGTATGACATCTCCTTTAGGTCATGGGCTAGAAATTTGTCTGTTAATTGATGTGATGTATGCTATAGCTAAAAATAGGAAATATTTATAAATGTGAAGGATCTTGCTCTCTGAATATAAGTTTAAACAATTAATAATGTTCTGAGAAACATTGAAAGGAGAATCTAAATTGTGTTTGTTACGGTTGTGCTTCGCCCTCCTGGGTTCAGTTTATGGATTCAAAATTAAAGAAAGGTATGAAGTTTAATTAAAAAAAAAAACAACTCTCTGCCCTTCTCTGTTTAATACGGCCGGACACCCATTTATTTATTTATTTCATATTTTTGTTAAATTAAGAATTTTATATCCTGTGTGTTAAATATAAATGTATCTGTAAAACAACAGAAATAATTGTAGAACACAACTAGGGGTGGGCGATCTTTCCAAAAAAATCATATCACGATCCTTTTAACACAAAATCACAATCCTATGAGCTGAATTCTGATCTCTCTTTTCAATGTGGCATACACTTCAGAAAATACCCGGCCTCAAACTCATTAAGATCTAAGTTACACTTTATTTTATTAAATATCAAACAAAGTTGAATTCAGTTGTGAATAGATTACATACAAAAATAATTCTAGAAATAATAAAATGTAAATAAGAGCATTTTTCAAATTCTGACACTTTTTCAGAAATGAACATTCTTTAAAAAATTGTAATTGGCACTCATCACTTGTCGTTGCAAAACATTTGCCATTCTTTAAATCCTTCGCAACCCTCGTTAACCGCTATACATATGCAGAATGGCCATATTAGAAAAATATTTGCGACTTGGAAGATCATATCACAGATCTAAAGTGTGAATCAGTTTCTTAAAACCCACGTTGTCTACAGCTTTGAATGGTACCGTATCCTTAGCTAGGTACAACGTGACTGCCTCAGTCACCTCTTTCCTTCGTTTGCTGCTTTTATCATATTTTTTGACTGCTAAATACGTCGATCAACGACAACTGTTTATGCTTCGCGACCACACGAGATACAGGTGAGTGGGGTTGTACTGATCGGACTGAAACAGTGTCGGCATGTTCCTTCGGGGGTCTCCGTTTTAAGATGATTAAATAGATTTGTTGTATTACCTCCCCAAGTGCTGCAAGGAGGGCTCCACCTGGCGACTTGGGGGTATTGGCCGGGATAAACAGCCGGCCATCCATCACAATGTATATAATCCTAAGCCTAAAAGTACAACGATTTTGTGCCACGATTTTATGTGACTTTTTATGTCACATTTATTGTCACACTTTAAATCGGGCTTATTTTAAAACCTACATATATATGTTTGGTATCATTCTTTTCAAAATTTATCAAACTTTAATGTGATGTTGTTAGATTTTCAGATTCTTTTTCTGTTTTTAAATTATAAACTAAAATATCAAAAACTCGCATCCGATGAGACGAGACAAGACTTTATGCCAAGAGATTTAACCAGGCCCGGGGCCGGAAATAAAAGACAAAGAGTAGATGACAAAGACAGCTGCTGCACAGGCTTTTTAAATGTTTGAAGTGGCGCGTGCGAGAAATGCAGATGCAAAAAAAAAAAAAATAAAAAAAATTTGTCTCCCATTGTATCACCGTTTAAGAGGGGGTTTCAGAGGAGCGACTGCGTCTCCTTGGGGGGCGTTTAGCCCCCCTCTTCACAACACGAGTGGCAGAGATGAGAAGTGGCTGGCGCGTAGCACAGGCCAGGGGGGCTGGTGAGTGAAGTGAGCAGGGGGGTAATCTCCCTAGTTAATCTTTAGTTTTCTAAGTAACGTTTGTCAGTTTGAGCTTTTAAATACACTGGAAAATATTTGTGTATTTGTATTTGTTTGTAGTCGAGCCTCTGTGATTGGAAACTGGGCAACTGGTGCCATGGTTGGGTGGATAGTTAGGGTTACCAGTGCCGGGATATTTATTAATCTATGAGAATAATAGAAATAACACAAAAACTATAAATGTCTGTCTGTCTGTTGTACAGTGCCTTTAATATCTGTCTGCCTATCTGTCTGTCTATCTTTCCATCCATCTACCTGTCTGCCCTCTTCTTTCTTTCTTTCTCTCTTTCTGTCTGTCTGTCTGTGAATGAAAATTCCCTTAACGTTGTTGGTGGTATTCTAGTTGAAAGTAACACCTTGGAGACCTTGAAATCTGAACTCTGTGAGAAAGTGTAGGTGAGTAGAACATAATAAGAGATCTTGTGCTCAACAGACTGCTCTTGTTAAAGCTTTTCAGAAGTTTTGTAAGGCTTTATTGCTGAAATAAAGTTGGTGAATTTAATAGTAAAAAAAAAAAAAACACTGAAATTTAAAAAACTCTAAATTAATCAATGTTCTTGTTTAGTTGTACTTTTGCAGTAAAGAGTTGCGTTGGGTTGGTTGAATAAAGTAATTGTTGCTGCTAGCGTTGTAGTTTTATTTACTGCAAGAACAGACGTTTATTGATTCCCACCTTCCCAAGCGCAGTAGCCAGCGTATCGGGATACTTTGATCTTTTTTCTTTTTTTAAATAGAGCAGGGTTCAAAGGATGTTATGCTTAGTGTGAATATTTGTTTAACCCAGCTAAATATACAGATGTTCACAATGTTTGAATTTACATGAAATGCCGCATGAGAGAAGAAATGGAGACTCGCCAGCCTGCCCCAACATTTTTCATGTGTACACAGCATCAGGGTGAAAGCTGTAAAGACAGAATGAAAACCAATTTTAGATTATGACAATGAACACTTTTTTTTTTTAAATGAACAGCTTTTAAAAAGGATTTTGCTGCACATTTGACAACTTGCATAAGTAATCTTCATTCTGTATTTTTTCGAGTCCATCTGGTAGTTTTTTCACAGTCTTAACAATATTTTCATGCGTTAATTTACACATGTGGGAATCTGTGGGGAAACTGCTCGACATTTCAATTTTAGTGTGAACATTCTAAAAATGTATTATTAAAAGAGTGATCGTACTAATCTAAGTTACCTGTAGGCCATTACGCTCAACATACACCATGGTTAATGAAAGCAATTTTTAAGGAAACGATTGTGCATCACATGTCAAAAAAGGTGAATTAGTGAACAATCCATATGGAGTCAGGTGGGAAGTTGTGTTTCACTAATATGTTGGTGTTCTATGAGGAAGCAATGTGACCAGAGAGGTGCATGTGATGTTGTTTATCGAGAGTTTCAGAAAGCTTTTGATAAGATGCAAAGTGAGAGGTTACTTAAAGTAAAAGAAGTGGGCTTTCAGAGCACTATGTGAAGGTGGGTACAGAATTGGGTTTTAGAACATTAGAATATTAGAAAGATTTGGACGAGAAGAGGCCATTTAGTCCAACAAGCTCGCCAGTCCTATCCACTGAATTCTCCCAAAATAACATCAGTTTGAGTTTTAAAGGTTCCTAAAGTCTTCCTGTTCACCACATTACTTGGTCACTGATTCCATTTGTCTGTAGTTCTCTGTGTGAAGAACAACTTCTTCATGGGTGTGCGAAATTTATTCTTACCAAGTTTCCAGCTGTGTCCCCATGTTGTTCTTGATGAAGTGCTATTTAAAGTCAGTGGTGTCTGAACACTGTCTGGGAGTTGACAGTGACAAGTCCACTCTGTCTTCTAAATCCTTCCATTAGAAGTGCATTAGGTGCACTTTCAAGTTTCAGACCTCCCATCATGTATTCAAATCTAACCTTTTTTTTAATTTATTTTTTTTAATTTCATATGCATTATACATAGAGAGCCCCTCCCCTGTGTGGCGGATGAAGGCAGTCCTGGGGACAGGATTACTGTGAATATTTATAAAAGGCATCTGTTTTGCTCCGAGGTAACAGGACCCTTGTCATTAGGCTAATCACCCACACAGGGAAAGAATGATTCAGGGACATAAATATGTAAGCCTTTACATTTATTTACATTACATTTAATCTGCCAAAGCCTCTATGCTGTCCAAGTCTCTCTGTAGTGAATCAACGAGTTTAAGATTATCTACTAATGCTTCTAGCTTGGTATCATCTGCAAACTTAGCCAGCCTGTTATTTATATTACTATCTTTTATTTATATACTAGCAAAATACCCGCGCTTCGCAGCGGAGAAGTAGTGTGTTAAAGAAGTTATGAAAAAGAAAAGGAAACATTTTAAAAATAATGTAACATGATTGTCAATGTAATTGTTTTGTGACTGTTATGAGTGTTGCTGTCATCAAGGATTTGATTATCATTATTTTTTGGAGGACGTGTTGTGTTCAAGTTACATTCCGTGTTTGTCAACCGTTGTAAAGATAACAGGTTTCATTCATCGAAGTGTTCACTACCCAAATCGGTACTCGTGAATCTAAGATGTTTAACAGGCATTCCCGGTATTAAGTTGTGGATTTGCCTGTGAATATTTAGCGACAGCGTGTCTATTAACTTGTGGATTTACCTGCGAGTATTTAGCGACAGCATGTCTATTAAGGTGTGGATTTTTCTGCGAGTATTTGGCGGCAGCGTCACGAAGTTGTTTCCGTCTAGCTGCATCAGAAAATGTACCACGACGTCTGACACGCCTCCTTTTTACTGTTTTCTCACAACTTGGATTGCTGCTGTCATAATTGGTTTGAGTTTCGGTAAGTGACAGTTCTTTGATCGATGGTGATCACCACGATAGACATGTTAATGGGGATACGGTTGGAACTGTAAAGGAAATGGGTACCTGAACAGTAAACTAAGTGTAAAATACCTACACAATAACTATAATTGTAATAAATGAACAATAAGACAGCGGAGAAGCCGTGGATTAAATAAAAAGGCTGCAGTTATCAGCAGGGAGACATGAATACCGTGGCGAAGCAAAGAAAGGAATAAAGAGACCGGAGCGATGGACGGCCTTATATGGGTAGGCATCCATATAAGAGAGGATTGTACGTAACGCCGCCTCACACGGCGACCGAGCTGCAGGCTATGGACGTATATATGTACGTAAGTAGGATTCAGTTATGACCGTTACGCATAGAATTTCGAAATGAAACCTGCTTAACTTTTGTAAGTAACCTGTAAGGAATGAGCCTGCCAAATTTCAGCCTTCTACCTACATGGGAAGTTGGAGAAATAGTGACGAGTGAGTCAGTGAGGGCTTTGCCTTTTATTAGTATAGATATAATTAGTAGTGTGTGGCCGGTGTCCAGGACATCTCAAGACTGGGGGAGTAAGCCTGGCCAGAATGTTACCTTCCCTGGGACCCTACATGACAAGCCCCCTGGGTTGCGACGGTGCCTCGGACTCACGCATGGCTCCATGGGAGTTGGGGTTTGGTACAGCCCTGTTGGGATCTGCAGGTGCCACCAGTGGGTGCTGCAGCAGGAGCTGCTGAGCCCTTATGGGCAGTTCTTCTGCCACACCCAGAAGTGCTGCCGGAAATAAATCATCAAGCACCTGGAGCACTTCGGGTGTGTTTATAAAAGGAGCCAGCAGCCACTACTCCGGGAGTCAGGAAGAGGAAGACAAAGCTTGCCAGAGAGGAGTGGAGGATAAAGAGCAGTAGAAGTAGTATTGTGGTGATTGTGTTTGGTGCTTATTGGGATGGTGTTGTGCCTGTGCGAACGGGGAAGGCATTACCCACAGGTGAAGAAAAATAAAACATTTGTTTCTATAAGTGTGCCTCCCATGTCTGTCTGTGTCGGGTCAGGTGCTGGTATAGCTCTATTGTCACAATATATATTTTATTATTATTAGGAATGGCAGCGGCCCTAGCACTGATACTTTGAGGGTCACCACTCTTAACCTCGCCCAGTTCTGATCAGGTTCCATGCACCATCACCCTCTCCTTCCTATTTCTTAGCCAGTTCTGCACCCCTCTACACCCTGAACTCCCTCTTGATTTAGTTTGGTGCCCAACCTTATCAAACACCAGAAGCAAAAGGCTATGGCGAAAGGAACTATTTCAGAATTAGGTGATGTTAAAGGGGGTGTCCAGCAGGGGCCATTGCTGTCACTGCTGCTCTTTTTAATTTACATAAATAATCACATAAGAATATAAATAACAAGCTGGTCAAGTTTGCACATGATGGTAAGCTACGTGGAATGGCATGTTGAATAATCTTCTAAACTGTTAACAGAGTGACTTGGACAGCCTATTGGTTTGGGCAGATTGTAGCTTATTAAGTTTAATGTAAGTAAATGTGAGGTTCTGTACATTTGAATTTAAAATGTTAGATCTGAATACACAGTGGGAGGTTCTAAACTTGAAAGTGCCCCTCATGAGTGTATGATTTCAAATGAAGGTATTTTTTTAAAATAAGAGTGCAAGATAAATGACACATAGTCAAAGGTACATGCAGATGTCAAAACCAAAGGTCGAACTACACTTCTAACAAGCCAAAAATTATGGTCAAAAAATGTTGGTACAAAAGTGAAATTCCTGAGAAAAAGAGATGAATAAATTTGACTAATCATTTAGGAAATTATCCTTGAAGCTGGATAAAAAATGGCTGCCAGTTTAGTCTGTTAATAATTGATAACGGGTCACAACCGCTGAGACCACAGCCCTAGCAACTGAGAAGCCCTGTTGTGAAAACGTGCCAAGCAAATGGCTTCACTGTGACACAGAATGGTTTCAACAACATTAAATACATTTTTTGTACAAAATATGACCAAATGTTGGGAATCCTCCTAGTCCAGATCTTCACCTTGTACTTCAAGACAGTGTACAGAAGTGATATAGCAAGCTAATAGGATGTTAAGATGTCCTCCCCACAGTGTGCTGTGTAAGTCCATTGCAGATTAGTTTAAGCTTAGAACTCTCTAGTGAAGCCTCATGTGGTATTTGGTGTGTTGTGTGCAGTTTTGGTATCCATTTTACCAAAAGACAAAGCAGCACTAGTGGAGGTCCAGAGAAGAGCGACTAGGCTGATTCCAGGACTTAGAGGTATGAGCTGTGAGAGATGGTTTAAGGAGTTGAACCTTTTTATTTTAAAGAAATCCTCCACCCAGAAATTATATATTTTATATATGTTACTTAACCAATTTAGTTTGTAGTGATGGCTCACGTTTTCATGAAGAATGGAAGAAAAAATGTTTATGATATAATAGAAGCCAAAGGTGACCAATGCTGTAGAATGACAAAAGGCGTGAAAAATGTCCATGAAAAAAAAAAAAAAAAGTTACTCATGTCCGTTATCTAAATGTAACTGGATGTATTAAAAATACATGTTAAAATATTGCTACATAAACTTCTGGAATTATCAGGGCACATCATAAATGGGAAACCTAAAGCCTCCTAGGAATGACTTGTTGAATTGAAGACCCACCTCTCCACCACATTCATTTGTCAAGAGTCCTGTCTTCAGTTGAAAGCGTTATTTTTATATTGGAGAATCAAAGGGAATAGGATTGGCAAGCTGGTCTGGCTGAATGGCCTGTTCTAATCAAAATTGTTCTGATGTTCCGATTACATTACTGCCATCTTCATATACTTAATTTACAGATAAAAAAATAATGATTTTATTAAGAGAAATATGGCACGTCACCGTATGATAATCCTTACATACTGCATATAGTTTAGCTGTATTTAACTTGTACACAATTGAAAGTAGTTACCGGGTGCACTTACATTTTTCTTTCAGTGTCACGTGTCTATAATGGGATGCAGAAGCTTCAGCAGCAGTCTGTCTTGCGGCATACATTCTTTTGAACATTAGAACATTAGAACATTCTAGACGAGAACAGGCCATTCAGCCCAACAAAGCTCGCCAGTCCTATCCACTTGTTTCCTCCAAGAAAACATCAAGTCAAGTTTTGAAAGTCCCTAACGTCTTACTGTTTACCACACTACTTGGTAGCTTATTCCAAGTGTCTATCGTTCTTTGTGTAAAGAAAAACTTCCTAATGTTTGTGCGAAATTTACCCTTAACAAGTTTCCAACTGTGTCCCCGTGTTCTTGATGAACTCATTTTAAAATACAAGTCTTGATCCACTGTACTAATTCCCTTCATAATTTTAAACACTTCAATCATGTCACCTCTTAATCTTCTTTTGCTTAAACTGTAAAGGCGCAGCTCTTTTAATCTTTCCTCATAATTCAACCCCTGTAGTCCTGGAATCAGCCTAGTCGCTCTTCTCTGGACCTTTTCTAGTGCTGCTATGTCCTTTTTGTAGCCTGGAGACCAAAACTGCACACAGTACTCAAGATGAGGCCTAACCAGTGCATTATAAAGGTTGAGCATAACCTCCTTGGACTTGTACTCCACACATCGTGCAATATATCCTAACATTCTGTTAGCCTTCTTAATGGCTTCTGAACACTGTCGGGAAGTTGATAGCTTAGAGTCCACTATGACTCCTAAATCCTTCTCATAAGGTGTACTCTCGATTTTCCGACATCCCATTGTGTATTCAAACCCAATATTTTTACTTCCTATGTGTAATACTTTACATTTACTGACATTAAATTTCATCTGCCACAAATCTGCCCAAGCCTGTATGCTATCCAAGTCCTTCTGTAATGATATAACAGATTCCAAATTATCTGCTAATCCACCTATCTTGGTATCATCTGCAAACTTAACCAGCTTGTTACTTGTATTCCTATCTAAATCATTTATATATATTAAAAAAAGCAGCGGCCCTAGCACTGACCCCTGTGGAACACCACTCTTAACATCGGCCAGTTCTGATGAGGTTCCTCACACCATCACCCTCTGCTTCCTGTGTCTGAGCCAATTCTGCACCCATCTAAAAACATCACCCTGAACTCCCACTTCTTTTAACTTGATGCCCAACCTCTCATGTGGCACCTTATCAAATGCTTTCTGAAAGTCCAGATAAATAATATCATAAGCTCCACTTTGATCGTATGCTTTTGTTGCAACCTCATAGAATTCCAACATGTTAGTAAAGCACGACCTCCCTCTTCTGAACCCATGCTGACTGTTCAGAATAACTCCTGTCCTTGCCATGTGTTGCTCAATCTTATCCTTAATAATTCCTTCCATTAATTTTCCTGGGATGCATGTTAAGCTTACTTGCCTATAGTTGCTTGGATCTGCCCGGTCACCCTTTTTATATAATGGGATGATATTTGCCATTTTCCAGTCCTTCGGAATCTCTCCAGTGCTCAGTGACTTCCTAAAAATATGTGTCAAGGGTTTATATATGTACTCACTAGCCTCCTTAAGAACACGAGGATAAATATTATCTGGGCCTGGTGATTTATTTGATTTCAGCCTATTTTGGATGCCTATGACAGGTGCATGCCACCAGACACAAGACCATCATTCAAGAGAGTCTGTCATTATGAACTGGGGGTACATGTAAACAAGATGGACAAATTTGCATGGAAGGGCAGATAATGTAGAATCTGAGACTTGGACAGCATACATGCTTGGGCAGATTTGTAGCTTATTAAATTTAATATAAGTAAGTGTGAGGTACTATACAGTGCATATGGATTAAAAATGTTATATTTGAATACACAGTGGGAGGTTTGTGCAGGAAGATAAGGTCTCATTGGATGAAAAGCGCCACTCTGGTGGTGATACAGGATACGTAGCACATAAGGAAAGTTTGAAGAAAGGTATAGCACGCTCCCATAAAATCAATTAGGGTGTAGCATGGCTAGAACAAACAATTTATTGGACAAGTCCTTGAAGAGTCTGCTGGGATTGGACAGAAAAGAATCTGTGACAATATGAAAGGACTGCATGGATGTAAAGGTTCATCTTCGGCCTAATTCAGTCTACTGATCATTTAGCGAGGATTCTAAGAAGGTGTGTGATAGTGAGAACCTTCAATTTATTATTAGGCAATCACTGAGGTGGCGTTGCAGCGAGTTTAGGTTGTGTTAAGGCTCCAGAAGCATGAAGCATCACAGTGACACAACAGTGCGATGAGAGTAGGTCCGTATTTTGGCCAATTTTGTTGAAGAGTTTTATATTTTAAAACCGTGCGTATGTTTTAAAGTCGTCCTTTGCTCATTTAGCCAGTGATATATTTAGACAAGTTTAGCTTTCATATGAATGGGTTATTTGTTCAGCATTGCAATTTCAAATTTATGCCTTGCAAGTGTATGTAATCTCTAGTGAATAGAATTAGCAAATATGAATGAGTATGTGTCACAGGCCATTAAGAAGTCGAAATCAGGAAAATAATGGTGTTATTAATTTTCCACATCTCCCCTCTTCACTAGCATTTTAAATTTGCTGTTAATTAAGGCCTTGTGTTATTTATTTGAATGAGAAAAATGGCTTTCAGTTTGTAAAAACCTCTTCACGCGGCAGCACATGATTAATTGTCGGGTATTCGGTTTGTGGTAATCTTAAATAGCAGATCAGCTCCCAGGCATTCTCTGTTGGAAAATGAGCTGTAAACCCTAACGCTAGTGCTGGGGTAAATCAGTTGACCGCCAGAGCTCATCATCTGCTTGTGAGTGAGTGCAGAGTTATTGTTGAAGGGTTCAAGTGTTGGTAGTTTAATAAGTAACTGTATTATCTTTTTTGCATTATACTACTGTGTGGAATTTGTACAAGTAAGAATCTCATTTTGCTTTAAACACTTATCAGTAAAGTCAAACTTGAAAAGAAATTTGCACAATATAGGCAATTTATTAAAAATGTATGTTCTACTAGTTAAAGAAAACAAATTTATGCCATATTTAGAAATATATTGTAAATTGACAAGCAAATAAGGCTTATAGATTTAGGTAGTTAGTACGCCCCATGGTTTTTCCTTTTTAACATATATGGACGCATCAAGATTTGACCTTCATTTAAACAGTATCTGTAGTTAACAGTAATGTAATTGGAAAAACTAAATGACAATTTGTTTTTGCAATAATTTATACAATTTATACAATAAGTCCCTCCTTGGCTCTAATATTGCCCCCTCAAACCCAGAATTTCCTATCTCTGATATCAACTGGGAGAAAGTGTTCCCCACTCCTCCTTGCAGAATTGTTTCATCTATGCAGTGTTTGAGGAGTGTCTTGGGGACCCCCCTCCCCAGATCTTGATGGCATTCACATCCAGGCTTTGACATCGCCATTTCAGAACCTTCTGTTTCTTTCTTTCTTTTCAGCCATTCCTTGGTGGATTAGCCGGTATGTTTATGGTCCTTGTCATGTTGCAAGGTCCACTTTCAGTTGAGCTGCAGTCTTCTGAGAGAGATGGTCGCACATTATCCTCAAGTAACTAATTCATAGTGGATTCTGTGATGGTAAGCATCCCAGGCCCTAATGCAGCAAAACAATCCCATGCCCGTACATTTCCACCACCATGCATTATAGTTGGTATCGGGTGGTTCTTGTCAGATGCTCTGTTTGGTTTTCACCTGGCATGTTTACTGATATTGTGGCTGTCCAGAGCCCATTGTTTCAGAAGTCCTGGTCTTTATCTAGGTGTTTGTGGGCAAACTTTAGTTTTTATCCTGATGTTTTTCCTGGTCAGTAAAGGTTTCCTTCTGGCACACCTCCCATGTAGATCTAATTTGTGCAGCCTTTTCCAAATGGCAGACCCGTGCACTTTGATATCAAGAGTTATCTGGAGGCTCTATGATCAAATTCTGGGGTTATTAGCGACTTCTTTCAGCATCTTGTGTTCTGCTCTTGGACTGAACTTGCTGTCACACCGTGGCCTGGACACATTGGCAGTTGTCTGAAATCTCCACTTGTCGGTGAACTTCAAGGACAATGGAATGCAGTTGCTGGGAGATCTTCTTTAAGTCCCTTCCCCTACTCATTGGCATCTAGAACCATCTTTCTGAGAGCATCATGAGGGGCTCTTTCAATATTAGCATAGTGATAGCACACTTCAGCAAGAAAGAGCAAAACGAGCTAAAGCTATCTGAGGTTTAACTAAGAAAGGTTCTGAAAAGATCCTTTTTAATGACATTCTAATCATTTGTTCCTGATTTAAGTTGGTGACAAATGGAGGGGTATACATACTTTTTCCAAATGCAAACTTTGCATTGATGTTTATTTAAATTCTACAGTGGACTGCCAATTAGAAAAGTGACATCAGGTCAGGTTAGGGAGCATGCACTGGTACAGCGCATTGCCACACCCACCACACCACCAAACCGCTTGGGATCCTGGTTGAAAACCCCACCAGGCAGACATGTGGTTCAGTCCCACTCTTCGGAAATGACCCTCTATCTGCCGCACCCAGGTGTTACATGGGCATCCCTTTGGCCTGGTCCAGCTGCTCGGGTCCTCAACAATGAGCTGGGTCACCCTCAGTTAATCGTGCCTCATGGCTGTAGTGCCGTAACTGACTCTTTCTCACAATGCAGGTCATGTGCCTCATTTGGGACTCCGGTACCAGCGGTACCCAAGGATTCTCCAAAGAGTCTTCATGTCAGGTCACTGGATAACATCCATGTCTCGCAAACAGGAAGCACCAGGACTCTGAAGGCTTGGACCTTCGAAAAGTGACACTATGTGTTATATCTCCTTTCCCTATACTGTTTAAATGAAGATCAAGTCTTGATTGGTCCACACATATTAAAAAGATCAAACATTTCACAGGACGTACTTACTATTTTACATGACTGTATTTAGCTTTCTTTATAGTGTAATATCTGCTGTTGGGAAATGTATGACTGTTGTGAGGCCTTCCTTTTCTTGAAAATGTCTACATTTGTTTTTTTTTGGCTAAAATATTCATTCACTTGTGCATACATTTTCAGTTTAGTGCCAGCAGTGAGTGTTGGGCAGGATGGATAGGGGAGATATCGGTCCACCTTAAGATGTGCACATGCACACCTTTTCGGATATGAAAAGAAAAGCCATGCAGGCTCTGGGGGACGGTGCCAACGCCGCACAAGTCCACGATTCGAACTTCAGTGCCAGCATATTACAATATCTAGTTCGTCAAATGCACATTTGAAGGAGTCATAAACCTCAAGACTCATTGAATTTTGTTTTCTTGAAAATCCAGTATTTAAAGATAAAAGGAACAAAACACTATTAAACCATAATCTGCATTTACCTAATCTGACGATGTTCGAGCCAGCTCTTGAATACATTTTGATTACTCTCTTTTTCTCTTTTCACTGAGTGTCATGAGAATGAACGCCGTTCACATTGCCTGCATGAGTCACGGTGATTGTAAAACTTGCTGTGCTGATGATTCATTTATTTCATTGCTGTTTCGGCTTGGCGATGGAACAGAGTTCAACACTTTATGTGCGGTATTGAATAAAGTATTTGAATTAATAAAAGGCTTTAAAAGAGAAGATAAAAGCATCAATTCGGCTAAAAACACAATTACTGAAGCATTTCTGAGGTTGTGTAGTGTAAAGGCGAAGGTTCTGGGGTTTTAAACCACAAGGTTACCTATTAAACTCCAGCCTCTGCCTCACTTTAGTGACCCTGACCCCGAGCAAGTTAACCTGTCTGTGCTCCAAGTGTACAGACTCTGAAAGTCACTTTGGATGATGACACATTCCTAATGTGAAATGCCTGGGACCAGAAGTATTTTGCTTTTCAAATATTTTGGGATTTTGGAATACTGTATATACTCGCATTTAAGTTCTCCTGCGGATAAGTCGGGGCTTGATTTTACCGTATAATTTACGGTATTTTATTATGTCGGTCATATAAGTTGAATGTGGAAAACTCGCACTATTAGTTCAAGAGATTACGATATGCTAATGCCCACCTGAGAGAGTAACCACGGAGCACACAGCCTTTCTTCTTCTGTGTATTGTGCCTACGTGACTACACCATAATGCCCAAACTATTCCAAAGCAATGTTTGCACTGTTTTGTGTTTTTTTGTATCTCACACCCTCATACACCTTTACCGTAAGAGCATCACTTATCTACAATGGAGCGTTCGATCAAAAGAAAATACGAAGCTGGTTTGAAATTAAACGTCATTAAAGTGGCAAAAGAAACTGGTAACTGCACTGCTGCAACAAAATTCGACGTGTCTGAGAAACTGGTGTGAGATTGGAGGAAGTAGGAAGATGTTAAAAAAAAAAAAAAAATATTAAGTTTAGTATTTTTGAATGAGCATATAAGTCTGATTTTATGATTGATTTTTCAGATTTCAAGAGTCGACCTATACGTGAGTATATACGGTATTTGTGTGTGTGTATATATAATGAGGTATCCTGGGGATGGGAGCGAAATCAGATCACGTAATTTGTTTCTTATACATAGCCTGAAGGTAAGTTTATACAATATGTTTAATAATTTTGTACATGAAACAAAGTTTGTGCACAGTAGCATCAGCAGTGTACCTGTATCAGGTGTTAAACAACGGGATGCTTTCAGTTTCCACCTACGATACAACGTTTTGATTAAAAGAGAATAAGCAAAAAACACAGTGAGCAATACATGTCAGGTCTGGTGGTGGTGATGAGTAACTAACTGGTGCCAGCTGAGCATAGAGCCTCCTGTATGTTCCCTCTAAAGTGCACCACGCAGCACTTCTGAATCGCGCCTCTCGGTTCCCCTTTTCACCCAGCAGTTTGGAAGTGCTGCACAGTTTAGCCCCCCCCCTTATCACGCCTTTCATGATTTGGTAATGCTGTGGTACCCCCCAAAAACTAGTTGTTCATGTGTTGGTGCGCCACTTGAAATTCAAAGTTGAAGAAATCAGTTGTCAACGATAAGTACCAGCTCTGGTGTTATTCACATCCGCTCAACAACAACATTTTATTTTTATAGCACCTGTAGCTGCAGATTTTTGTTCCAACCAACATCCATTTTTCATTGGATACTCTTAGCCTAATTAAGTGAGTCATTATTTCCCAGTTTCTGTGTTTTGGCGTCAATGCAGAAATTACAAACTAAGTTTGGTAGATTTTTATTAAATTGTAATAAGCAGTTATATGGGATATGTAGTTTTTCTTTAAAGTCTTTAACAGTATTTTCAACCTAATTTTCATTCTACTTTTCCAGGTGTTCTGGTTGTTTAATTGATTATTTACTAATTGGTGAGTCTGGCACTGAAGTTGTTGCTGCTTTCATCATCCTGGTTATCTGCTATGCTGGTTGTTAATTGTCACAATTAGGGTTAAATGAAGGGAGCGAACTACACAAGAAAAGGGGAAAATAATAAGAAAATCAACAAAAGAGAGTTAAGCACTTATATAGCTTTAGAAAAAAGCAAATATTTCTAAATGTCTCATAAATGCAAAAAGCTTTCTATTGTGTTTTTCTGAATGCAGAATAAGAGAAGAGTATCAAAGACCAGCAAATTAAATGAGATCAGTTGTTATCGATTATTATCACTGATTGTGAAGCTGGTTGGAACAAAAACCTGCAGCCACAGTGGGTCCCCAGGATCGAGTTTCAGAACCACTGGCTTAAATAATCTGTGACAACCCGTCGCAAGACACTTACAAACTGTAAACCTCCCAGTCTCGTTAAATACAATGGTGAGTTGTGACTCAACAGCAGCAACGCATGACCCCCAAAATGACCCACAGTTTAAGAAATTGTGATCACATTTAACGGGTACAAAATACAGTTGCAAGCAATTTGCTGTTTTAAACTTCCTATGATTTTTCTCCTCTTTTGTGGCTCCCTGAAGGACTTTTGACACCACCAGGCCTAATGTGAAAACTAATTTTAGTGTGAATTGACATGGAATTAGTTTTTCAACAGCAGATGAGTGACAGCATAAACGTGGCATGTCAGTGGGATGTCTTTTCATTGGTGTCAAAAATGCATCCCAGGAGCTAAAATGAATGAATGAAGGGAGCTTTTAGGGTTGATTTGCTCTCTTAATGTAATGAAACTGTGCAAGTAAATTGAGGGAAATGAAAATAATTTCTTGCACTAAAGCTAGTGCTATCTATAGGCCATGTTTCTGTTTTTCGACCAGATGAACAAAAGCCAAATGTGTGGAATAATTAGAAGCAGCTTGGCTAGCTAAAAGCAAGGCGGGCTGCTGTAAACTTTTACATTGCCTGTTTAATGAACGTGTTGTACTTGCATGTTTTTTTTATGTTCTGCATATACAGAACAAGACCCTTGGCATTTTTTTTATCATTAAATATTTGGATTCATGCAAACTGCTGTTGTCCCAGTAATTAAAGTTTTATATTACATCACACAATATTGTTCACAGGCCTTGGCTAGCTAGTACAGTACACAGTGTGCTTTATTAATCTGCATTCTTTATACCAGTCACCAGTAACTTGGCCCCTTGACAGCATCAAAGAGTTAAGGCATGAAAGACATCTCCCACTAGGCTCCCTGTTCTTCCATAGCTCCTAAGGGAAAGTCTAGCATGGGCAAGGACCCCTATAGTGCATTTATGAAATAGCATGAGAAGGATGGTGGGACCACTGGAAAATTTTTGGGCCTGACCTCGACTGGTCCGTTCCTTGGCAAGATGTTATACTTAACCTTTTAAGTGTGTATGTAAAAATAAATGTCAATTTCGGTGGGAAAGGATGAGGTTTGGCCGGTGGGCAGTTGTTTCTAGTAACACAAGTATATTGAACTCAAGAGTGTTTGGCTACCAAAGCTGAAAGTCAGGTGACCTGTTCAAAATGTATGTTAAGTGTTTTCTGTTTCATACATTTTGGTATAGTGCTTGTCACAGAGTACAGGCTCATAGCACAAGACATATTTACAACTCTAATTCCATAATGGTACGTTATAAAATCATACAAAATCTGTATATGAAAGCACACAGGAAAACTGAATCGATCTCATTGATTATCAGAAACAAATTGTAATATAATGTCTCGTTAATGTATAATTGAGAAATGACTGAATAGAGGAAACCAAGACTCCATTCAACATTACTAAAGAAAATAAATCTCTGGGGGTTCACAGTCAGTTATGGCAGACAACACATCACAATGCTACTGCTACAGTATCACACTTGGAGTATTCTACAATATGCCAAGTATACAAGGTCTGACACAAAAATAACGAACCACGAGTGGGAGGGGAGGAACAAAGAGATGGTTCTAGAACATATTCAAACTTGTCACAGTGAGAAAAGGTTCAACTCGATCACTGCACCAAGTACGAGATTACGCATGTTCAGATATTGACGTTTCCTTACCCTTGTTCAGAAAAAGTCAGAGTGTCGCAGTGAACAGCGAGTTAACATCAAATTTCTTGTGATCCATAATGGAAACCTTTCAATTTTTATTATTATTGAATGAGGCTTGCAGTGAAGAGTTCATGCTTTGCTCACGCGTTTCTGAATGGCACAACTCAAGGCTCCAAGGAATCCATTTTTTTGTCCGTAGAAGATGTGGAAGCTAAACAACGAAGGAGATCCTCAACAGCCATTCAGAAAATGATCTGCAGAATTGCTTTGAACATTGGCGGCATCATACGTAGCTGTGTGTCAGCTTAGGAGTAAACTATTTTGAACATGATCTCGGTTATGCTTTTGAATTTCTTTTTCATGTCAGACCTCTTATGCTGAAAATAATAGTAAGTAGCAGCTTGAATTCCATTGAAATTTCCAAAGTTGCCAGTATCTCTGGATGTGGAGGTGGAACACCATTGCAAGTACTTGGAGGTCCACATCAGTGACCGACTGGACTGCTCTACTAACTCAAGGAAACTTCTCCCACTCTCTTATTAGACAGAGTTCCATTAATGTGTGTAGTGAGATCCTTTACATGTTCTATAACTCCGTGGAAGTCAATGTGTGTGGTGCTGGGCTGGCACAAGTGTGTCAAGAAATGGCGCTGAGGCTCCTTCATACCAAAGGTAATGTATCTTTATGATGACTCACTGTGACTGCTCCCTTATCCTTAGCCAAGTTGGAAGTTATCTTCTTTTTCTGTAATTCTTGTGTGTATTTTTGTGGGGTTGTGGCTGTTTGTTGAATTTCTTAATGATAATAATAATAGTAATAATAGTAGTAGTAATAATAATAATAATTCATTACATTTATGTAGCACTTCTCTCACTACTCCCAAAGTGCTTTATATGTAAAGTAGAGAACCACTTCATCCACTACAAATGTGCAACGTCAACCTGGAGGATGAGATGGCAGCCATTTTGTGCCAGTAAGCCCAACACACATTAGCTGTAAGGTGGTAAAGGGGTGAGCAGGAGAGAGCCAACTGGAGATAGGGGATGATTTAGAAGCAGAATGACTATGTCAAAGAGGGCAATTTAGACCAGGACATCAGGGCACACACTACTCTTTACGAAGGATGCCCAGGGATCTTTTGTGACCACAGAGAGGTCAGTATGTCGGTTTTACGTCTCATCCAATGGATGGAGCCATTTTCATAACACGGCGTCCCCACCACTGCACAGGGGCATTGGGATTAACATTCATACCGCAGGGTAAATGCACCCTGTTGGTTTTTGAGCTTCTAGAAAATCTACATATCCCCTTGGGACAAGTCTGTCTGTCACTGATAGTGCAAGGTTGTAGAATCGGGGACAGAAGTCAATGTGGATAGTAACTAAATACAGTATGGTCAAACACATGGTCACTTATCCAGTGGTAGATTTTCAGAGAAAGAAGAATTAGATTTTTTTCCCCTCTCTTCCCTGATTTCAATGATAACTCCTCCGGCTTAAATATTTATTATATATATATATATATATATATATATATATATATATATATATATACACACACATACACACCCATCTAAGCTAAGCTGGACTAACTGAAATGGCTTCTTGTAATTGGGGACTAATGCATATTATCTCCACAAGTTAAAGTTTGGAATTCATATAAAACTTGGTGCCTTTGAGACCAGGTAATAATATACTGCTGTAATGTGCATACACTGGAAAACAAACATATGAGCTGGCTGATGAAATGAGATAACATACGGCTCTCTACATCTGATTACATAGCACTCCACAAGGGTGAGGGCTTAGCAGCAATGCAAATATTAAAACATGTGTTTAAGGCTGCGCAGTGAGATTATACAAGCACCAAAAGGCCAATATGCGCAATTAGTCTCAGTTATTTATATTTCTCAAGAAATAAATAACCAGCTAACCTTTCAGTGCCTTCCTACTTCTTCTGTATTGGCAGCTATTCATACACACTTTGGTCTTTCCTGATCACTCTTTCCATCTCCCCTGACTTTGTTGCCTGCTTTAGGTCTTACGTATTTTCAGTCACACACCATATGAATGTTATGTAGTCAACATTGTGTCTTAAATCATCCTTTGTATTTCTTATAAACTGCTCAAAAAAATTGCCTCCCCAGACCATCACTGACCCCCCACCAAACCGGTCATGCTGAATGATGTTGCAGGCGTCATAACGTTCTCCACGGTTTCTCCAGACCCTTTCATGTCTGTCACATGTGCTCAGGGTGAACATGCAGTCGTCTATGAAAAGCACAGGGTACCCGCCAGTGGTGGACCTGCTGATTCTGGTATTCTATGGAAAATGCCAATCGAGCTTCACGGTGCCCACTAGAGGATGTCAGGCCCTCAGGCCACCTTCATGAAGTCTGTTTCAGATTGTTTGGTCAGAGACATTCACACCAGTGGCCGGCCTGCCTGCCTGCTGGAGGTCATTTTGTAGGCTCTGGCAGTGCTCATCCTGTTCCTTTTTGCCCAAAGGAGCAGATACCGGTGGGTCCAGCTAATGGGTTAAGGACCTTCTACGAGGGGCCCTGTCCAGCTCCCCTAAAGTAACTGCCAATCTCCTGGAATCTCCTCCATGCCCTTGAGACTGTGCTGGGAGACACAGCAAACCTTCTGGCAATGGCAAGTGTTGATGTGCCATCCTGGAGACATTGGACTACCTGTGCCAGCTCTGTAGGGTCCGGGTATCACCTCATGCTACCAGTGGTGACACTGACCGTAGCCAAATGCAAAACGAGTGAAAAAACAGATGAGGAGGGAAAAATGTCAGTGGCCTCCCTCCACCTGTTAAACCATTCATTCCTTTTTTTTGGCGTCTTCTCATTGTTGCCCCTCTAGTGCAGCAAAGCAGCAGAAACTGATGAACAAGTCCCTCTGCTACTTTACTGACCAGATCAACAGTCCAGAAGTGTCATTGACTTGATGTTATACTCGGATTCAAAAGTGTTTGTTTAATT